>JACDJE010000126.1:317971-339349 GCA_016647715.1 Pavo muticus
GCTCCGGCCGGGCGCTGTCCCCGGGTGCCGGTGCCGGGCTCCGCCGCCGCGCCCCGAACTTGGCCGGGCCCGCCAGGTGCCGCCGCTCGCACCTCGCTCTTTCACTTTTCTTTCGCTCGCCCCGCGGAAGTCGCTCCGTGCCTCCCTCGCTCCCCGGGACCCCGGCCGGCTCCGTGCTTCCCGGCAGCCCGGCGGGACGCGGAGGGGAAGTTCGCGGGGGTTTTGCGACGATTCCGCGCTCTTTGCTGTGAGTTGTGTGGGCTGTTTTCTCTTTCATTTCTTTCCCCTGCTTAGCTTGGGCGTCTGGTCGGTGAAGGTTGCTTGTCAGGTTCCCGTGCTGTCTAAATGAAAAGGAATTTAATTTATTTGGGACAAGGCAGTGGCGGATGAGGAGGCTGCTTATTACATTTAATGAGTATTTTTTTCCAACCCGGGCATATCTGGGATGGGTTTGTTTTCGTCCTGTCCCGTGGGCCGTGCGGGAGCTCCCCACCCTCCCGGTGCCCGCAGTGGGGCAGGTGGGGGTTCGGGTCCCGCTGGGGCAGACGCGCAGCTTTCTGTAGCCCCCGCTCTGCTGCTCGGCCAGGGCAGGTGGGCAGCGTGCTGCCAGGCACAGCCAGCGGGATGGGATGGATGTCTGCAGGGCCTGCGAGCACTGGGCACCCAGGGCAGGGCTCCGTAGGGGCTTCACAGAGCAGTGGGGTGAGGACCCACTGTCACCTGCTTGTTGGCAGCCATGGCACGACCCCAGAGTGCCTCAAACCAGGCCAAGACCAAATGGCAGCTGTGGGCTGGGCAGGCCCTTGCCGGCGAGCACCTCGGTCGGGGCAGTGGGTGCAGGGCTCCCGTCTGCGTGTGCATGGTTGGTTTTTTTTAATGAGGAGTAAGGTGGTAATAAACTGGTTGATGATTGACTGGGCCTGAACTATGTACTCAGATACTTTGATGGAGAGGATAATTTTGTCATCATTCATTTTATCTATCTATCCATTTATTTTATTTGTTTATTTATGTACCTGCCTGTTTTGTGTCCCTGGCCCCCAGGACCCGGATGCCCTCTATGGGCACGGTGCTGGGCCCCGCCGTGGGCGTGAGGCTGCTCCCTGCTGCATCCAGGAGTGTGGGCAGCGTGAGAGCTGGGGGAGTGCGGGAGGGCAACGGCTTTAAAGAGTCACAGACAGCTCTCTGCCCTCAGACCCATCCTCTGCAGGTCCTGGGATGGCAGTGGGATGAGCTGGGTGCCATGGGCTCGGCACGGGCAATACAGTGGTTCTTGCTGGCTGCACTCTGTGCCCTGAAAGGGACAGCAGAACCAGCGTGTGCCCCAGGGGACTTCTGTGGTCTCGGGGGTGATGCTCGCCCAGCCTGCCCACTGCCGCGTGGGGAGAGTGGGTTTCAGTGCTCTGCTATGGGAACGTGGGGCCACAGCAAGCCATGGAAATGAGGATCTGGGAGATCTGTTTAAGTCAGCATTATGGTCTGCGTGTGGGTGAACCCGTCTTGTCATGATCTAAGGGCAAAGACCTGCCCCATAATCACCACCTCTAACCCTTATCTGCTTGGGCAGCTGATTTCCCTCCTCGCCACCTCCTGAATTCTCTCCAAGCCCCGAGGCTGCGGCTCCCCGGAGGCAGTGCTCGAGGCTGCGTGCGCCAGCTGCTGCCTGGCACAGGCAGGGCTCAGTCCCGGCGGGACCAGGTCTGTGGGCTCCAACAGCCTGCTTCTCCCAGGGCTCCTTGGCTCCGGTGGTGCTGGGGTTGATGTTCCAGGGCCAGCAGCTTTCGCAAGGTCAGGAGTTGGAAAGAATTCATGGACAGAGTCCATACACTCGGGACCATGGCGAGATGTTCCCTACATGTGGTGTTCGGCAAGCCAGGTTGTAAATATCCTGAGTGACTGGGCACCTGTCACTTCCTTTGGGAAATTGTTCCCCAGCCTAATTACCCTTGGTATGAGATTACAGGATCTGATCTCAGAATGGACACCAAGGAACCTATGGTGAACGGATTGAGAAACACCTCATTTCCCACCCAGAGGGTCAGTTTGTGACTTTGTTTTGTTACTGCTCTCTGTACCACCCACTGGATGGGAACATCTCTGGGCTGGTGCCAGGGATTTTTTTTGCTTTGTTTTGGCTGTGCAGATTTTTGGAGAGCGGTTGGCTCGGCTGAGGTTGGTATCGCTGCTCTGCAGCCGGGGCCCACAGTTGGTTTGGGAGTTCTTCTCATCAAGGGATGCTTGTTGGGCACAGAGCATCCAAATGCTACGCTCACCCACCAATTAGCGCCCCGGGCAGGGCTTAACCTGCCCACTGCAGCACTGGAAGGGCCCAGCTGGTTCCTGAAGAGCAGAGCCAGCTGCAGTCCGTAGGTGTTCTCCTGCTGGTTGGGTGCTAGAGAGCACTAACTTGCAGAAAGACTAGAAAATCAGTCCTGGCTTAACAAGCTCCTGCTTCCTGCCTGCACCCTGTCCTGCCTGTGACCTGCTCCTTGTGAGCCAGGTTCCTTGTAAGCAGAAGGGCCTGCTGCGGCCTTGTGCTGCACAACAGCACTGGGGGCACAACATGTGGTGGAAGCAGCTATGAGCAGGACAGACCCCTGCGCGGGGAAGGAGCGAGTGCTTTGTATGCAGCCTCCACGCCATCAGTTTCTCTGTATTCTGAGACTGCCTGACCTGCTTCCAGCCCTCAGTCAGTCCCCTAGGCTGTCCCTATGAAAAGTTGGCAGAAAGTCTCCAGAAAGCAGCGAGGAGGCCGCGGGGGGCAGAGCTGGGTGCTGCGTGTCCCACGCCCCTCGGGGCTGACCACGGCTCGCAGGGCTCGGTGAGCCCCGGTGCCACCCGGGCAAGGCTGCTGGGACGCTGGCGCTGCGGGGTGACACTGCCCCATCAGCTGCAGCCATCAGCGAGCCTCCTCCTCGTCCTCAGCTGCTCTCTGCAGAGCCAAGAGGGGCCGGGGAGGCTCTGCTGGCAGCTGGGAGGGGCAGGACCTGCAGCCCGAGTCCCACGCGGCCCCGTCTCCTCCCCTCCGGTTCAGCGCGGACTGGATCAATTTGGACGTCTTCAGCAATAAAAAATGCCGATGTCGTCCTAATTCACCAGGCCCCGAGATGACAGCAAATTTACATTTTTTAATTAAACTAGCAGCCAGTTTTTATGAGAGGGGGCTGGGTTATGCAAATCAAATGGTTGTGTACGAAAGATTAGGAGAGTTTGGGAATAAATTCCACAAATGCTAATAAAAAAAAAAAAGAGAGAGAAAATGAGAGGGGGGAGAGAGAGGGACATTGTTCCATTAGCCCCTTTTAGACTGATTTCCCTGAGGAGAAAGCGACGGGGGGTGAGAGATGGAGGCAGCTTTCAGAGACAGGTAAAATCCATTCTGAGGATTGAGAGCCCCTCGGACCAGGACCTTGTTGCTCTCTGTTTCCTCTCGCAGGGGAGATGGAGGCAGACGCCAGCTGCAGAAGGAAAACTTGCAGCTTCTCATCCTGGTCCTGCTTGAGTGGCTGTGGACCTATCTCTATCCCTTCTTTCTCAAGTTCCCCTTTGCTCATGCAGTCACTATAGAAAGTAGAAGAGCCCATTGAGCCTTTCGGGGGATAAACAGTTGCAGTGAGGCAAAATCCTGCGCTTCACTCATGTACCATATGTTCTCACTTAGATTTCCCAAAGAATTCCTCACTTGCAGATTTGCTGTCCTCCCCTCCTGGCTATCTCAAGGAGTGCTCAGTGCGCTGGGGAGCTAGGGGTGGTGGCATGTGTTTGCTTTGCCATGGGGAAACACAACCAGAAAACTGCTGGAGGCTGGGGACCTGCTTCAGGCTTCCAGTCCTAGGGCAGTTTCATGCTCAGGAAAAAAGCTGAACAACCTGTGTAGGTTGGCAAGGAAGAGCAAGGGGTGGAGAGGAGACGCAAGGAAAAAGGGTGGTAAGACTGAAGTCACTTGCTGCACTTCTTGGCCATCCCCTGAGGATTTGGTGCCTCACTAGAGAATTTTGCCACTCATTCTTGGTTTTGGGGTGTGAAAGGATGATTCACCTACATGCATGTGTTTTGCTCTTGGAGGGGTGGCGTTTTAGCAGGGCCTCTTGTGAAATCGGTGGAAACGCCAAGCTCTGCTGGAGCACTTCTGTTGGTGCTCCCCACACCCAACACCTACGTCCCATCACCTGGTCCCACTTGAGCACCTCAGCCCAGGCCACTTCCACGCTCCCAGGTGCTCACGTGGACGCTCACATGCATCGGGTGGGTTGGGCTGAGCTTTGCGTTCTCCAGGTGCCTTCTCAAGGTATTGCCTTGCTCCGTGTTCTGCTTCTGTGTCTGTCATCACTGTGATGAGTGGTCAGCAGGAGGGGATGGGCATGGCCCCTCCTGTGTCCCCCCGCTGCTGCTCTGGCCATGCAGGGGTTTTTGCTGTGCAGGGATTTGAGCTGAACAGGCGCCAGGTTCAGCCTAAATCTAACCAGGGGAGCTCCAGAGCAGTCTGGGAGCTGTGGCAGAGGGTTCAGTGTGGGACGTGTAACTCTAATCTATAAAGTGGGCATAATCACCCTCCTCTGAGCAGCCCAGAGCCAGGGCTGGGTCTGCAGCGATGGAGATAAGCGAGGAGCTGGCTGCCAGCCATGCGGGGTGCAGGGAGGAGTGGCCAGGGTGCAGTGCTGGGGCTGTGGCACCTCCGTGTCCCCGTGGCTGTGGCATCGGGGTGGGCAGGAGGACCCCCAGGGAGGCTCTGTGTCAGCAAGGCTGGCAGGGCCGGGCAGGGGATGAACCAGGAACTCGGCTTCCATACATGGGAAACTGTCAAAAGCCAGGTAGCAACACCAGCTTTTGTCTGGTATTTCCAGAAAAACCCGGCGAGACCTGGCATCCCAGGGCATAATTTATTATGGAAAAATAAAATAATAAAGTCCCAATCCCTTTGAGGCCTGAGTCATAGAAGCATCTTCTCATTAAAGCAGCTCCACCTCTCCACATGGCGTTTGCCAGCACGATGCCTGGATGAATCCACTCCTGGAGCAGACCCACCCAGGCTGCCTTCCTTCTCCTCTTCTTCCTCCTCCTCCTTACAGCCCCACGCTCCTCTCCTGCAGCCCCTGACCAGGGGAAGCCCAAGCAGCTCCAAATCTCAGCCAGCATGTCCCCAGACCTCCCTTCTTTGGGCCAGGTCAAGCACCGTGGGCATGTGTTAGGTCTTCCTCATGCTCACCTTGGTGTGTTTTGTAGCTAAACCCTTCAGATCTTCACCCACCCCCTGTGCTGTTGGACTCAGCCCCGGAGCATGCGGTGCCGTTCATGGCTGGCAGCTCTGCTCCATGCAGTCCTCAGAGCAGGGGAGCAGAGGAAGCAGCTCCTGGAGCCATCACCATCTGCGTGTCCTGAGGCAGGCAGCAGATGTTGGCAGAGGAGGACCGGGTCGGAAGAGGGTGGGGGAGCAGAGGCTGGGGAGAGGGCCTGGTGCTTCTTCATGTGAACGTTATTAACTGGAGCTCAGCAGGGCAAGATCTCAGTTCTGCAAAGTTCTTCTGTGCACTAGGAAACTTTCAGAGAAGCTCCCTTGCTGTGGCTCACTGTGGTTTTAGCTTTTCACTCTTGCTTTTCTCAGCCCCTTTCTGTGCCAGACTACTTAACTCTTCTTGCTAAATAGCTTTCCTTTATGTCCTCCTCCCTCTTCACATTCACGCAGTCCTGTCTCTTTTTGTCACCCTCCTGGACTTCCCATTCTACCTCTGGGTCTGCCTTGCCTTTCCTTTCCTTTTCTTCTCTCTCCGCCTCCCTTACATTATCTTGCTCTCTTTATTTTTCATTTCCCCATTTGTCTGTGGGCTGATATTCAGATGAGTGAACTTCTTCCAGTTAAAGGAGGTCATGAATATTATGATTTTTCTATCAAACAATGAAATATGGCTCAAATTACTGTAAAGAATAAGGCCCTTTTCATAAACCACCTGCTGTTTTTTTTGAAGGAGAGCACAACCACTCTCCGGCATGCTTCGAGCAGTTGTCTCTCATCCCCACCTCGCCAGACTTTGCCGTTCCAACTCCTCCTGAATTCGCTGCTCGTGGTGCGGCGAGCTCAGCCCGCGCTTCCCAGACTGCCAGCACCCGGCTTGTCTGGCGTCAGGCAGGTCGGGGCAGGACGAGCTCCTGGCAGCAGCCTCGCTCCTTTGAATGAGGGTTTATGATCGGGCTTTTTGGATTGCGGTGTGTTTATTTTGGGGTTTTATTTTTGTTCTCAACACCATTTCGGTCTGCGCTGCGTTGCCTCTCGACTTGGCTGAGGGAGGGACCTCGCGTTCAGGTGTCACCCCCAGGGGTGCAGAGCTGCAGGGGCACCTTGCCTGGCTGACACCATGGGGCTGGGGCTGTGCCCTGCCTTCTGACACCTCATCTACCTGCCAGGTCTGTGCCCCTCAGTGTCCCGCATCACCTGGGACATGTGGCTGGGCTCGGGATGGAGCCCTGCCCTCCCAGCACTAGTGAGCGCAGCCTGGCCATCGAGGCCATTGTCAGGGTGCTGCAGCTCTTGCTTGGGGACATGGGGACAGCAAGGGCTGTCTGCCCCTCATTGGGAGCTGCCACGAGGCGGGCATGGGCAGCCACAGGGACAACAGAGGACAGCAACTCGTCTCAGACTTGTGTTTTGATTCCAGTCCAGCCTATTTATATTCATAATAGCTGCTATTTTTTCCCTGTTACATGGATGCGTCTTGTCCTCGTTCTCCGTCTTCCCCAAGCAAGCCACGCTGTTCCTCGCATGGCTGCCCCAGGGGTGTGGAGCACTGTCCAAAGGGGCTGCTAACAGGGACACAGTGGGTGGGTGGGTGCTCTGCTCCCACCGCCACACAGCCCTGTGCCCTCTGCCTGGCCCTGGGCAGGAGCCGTGTCCGCAGCCCGGGCTGCGCGAGCACTGAGTTTGTTTTGCCAGGGTGACCTGTTTAATCATCTCATTTTCTGGTGGCCGTTTATTCCTCGTTTCCACGGTTACAGCCCCATTAAGAGGAGAAGCAATAAGGCAGCGAGTCAAACAGGTAATAAAAACATTAAAGCCATGTGCGCACTGGGAGAGAGGGAGGGTGAGCTGCACGCAGCAGGACGAGACTGGCCATGCCAGGGAGGTGGCAGGGCCCGTGCAGCATGGTGACACCCACTGGTCCCTAGCAGGGATCTGGCTACCAGCATCCTGCCTTGGTGCCACTTAGGATGGTGTTACAGCCATCCCTGTGCTTCACTCAGCATCTCCGCACTGCTAGCAATGAGTTGGCCGAAAGCACCTGGAGTGTTTTTGCAACTCTGTTATTTCAGGGCTGCGACCTTCTGGAAAGACTTGTAACTTGCAGATTCTCTTTAGTTTACTTTAGTGGTGCTGGAGGACCAAACATCTGCTCCCACGTTTGTTCTGTGTGCTATTCCTGCTCCGACTGATGCCAGTGGTGCTGGTGCCTGGTGAGTGTGGCTCCGCGCAGCTTGGTCCTGCAGTGTAGAGCAGCACTGTGCTCAGCACACCACGGCATGAGTTGTGGACTCATAGCTAACAACCCCAGACATCACAGCCTGTGGTGTCACAGGGACTGCCCTGTGTGAGGGAAGGACTCATTCCTGCAAATAATGGTGGAAATGCAAGGAAGTGGCACAACCTCTCTCCAAGCGGGTTTTACCTGCTGGCTTTCTCCGCTGAGTTACCTTACCCCCTTACAGCCCCATGCTGCCCTGTTTGGATTTTTGAATGTATTTCTGGCGTTGTTTGGGGCTTTACAGTTTCTTTTCTGCAAACTTTATCAGAAAGCATATTTGTGGTGAGCGCCTGTGAAAGGACCTGGCTTGCTGAGTAAATACTCAGTGTGGAAATGAGCGGCATGACCTTGAGGGCTGGAGAGGGAGGAAAACTGGGAGAAATACATAAAAAGCTGCGAAAGAAAAGAACAAGGAGAAAGGAGAGGAGAGGGATAAAAGATGAAAGGCCTAACCAGGCTGGAAGTGGTCACAAAGGAGAGGAGCGTTCGTCCCCCTGATTGACATGGTGGCTGGACACAGAGCGTTTGGCATCTCGGAGAGGCTGGGTCCCTGCAGTGCTGAGCAGTGACACTTGAAAAATCAGCCCATGTAAGGTGCCTCGAGTTGGGCAACGAAGTCAGTAGTCGCTTTAGATCATCTTGGCCTGCGTTCAGAAGGGTGAATTCTATCCCTGGCGAGGGGCCAGCGGGAGGCCTGTGTGCTGTTCTCGTTCCCAGAATAGGATCAGGTGGCTCCATGGGGCAGGGGCACACGTCCCTGCCACCACTGCGGGGCACGTCTGCCCCCACCCCTGCTGGGAACCGGCCTGTAAGGCCTGGGGCTGGGCTTCCAGAGCCACCTGTGCTGGACTCTGGGGTTCTCATCTCGCTTGTTCTGGGTAGTCTAAACTGGATTAAAAACCATGCTGTATGGGTAGGAGAGGGAAGCGCTGCCCTTCTGCACTTCTGCTTCTTTTCCTGCTCGGGATGTTCCTCCAGCCTGTCCTTAGTGTCGGTGGGAAGCCCCCAGTCCCGCAGCTGCAGCCCATGGTGCTGCTGCCCGTTTCTGTTGGGCAGGACATGCCTTCGGGTCCCCTCACAGCTCATCCTGTTGTCATTTCTTCACCTCCCCAAATGCTCTCGGTTTCCAAGAGAGGAAGTCCAGCTTCCCTGGCACCTGGGAGCAGTTGGGAGCATGCTGAAGCTGAGCCGGCATTTGTGTTGAGACAATTCTTGGGTTAAAACAAAGTTGCTGCGCTGGTCACCCAGCTTTAGATTGTTCTTTTGGGATGGGGGGATGATTTATTTATTTTGGTGAGTGTATAAGATAAACAGTTAGATTTCCACTGCTTGCATGATAGAACCCTGCTGTGCAGAGCAGAGCTCTTTGGGTTTCTTTCCAATCGGGATGTGTGAAATATTAGGGAAAAGCCTTGCCTGGTGCTGACCCCGAGTCCGGCAGCTGGATGGGAAGTGCCTGCCCTGTGGATAACCAGTGTGAATATGGGATGGGGTCAAAGGCACGGGAAGGAAGCAGAGCAAAGTCACCAGCACAGGTGCCACAGTGAAGAACTGTAACTGCATGTTTAATAGCTTTGGATGTTTGCTTTCGTGTGACAGTTGCTGTTCAAGCAAACAGATAGGAGAATCCCAGACTTGAAGGGATACGTGTGTGTTACGGAGCCCTTCAGCACATCCCTGAGGGAGGACAGGCACCCCGTGCACTTATCCACGTGGCAGCTCACTGGGCTCAGCCTTCCCCTCTGCTCCCATTCCCTTTCCCTACCCTGAAGCCCCCTGCCCACAAAGCAGCCCTGCTGCCACAGCACTGCCCTGTGCTCCTTCCAGTGACAGGACCCATCCCGGCGTGGCAGAGCCGGGCCAGGCTGGGGCTGGGGGCTGGCTGGGGCTGGCTGCGGGCAGCGGGGAGGCAGAGCTGTGTTTTCGCAGTTTCTCCTCCAAAAGGAACGCCTGCGAGGGGTGAGGGGCAGACTCCTTGCAGCGAAGGTGTTAACAAATAGCAGGTGATTAAACATGACAAGCAGTGACATTTCTGTGTGGGGTTCTCAGTACCAGCAATGCCAAGAATGAAGCTATAAACCCTGACATTTTGTGTTATGCACTGAGGTTTTTAATAGACATCTTTCCCTCCCTCCCCCCTGTTTATTTCTTTTATTCCTTTTTCCTCTTCTGTCCCTTTCTCCCTTCCCCTCCATGACCCTCACATCTTCCCTCTCCCGTCACACCCTTTTTCCTTTGCTGTGCCCACTCTTTCTGCCCTCTCCCCATGCCCTATTACCCTTCCTAGTTTCTCGCTCCCTGCACACCATTCCTATCTGTGCTCCCACTGCCATATGCCCCGCTGCCACCCGCTCACCCCTCTCGTCTCCCTTGCTCTCACACCCGCTCGTCTCCCCTGCCTCCCCTCTCCTCCCGCCTTTGTCTCTGTGCCTCCCGCTGCTGTCACCCTCCCTCTGTCTGTTCTTTTCCACTCTCTCCCCTTCTCCCTCCCATCCCCGGCTCTTTTTGGGGCCTGATGTAATACGCCAACCACGGGCAGCCAGGCCAGTTGCTTGTCAGGGAGCAGGTGTCCCACCCCTGAGTGATGTTTTTGTTAACAACATTTTTGCCCTGACTCAGAAGCTGGCGTTTTGGAGATCGCTTGTTGGGGATTTTTTTTGAAAGGCCGGGAGCTGAGGGAGGCCACGCTTTTGGGAACAGTTGCTGGGTTTGTGCTAAAAGGACCGCAACAGTTGTTGTGCTGAGCGAGAAGCGTTGGAACAACTGCAGCTCCCCTCCCGCGCCGGGGCCGTCTGAAGGGCATTTGGAGGTGAGGCCCAAGGCTCTGGCCACAGGAGCAGCCCTGTCCTAGGCCTTCCCTCACTGCCCTCCTGGGGCTGTGGGCACAGAGTGAGCTGAGGGTGCGTTATGGGGTGTTTGGACGCAGTGTCTGTGTTGCCCGGTGTCAGTACTGAGGGCTCAGCTTGGACTTGTGAGTGCCAGGCCCTGCCTCATAGGGCCCAGCAGTGTCCCCAGGGGCCCTTTGAGCTGCACAGGGACCTCTGGCCAGCTGCTGGGCCTGGGGAGGATCTGGGGGTACCCACAGGGCCTGGGGTGCTTCGAGCCCAGCCCCGCCCCCTCATGGCATGCTCAGGAGGTCCTGGGGCCAGCACAGAGGGCTTAGTATGTATTTGAAGCGAGTCCAAACCAAACTGCGGCCTCAGTCCTGGTGTTTTCTCTTCCTTGACTCTTCAGGCGTTCTGAAAATCAAAACACTTCCCCTTCAAATCTCTGCCTTCCCTTAAAAGTGCCTCTCCCTCCCTGCCCAGGTTGTATCGATCTGGCACCACAGACGGTGACTGCAGCTTGAGTTGCCAAGTAGGGCAGATCGATAGAGGCTTGCTGTGGGATTTTTGGCAGCTGGGGCATCGCATGTGTCCCTTCTCCCCTCACACCTTCCCACCAGGAAGCTGCTGCCCTCATGCTGTTCCTCACCTTGTCCCGCCGTGTCCTCTTGCTGCAGCCTTGGAGACTGGCAGCCACAGGGGCGAATGGGGCTGGGATGGTGGCAGCCCTGCTGCGCTGTGATGGCCCTGTTCACCTCATGTCCTGGGGCCATCCCCTGGTCACCCAGCAGCCCTGTGGGCAGGACCTGGCCTTTCCTGTTTGCGCAATGCCTTTTATTTTACAAGAGCCCAGATCCAAGGTAGTTCCCCTCTGCCCTTCTTCCCCTCGCGGCCATCAGTGCTGCTGTCATCTCTCCGCAGACATGGAACGCCAGGCATGGTGACACAAAGCAACTTCCCAAGGGCCAGCCCAGGGTCTGGGGCTGTCCTTGCCAGTGCAGTCCTTTAGGATGGGGTGCTGGAGTGGGATGCACTGATGGAATGGGATGGGATAGGATACAGCCACCTCCTTTGGCTTCTCCAGGGCCAAGAGGGCAGGAGCAAGCTGTGGCTCTGCCCCAAGATGTCCTTAGCCCTCACCAAGCTCCTGGCTGCTGTAGCTCTGACAGGTGCCGAGCGCCGCGTGCAGTGAAGTTAATGAAATGAGTATTTCGGGGTGAGGGGGGAGGGAGGCTTGTACTACACCCTGGGGCCCTAGGTTTATTAATGGTGACCTGCCATTAAAGACTAAAGTGCTAACCTGGTCATATTTAGCGGCTTTCAATGGTATCCCAGCGGCCTCCGCCTGCAATATGCAGCCCTGCCTTCCCCCTGCAGCCCCAGGCCGGCAGGAGCTGACTCTGGAGTTTCTCTGCTGCGAGGGGTCTGGGGGCAGCAGCAGGAGAGCAGCAGCGAGTGGGGGGAGAGATGAGCACAGGGACTTGTTCCCCCAGGGGCAGCAGTACTGTAATGACAGTCACTTTAGAAGGATGCTGGAGGCTGCTGCTGGTCCAAGCAGGGATCGGATTCACAGAAATAAAAAAAGCCCCAAACCTCCTTGAAGCTAATTCTGCTCTCGATGCCTCCCCAGAAGCCAGACCCTGCTGTGCTGTGCATGCCAGCTGAGATTACTGCCTTCCCAGAGCACTTCTTCCTGGCTGGGAGCTCAGCACAGTGTTCTGCCGTGTGTTACTGCCACAGATCCAACGCAGCACTGGAGGAGGTGCAGGGAATCCCAGGGCATGGCCAGCTCAGGGCAGGAGGTGGGGGATGCTCCTGCCCCTCACACCATCCTTTAACCCAGGGTGAGGCAGTCCATATGGGATTTTCTCTCTCCAGCGAGCCCTCTAAGCCACAACTCCATCATCCCCACTGCCCGTCCCTTCCTGTGGGCACATTTGTCAGTGTGGGCTTCAGGCCATTCCCCGGCAGAGCCAGCGAGGACAGGGGCCTTGTTCCAGCACGAGCTCAGCCCTCGCAGCCTCCCAACAGGACGAGTGCCGGCTTGGCAGCCAGGCTGGGGGCAATCCTCGCTCTCTCCATTGGCTCTGTGCCCCAGCTGATCCCGAGCCAGGTTCACAGTAATCCCTACATCCTGTTGCAGGTCCTTAATCAGCTGGAGCCGGCCTGAAAAAAAAAAAAACAAAAAAGAAAAAAAAAAAAAACCCCAACCCCAAACTGCTGCAGTTAAAGCTCCCCGTGGCAGTGACAGGCTGCAGAGGTGGGGACAGAGGAAGGGAGGAGTGTGGGGTCTGTCCGGGGGTCCCCATGTGGTCTCAGACCTTGGTTCCCCCCTCTCCCCCCAGCCCAGCTGGGGATGCGCCCCTTCTGCCACGCTGGGCAGGCTGGAAAACTCTCTGGGTTGTTGTTGGGTTGTGTTTTTTTTCCCGTTTAATGCATAGAATAACACTGATGGGTCTGAACAGCTCCAGCCAGGCGACGAGGGGAAAGAATAACAAGCTCCTGGATGTCAGGCGAAATTATGGGCCACTGCTATTTAGGGTGAGTCTGGTGGATTTAGGGCCTTTCTGTTCTATTGTCCCAGCTGCTCTGAGCATTGGAGCAGGCGAGACACAAGTCGGGAATTTCATTGCAGAGCGTGTGCAGGGCAAGGCTGATTCTGAGCCTTTCTGGAGCTGAAGCGTGGCTATGGGGGACAAGAGATACTGGGGGTCAGAGAGTGATGAGATGTGGCACAGGAAGGAGCCTTTTGCTTCCTACCCTTTGGCAGGATTCAGCTGCAGGTGCTCCTCAAGCTTACCAGGTTCTGCAGTGCTGGTGTCCCCTGGGTGGATCCTTCGCCTCGGCCATCCTGCTCTGCTCCACATCTGCTGGCCCACCATGCAGAGAGGTCGCTGAGTGCACAAATGCGCTGGGTGGAGATTAGGGATTTGGGTATTAGGGCTGCTTTTGGCTGGCACTGGTGCTGCAGGGCTGGCACGGTGCTTGCATGCTGCCAGGTATTAGGGGGAAGGGCCTCGACAGGATGAGGAAAACACTACGTGGTGTGAGTGGGTCGACCATGGGAACATGAAGAACAGGGTGGATCCTGGGCTTCCACGTTTTGGCAAATACACAATGTCCCATGCCAGGGCGGGGAGGTGATGTGGAGCGTTGGAAAGCTGTCCTGCCCCACTGTCTTCCCAGCATCAGGGTGAATTCTTTGCTTCTTTGGGGCTCTTTTTATTTGACCAGATTAAAAAGCTTATTTGAGTTTCTTAAACCATTTAATCTAAAATCCCCAGGTAGATGCGCCATTGGATTCAGTTTTAAGCTTATAAACAAAACAGGTCTGTGTTTGGCTCTCCTTGGTTTTGTTGCATGGAAGCAAGGTCTGACCCGTCCTCCCTGCAAGCGGGGCGTCCTGCTCCTGCGAGTCCTCCCAGCCCTGTGTGGTGGGTGGGTGCTGGGTGCTGGGAGCTGGGACTGTGCTGCTGCTCCAGGTGCTTCCCAGGGCATTGTGCTTTGCAATGGGACAGGAGGAGGCCATAGGGAAGCGGAGAAGAAGGGAGGATGAGTGCCGGCCTGTAGCTGGGTGGTTCTCCCCAACGCCTGCCGATGCCTGGGATGGAGCTGGTTCTCCTGCATGCCCAGCTCGCTGCTCCCTTAGGGTTCCTGCCGCCCTTCCGGCCCTATGTGGCTTCATCACAGCCCCTCCCTGAGCTCCTGAGGAGGTTTCATGGCCATGAGACCAGTTGGGGCTGCTCTCCGTCAGCCTGAAAAAGGACAGCTCATGATTTGTGTTTGTGGGAGAGAGGTGCAAATGGCGCGCGCAGGAGGCTGGGAATGTCGCGGCTCTGTGGACTGCGGGTCGTGTTTCTGGCAGCCACCGGTGCCAGATGCTCCCAGGGAAGGTAGCAGGCCCTGCAGTGGGTGGATGGAAGGCAACCTGCCCACGGCATCCTTCCCTCTGTGTGCGTAGGGGTGGGAGGGCAGAGCAAGGCAGCCCGTGTCCCTCTGTGGGAGTGGGTGGCGGGGACAGGGCTGGCTCTGCTCCCCCACCCCTGCCCAGGAGCTGGAGGCAGATGGAGGGATGGACGGGCGTCTGTCCGATGGCGGCTCGAGCGGGAGGGAGCCCTCTTGGCTTTGCCGAGGGAGCCTCTTTCTATATGGAAATGAAGAATTTAGGCTAATGGAGCTCAACCATCTCTAATTTTGCGATGGCAGGAGGATTTTGATTGAAAGTAATTAAGCAAGCTAGCTGTAAAATTAATTAAAGCAAAAGAGGGGGATTTTTTTATTGGATTGGATAGCGATATAGCGGCTGTCAAATGGGGGACGGATGGGGGTGACCTGAATTCTCTGCCCTCCCTCCTCCCACTCGGGACGTTTATGTCACTTTAATCTCCTTACAGCGGCTGGTGTGCATTTGTTTGAAATAATCAAGGAAATATGGTCAGAAATTGTCAGCTTTCAGATCTAATTTACCTGACAGCCCTGCGCGGACCAGTAAGCCTCTGCGTGCGTGTGTGCGGCGCAGGCAGCGGGGTGGTCCTGGAGGGCTCCTCAGCTCCCTTCTCCCCCCTTTTCCTTCACCCCATCTTCACTTGATTCCCAGCAAAAATACTCATGGTGCTTCTTGGACCTCCTGACACCCCAGGGAAACAAGATGAGTTTGGGAATTTTCCTGCACTCCCTTCTCTTCCCCCCCCCCCTTGCCTTCCCTGCCTCCTCCCAGCCTGCTGCCTCATCCTTGCACCATAACCAGCTTTAGGGTTTAGGCAATATAGGATTAGGGGAGGTGGCTGTAATTCTTTATTCCAGATGGCTGGCAACTGCTAAATCCACTGTCACAAGCACCGAGTTATAAAAATACTTAAATTAGGCCCTGCTTTCAGCCTGGTCCTTGCCCACGGTGCTCCCACTGTCCCACTGGGGACCTCGCACTGAGGTGGTGCCGGCGCTGCAGGACGCGGCTCTGGGCTCCCACCTTGCTGCGCTCCCTCGCTCAGCTCCATCTGCTGCTTTTTGCCTTCAGCGCTCACGGAGAGATCCTGCAGTAAAGCAGCGATCGGTGCATGCTGAGCAGGTGAGGGTTCTGAGCCAGGAGGGCCAGGCTGTGGCTCTCATGCATCTCACCATGGGTGCCTGCTCTGCTGAGACCTCAGTATCCCCCTCTGACTCCAACCCGGTACCCAATGGCCTTGGCTCAGCATGCCACGAGCCAGGGAGGGAAGGCAGCTGCTGTAGGGTCAATGTTTCCTCAGAGCCGCTCCAATGTCTTGCATCTGTCTTGCTAGGTTGGCTGGTAGGGTTATTATTTATTGTTTATTATTGTTCATTAAGTGCTGACAGAGTTGGGGCTTTTGTTTGTTTTGTTTGGGTCTCCATTTAGAGGCCCTTGCCACGGCAGGCTCCAGTGCCAAGACTTCAGGCACTTCTACAATTACAGCCATGATCCTATTGTATTGTTTATGTAATGACTCTCAATCCCGAGGGATTCTGCAGCCTTTCTTAGACCTGAGCACCCAGCACCTGGCAGGGAGAGGTCAGGGCAAACGCTGGCCTTGATGCCCAGGACAATCTGTGGGCTTTACGTGCTCGGGGCTGGTTAATGCGCACACAGATCAGGCTGGACCTCACTGCGAGGACCCGCACGCGGGAGTTGGTTAAGCTGCTTCGGGAGGAGCTGACGACTCATCCATGCCTTGTCTGTGGCTCCGGGGTCTCCTGGTGGCCCAGCCCTGCGGTGAAGCTGTCACCCTGTTGGGTGGATGTGGGGGGCTCCTCCCCAGCTCCGTATCCCGCTGACCCATGGCCAACCCGGGTGGGTGATGAGCCTGTCACCGCCATCCCCAGGTTTATTTCCAGCTCTGCCACTGATTTGCTTGGTATCTGTAGTCTTGTGAATGCGTAGCTTTGTGCCAGTGCGTCCTCATCAGTGTAATGGGTATAATTAGGCTTCTCTGATTGAAGATAGCGCTGAAGGCTGAGTGTGCCAGCAGGCTTGCTTCTTTTTGGTTTCAAGTCCATTCCAAAAAGGAGGTAAGACCCAGATTTTAGAGTGCTGGTTCCCCCATGACATTTCAAATATATATTGAAAAAAATGTATGGCATATCAAAGCCCTTCCTGGTGGGACGGATCTCCATAAGCCTCGCAGAAGCAGTTAGGTGAAGATGCAGCACTCAAAACATACCATTGGCTCTGTGTTCAGCTAAATGAGGGTTCTGTGGGACACGGCACTGCTGATCTTCTGCGTTAATTGCAAATATCACAGAGTGTAACAGCAAGAATAGTCTAAATAACCTCAGGGCCTGTTAATTGAAAGAGAGCTCGAGTTTTGGGACGTGGACCAGGCCAGCACTGATAATGGTATCTGAAGCCAGTGGTGTCTGGAAGCAGGGCCATACTGTGCTGGCTGCTCCTGTTTCCCTCTGCAGATTGCATGGCCAGATGACTAAGAGTGCATTAGATAATTTTCTCACGTAACGTTCCCTACAGGAAGTTACTGGCCTTGCTGTAGAGATGTCCTGAACGCAGTGTTGGAAGTGCACAGGACTGTCTTCCTGCAATGCAGAAATGCTTGAGGTTCCTGTGCAAAGCTGTGCTCGGTTCTGACTCAAAGGCTCCTTAGACATGGCTGAGGAAAATGCACATGGATGCTGACTGAGGGGCCCCTTCTCTTGTGCTGGCACTGACCTGGGCTGGCTCATCACCCTTCAGCTGGGACTGCAGAGCCGGGGATGGGGATGTCCTGTTGCTGGGTGGAGGGGATGAGAAGTTCCGATTTGGTGCCGTGCCTTTTCTGTCACTTCAGTGTGAGTGGGATCAGAAAGCCCCCTGTGTCCCTCACTCCCCTAGTGCCTAGAAAACAGCTTATTAAAAATCACAGTGATAACTGCCTGGGAAGTCACATTTTTAACATTTGCCTTCAGTTCTGGAGAATTGAGCTCCTGCCTTTCCCAGACCAGGGGGTAACTGTGTTGGTGGATATTCGTGAGCATTAATGTTGAGCTGTAAATCACCGAGCTGCTGGAAGAATGAGAGCTGTTGACTTTGAGGAGCTCAAAATCTTGCTCCTCAGCCCCTTTACCTTCCAGCACCAACTCAGCAGCTGCAGAACCAAGTGCACAGTGCATCCAGGCAGCAGGTGACAGAGTCCTTGGCACTAGCAGAGGCAACAAAGAGAAGGAATCAGCTTCATGAACTGCTCTAGAGCCAAGTCAGTGGCATTCAGGGGACATTTTCTGGGCCATCTCTGCATGCCCACACTGCAGCATGCAGAGCTGGGGACTTGGCCCCCTCCTGCACCCCAGCACCCTAGGAAGGGTCTTGGAATGGACTGCGTGGGAGTAGCACTCCCCAGGTTCACGTTGCACGTAAGATCCACCCATAAGGAGCTGTCTTTTTGTTTGCAAATTGAGCAGTTGTACTGGAAGAGATTTAGCAAACATGGGGCTGCACAATGCTGTGTGTACTGAGTCACCCGTCAGGGTTAGAGCCAACGAGCACTGTGAGCTACTAAGGCAAACATTTGAGAATAGTTACAATAGGCCCCAAAAATATCTTCAAATGAGATCTTTCTGCATTGCTGCGTGTTGGGTAGCAGGGAAGGCTGACAACCTAAGCTCCAACCCTACTCACCTGCTCTCAAGCTCATACTGGGCAAGGCGGGTGATTGCGTTGGGAACAAAGCAGGAGGAGAAGCAGCCTTGCTCCTGCAGGAGCCTGCTGAGCCCATTTCCCGTGAGCTTGCAAGGCCCGTGGTGCTGGGAGGGGCTGCGGTGTTGCTGACAGCGGCCCTAGGTTGCTCTCATGCCATCAGATCTGCGGCTGAGAGCCCCCTGCACGGGGCTGCCTTACTCCCGTGTCTTCTCCTTCCTTCTCCCAAGCAAGGAGTGGCTCCTGGGGCCTGTCCTACAGCATCACAGGCTCTCCTGCTCTTCTCAGGGTTTTGCTCTGGAGTTGCATTTCCTCCTCCTAGCTCTCATTTAAGCAGAGGATTTGCTTCCCCCAAGTCCAGACCTGCTTTCAGAGGCACAGTTCCCAAAACTCAGGTTTTGGGGGCTCATCCAGAGCACAGCTGGAGCCCAGGGCTGGTGGTGAGCACCGATACTGACCTGGTCTCCTGCCAGAGCACTCTGCGATGTCCATCCCCATCCTTGTCCACCCGTCCTGTTCCCTGCCCCCTCTGCACCTCACCCTGGGCTGGGATGGTCCTGCAGCCCCAGCCCCTTCCCAGCACCGTGCTCCCGAACTCTGCCCCTGGTTTTGCAGCCGTTTTTTTGCTGCCAGCGCAGGGCACTGAAAAGTGCTGGCACTGCCAAAAACCCTGTGTGCACTACGACTCCCCAAACATCCCTTTATTTTTATTGTTCTGTTAATTACTGTTTAAACTTTAATAAGTCACTTCGTCAGGAGGGGGGACCTGCAGTGAGGTTTCTGTGCAAACACTGGGCCCGGCAGTGACTCTGGTGTAACATAACCCTTTATACAATGTGGGAATGTTTAGACTGTAACAGAAACTTGTTATTTTAATGACAGTTAAAAGGGGAAAAAAAGAAAGGAGCGAATGAAAAAGGGAAGCAAGTTTGTTGGGGAAATGGCTCATCTCAATCTCTCTGTCTGGCCTCATTTCTCCCGGCTTTAATGGCAGTGGGGCGAGGAGGCTCTGTGGCTCCAGCAGAAGCCACCCTGTTCCCAGAGACACGCTGCACTGGGCGCAGGACGTCCCCTCGCCCCGTGTCCCCCCACCCCATGTCCCCCTGTGCCCCCACCCCGTGTCCCTCTGTCCCAGCCTGGAGGAGGCAGCATGGCTCGGTGTCGCTCAGGCAGCAGCAGATGCCTAAAGCCAATTTGAGCTCAGCCTAATTATTCTGACCCACACCAGAGACTTTCCCCTTCTCTTCAGCGCTTCCTCCCCTGGTTAAGTTTTTAAGTAGCTGTGCTGAAACAGATGCTGGTGTGCCGTAGATAAGAGGGCCTGCGTCCTGTGGACAAATGGACGTTCAGGCTGGCAAACGCTGCCTTGTTCTCCCCGGTGCGCTGCCTGGGCCGTGCCTGGTATCTCTGTGCCGCCATGCTAAAGTCACCTCCAGGTTTGGCTGGGCTGTATTTCGCTCTACCTATACACAAGAGAGTGGCAGACATGAACTGAAAACCTCTTAGCTCCTACTGACCTCTTGGCTGCTGCAGTGAAATCCCCAAATCTGGGTGAGGAGTGACCCAAGAGCAGGAGAAGGGAGAGCCCTAGCTGTGTGTGTGTGGGCAGGTTTCATGTCCACTGGTCACCACGACTGGTCCCAGCAGTGCCGTGATGGGGGGAAGGGGCCCCAGTGCAGAGCAGGGGGAGCAGGACGTGGGGTTTAGGGCTCTGAGCCCTGGGGACAGCAGGAACCTTCCCCAGCATCAACCCAATGCCAGGAGCCCGCTGCTCTGCGAGCTGTGACCGCAGCCGTGCCGGGGCTGGGCCGTGTGTTCCCAGGTGCGCAGGGAGCAGCCAAAACCATTCACGCTTCCCTCGCTCTCTGCTGTGCTGTGATTGTTATTGATTGGCTTTGCTGTTCTCTGCACTTTGTGCTTTTTGAGCTGAGCATGGCCTGCCCCCGATTTGATTTTTTTAATTATTTTTTTTCTCCTCGTTCAAATGCCCCCAAGCGTTGCCCGTGGGGCAGGTGCCCGTCCGTCCTGCGCAGGTCCCAGCAAAGCCAGCCTGTGCTCAGTGCCGTTAAATGCGTGGGCCTGCGCTGTCCTTGCACCCCAACAAGGCAGTGGGTTGTGTGCTCCACGTGACCGGAGCTGGGCGGCTGAGCCTCCTCCTGGGCCAGGTGTTGGGCCAGAGGGTGGCACTACCTGGCCGTGGGGCAAGAGACCGCTGTCCCCACGCAGCCCCAGCATCGTCCCTGTCCCCACTGCCGCCCCTGGTGGGGTCACTTTGATGGCGAGCGTGAGCCAAGCTCAAGGATAGAGCCCCCTGGACAGAGCCAAGGAGCCGCTGTATAAAAACCGCTGAGGTTTTCCTTTTCTGTACAGCGCGTTTCCCTAAATTGCCTTTGACTGTGTGCATCGCTAATGAAAGTTTATGCCCTTGTTAGAAGGACAGGCAGGTCCGTTCCAGTTAGGGCTGGGTCTATCCTTCTGCCAACTGCCCTCCCCGGCGCACACGCTCGCTCGCTCCCTGGTGAATAAGTGGAGGCTGTTATAAAAAAAAAAGAGGAGGGGAAAAAAAATTTCCATATTTGTGTAAGTTGCTTTAAAAGCATTTTATCATGTCATAAAAAAAAGGAAAGTACTCTCGGAAATTGATCCTGCACACGAGCCCATTGGACAGAAGGACATCGGGATGTTAATGGCTATTTTGCTCCAGGGTGGCTTATTAAAAAATTTATACATAAATGCTTAAAATTGCATAAATTATTTAAAAAAAAAACATAGTAAGCAATTTGCAATCCCGATCCACTTCTCTTCTTCTTCTTTCTCTCGTCATTCTGTTCTTTCCTTCCCGTCTTTCTTACCTAAAAAATAAACGCAATTCCTGCCCCCTCTTCTCGCCTGGGTCCCCTCCCGGTGTGAAGCTCCGAAATCGGCCGTGTCCGTGCGTGCAGTGAGCGGGGTGTGATGTGACGGCGTGGGCCGGCAGAGCCCGGCGTGGGGGAACCGGCAGAAAGAGGGGGGAAGGCAAAAAGGCAAGGAAGAAGTTTGGATATGATGAGTGTTCCTCGCAGGCGTGGAATGTCACCCACATATCCTGGAGATTGTACTGGGGAGGTTTATGATGGTTTCCCATTGATTTGTTTCCCCGACGCAGCTGCCGACCTCTATTGAGGGACAAACATAATCAGCACTGACGCAAATTAGATGGTTATTCGTTTTGAAAATTGACAGAAAAACAATAAAAAAGATGAAATGCTCCCAAATCAATAGATATAATGAAATTCAAATAATCCGAGAGATGAGGTCTCCATGGCAACTGATAATGTGGAAAAGAAAACAATTTAATAAAGGACAGACACACTTTGAAAACAGATTGGGCAAAGGGAAGGCGGGGGGGCGCGGGAGCAGG
>JACDJE010000126.1:339379-620197 GCA_016647715.1 Pavo muticus
GGGGCGGGGGGGCGGCGGGGAGCCGGCAGGCGCTGCCTCTGCGGTTGGCTGCTGGTGCGGCGGTGAAGGATCACTGTCCATCCCAAGGACGCTCGCCATAATTAAGAGAGGCTTTCGGTCCAGAAAGTGCAGATTCAGGTTTTAATACACAAAATTATTTCAGGAGCACTGAATCGGAAAGTCGTTTGTTATGACCTTCCTGAGAGGCCTGGAGCAGGGCATGTTGGAGGCGCGGCGGCTGAGCCAGCTGAGTTATGGCATATTTGTGTTTTTATAGTGCGGAGGGGAGGGGGGAAGGGGGGGAGAAGGTTAAACAGTATTTACAGCTCAGTTGTTTTCAGAAAGGAAAGAGAAATAGAGTTCATGAAAAGATGCGAGCGGAAGGGAGCGAGTGAGGGAGAGGTGCGGAGCCGTCCGGCAGCACCCAGAGGGGACACGGCCTGGGGGGTGCAAGGGGCCGGGGAGCAGCGGGCATGCGGGGGCTGTGTGCTCTCAGCACGGAGCGGAGCACGGCCGGCAGGGATTGCCAACTGCGCGTCTGCTGAGCACGCTGATCTCGCCGGAGCCTGGAGAGCACTGCGTGCTGCAGGAGGTGTGCAGCGCCTGTCGCCGTGTGTCACCGTGCTGGGCCGTACCCGGGCACTCACAGGTGTGGGATGGCGCTCTGTGCTGCTGTGACAGCTCGCACACGGTGTGGCACCCACATGGCTGCGTTGCTGCGTGTGTGTGACCCACCGGGCGCTCGCAATGCGTGGCCACACATCTGGGGATGGGGAACAGGGAGGTGAGCTTTGGTGGCTGGCGGGGAGAGCAGCAAAGGGCAGAGCACAGCGCCGGGGAACAGCACCCTGCAAGGCCGCAGCGGTCAACTTTTCCGGCTGTTTCTCAGTGGTGCAGCAAACATTCAGTTCCCCAGCAATTAGGGCTGAGCTTCAGGGTGCTGAAGGTGCTCTTTTGCTGCCTTCCGTTGAGCGTAGGGCCCTCCCTGAGGAGCCTGGAGCTCACCCATAGGGGCAGCCCCACATCCAGGCCCTGTGTGCCCCACTGCATCCCGCCCATCCCTTGGCTTCTTCCCCTGTGTTCCCCACAACCTGTGGGCAGATTGATGGCGGGGCTGTGATGTCAGCAGCCCCGCGTGATTTATGGACTTACTTAGGCTGAGTGAGGCTACTTAGGATAGTAAACCTTTTAACTGGGCTAAAAAATTAATAATAAATAAATAAGGCGAGGATGAGGAGCCGGACCCGTGCAGGCGCTCCTCTTGGCTCCATGCTGCCTGAAGGAACAGCCCTGAGGCCTGGGGGCAGCGCGCAAGCCTGCATGGCACCAAGAGCAGCGAACTGGAGTGTTCCATCACTGAAAGTGCCTCCGGTGTGGCGCTCCTGAAAGTGCCCGCTGCTGCTCCTGGGCTCGTGGCAGCCCCCAAGCTCGGTGCTGGGCTGTGGGACAAGGAGGGATGGCCGGGCCCAGCTCGCTCCTAGTGTGAGGTCTGCACTGCCTTCCTCTCCCTGGACAGTGATATATGGCATAAATTAGGCCTCTGAAGGGGGATACTGCATCCTTAAGAAGAAATATGTCCTCATTTTTCTTAAACACCGTTTGCACTGAGTGAAATGTTTAGAAGGGACGCTGAGGGATAACTTTATTTCTTACTAGGGAGTTCAGAGCCGTTCAGTTAAACCCATAAAACACTGGGAGTAGGGAAGCTGACAGCCTGCCCGTGCATTAGAAAAGCCATTACTCATCTGGGGAAATTCGCCCCATGCTGGAGCCTGGCGTTGCCAGTGGGGTGCTATGGGGCAGGATGCAGGATTGCCTCCTGCAGCCGTCCCGGGGCTCAGCAGGGCGCTGGGTATGCAGGAGGCTCAGGGTGGGCCCAGAGCTCCAGTTAGTCATAGAATCATCGCATTGTTAAAGTCAGAAGAGAGCTCTAAGATCGTGAAGTTTGACCCCAACCCATCCCCACCTTGCCCAGTAACCACGTACCTCACTGAAAGGTGTCAGATTGAGCTGTGTGGGTCCTCATCCTCACTTGTCCTCTTCTGCACAGAAAACTGGGGGCTGGCAGTGACACTGTGCCAGGGCTCCTGGCCTTGAACCTCCTGCTTCGACCCCTGAAACTGAACTTCCTTGCAGAGCAAGGAATGAAAGCCAGGAGCCTGCGGCTTATCGGTGGCAGCAATGGCAGTTTCTGCCCTAGACGAGGGCTGGCATTGATCTGGGGCAGTGACATGGCTCCCCACCACTGCCCACAGCCACCCAAGGGGATGGAGCTGCAGGTGCCCAGCATTCCGATCAGTGCTTTATTTTGGAGGCCTGACACCAAAAGATTTAATATTTGTTTGAAATGAGAAACAGTCCTCAAATGAATTTGGAGAGCCCGGGAATTAATGTTGGCCCCCCCTCCCTCCACACTCACACACACACACACGCACGCGCGTGTGCACTCCCCTCCCCGTCATCTCAGCCCCCCCCTTTCAATTTCTGAAGCCTGCTGATTTGAATATTTATAAATATCAGTAAATTATTTATTGTAGCAATCTGCTGTGCCATTTCACCAATCGCCGTTAACACTTTAGGGCTCACTCTTGAGGCGGACGCGGCTGCAGGGAGCAGGCATGGGGGTGGCAGAGGCCAGGCTCACACCAGCTGAAGGCTGCGCGGTGCCAGGGGGTTCAGCTCTGCGTGGGGCACGAGGCAGCCTGGGGCAGAACTGTGTGCTTGGGACACTGGGAGGGGACATGGACAGAGAGGCTGGCTTGTGGCTGCAGCACCCTGCAGGCTCTGGGGACCGTGCTGCAGCTCGAGGACCTCCCTTTGCCCCTTGCTGGATGGGCAGCGCAGCGCAGCGCAGTGGGGAAGGCAGGAGGACGGCTCACTGCGCCGTGCTGCTCCTTCGTGTGCACCCAGGGCTTCCCCTCGCTCCGTGCCGACATGCGGGCAGGACGCAGGGCTGCTAAAGAGCCTCGCTGAAGTCCCCAAGGCCAGGCAGAAGAGGCAGCATCCACTAATCCAAGGTCATTTCCTGGGCTAAAAGCAATAAAATGTTTTATTGATAAACCAGAGAGGGGAAAGCACACACACTGCCTCCACTCTCACACCGTGGCTGGGCTGGGGCTGCCTGGGCTGGCACAGGGCCCCGGTGCCAGAGGAGATGTCCCTGCAGGGGCTGCACCCGGCTGCCATCCACTGCTCTGGGCATGGCTGGGGCACGGCTGCAGCTTTCTGCTGCCATGCTGGACTTGCACCATAGTGGTTAAAAAAAGAAAAGGCCCATGCAGCGTGTGGGCCCTCCTTCCCTCCCTCCTTCCCTCCATCCCCCTCCCACCCCAAATAATACCGTTAATAATTAATCGAATGAGAGCTTGCAGCTCCTGGAAAGCTGGCGCTGGGACCTCCCTCCTGAACGGAGCTGCTCAGCTGGGCTGAAAACTCTTCAATAAGAATATGAAAGCTCCATCTGTTCGACGTGCCCGGCCCTCTGAAGTGCCGCCGCGCTGGCCCTCCCCATCCTGTGCCCCATCCCATGGCATAGCCCTCAGCCCTCCTGCCCTGCCCCATCCCAGGGGGCTCTCAGCCCCGGGCTCAGCACCCCTCTCCTCCACACCAGGGTCCTTTGCCGCCAACCTGAAGCACTGCTGGGCCTTGTGCTCCTCCTTGAAGGGAGCGATGTCCCAGGATGGCGTGGGGCAGCCGGTGTCTGGTGGCAGGGCGTGGGGAGGGGCGGCAGGCATGCTGCCGGTGGCATTGTTTTCAGAGGAAGCACTCAGTGTAAATAGAGCATGTGGGAGAGTTCGTCCTGGGCAGAGATGAAAAGTCCCCGTGACAGGCTCAGGTTATAAATGGCTTCCTCGGATTGATGTAAAATCAAAACATTTCTATTTGGAAGAAGAAAATGAAGGGGGATGTTTACTTAGCTGGGAATCTTTAAACAGCACAGTGCGGACATGGGGTGACCTGGTGGGTTGTGGTGTGGGGAGGGGGCTGGGGCAGGGACTCTGGATCCAGGGCCCTCCTGCTGTACCCCTACCTGGACGTGCGAGGATGCTCTGCTCTCCTCCAGCCCCAGTGCCATTCTCAGTGGTTCTCTGACAGCCGGGTTTCCCTTCTCTGTTGGAAGTTGTCGGCCTAAAGGAGAAATGCAGATAGTGCCAATGTCCCTGCTGCCCCAGAGACGAGGAAATCAGGGACGGGGAGATAAAGAGATGCACTGGCTTGCTGAGAGCTGGCGGCAAAGTTGGCAGGAAGAGGAGGGAGTTTTGATTCCCTGCAGTCACACAGGCACAGGTGGGATGGAGAGATGGTCTTTGGGAGGGTTGGCTTTGTAGATCACGGGAAAGGTAAGTTTTCTAAACTTGCTTTATTTTTAACTTAGACTTCACAGAAAGATGCTCAGATTGTTAAAGAACAGCATCGCTGTGCTAAAAATAAGCAATCAAGTGCAGGAGAGGGGACAGGAGAGGTGCAGGAGGGCAGGAGCTGGGGGGCCAGAGGGACAGGATTGGGGTGTGTGAGCCACGGGGCCAGGACTAGAAGACAAGTTGCAGGCTCCCTGGAGCTGCTGCGTACGCAGCAAGTGCAGCCTCGGGAACGTCTGCTCCCCTCTTCCTTTGGATAAATATTTATATATTCATTTGCCGTCTGGTGCGCTCACTTGGCTGCTCACCTCCAGCCCAGCATAATGGGACCTGCCGTGGCTGCGGGGCGGGGGCAGTGGGTTGCTGCGTGCCTCCCTCCCTGCACCCATCTCACCGGGTGTCCTGATTGCCAGGACGGGGAAGCACTGGGGTCATTGGCTGCCCTGGCCCCAGCCACCTGCCCCGCCACGCTGCTGGGCCCCCGCCAAGTGCACACAGTGAGCTGTCGGGGTCCTGGCCGGGCTCCAGCTGGAGCTCACAGCAGCCTCCCCAGAGTCCCAGCTCGGTACCGCTGCGCACGGGAGCGGCCGGTACTTTCTGCCCTAAATAGAGCGGGAATGTGACGGGAAGGGAAGGTGCCAACATGCAGAGACTTCAGCAGCATTGCAGGCGCCCATCTGTAGGCACGAGGCTGTGTGCGGGGGGGATGTGTGAAAGGGAGACGTGTGGGGAGGTGTGTGGGGGGTGCCTGGGGGAGATGGGATGCTGTAAGCCACACGTGCATGGCTCACACCTGCTGCTGTTGCAGGCACATGGCTGGGAGCAGCTCTTGCTCCTGCAGGGGCAGGGATGCAGTTGGGGCAGATGGGTGTCAGACAGGATGCATTCGGGACAGTAGGAAAGCATTTTGCCTCACTTTGCGTGGGAGGCTGATAGATTTGTCAGGGGGGTATTCCTGCAGCCCGTGACAGGGAAGCGTGTCTGAAGCTGTCAGGAGTTTACGCTAAGCAGCCACTCTCTGGCTCTTGGACAGCAGGTCTAAAGTTTCAGTGTGTTTGTATTGGGCTGTCATGTTACGGGATTAGGGGCTGTCACGATGGCTTCTGGGTGCATCGTAGGGGGTCTGATTAATCTCAGCACGCTTCTGTGGAGCAGCACCTCCCTGTCGCAGTGTGCAGGAACCCAGGAGCCCCTGCTGACACCAGAGCTGCGGGCAGGGCTCCGCCTTGGGACCCGTCACCCTGCTCACTCTGAGTGCCTCTCACAGGGACCATAAATAAAAAGAGAAATGAGACAACGCAGCTGCTTTAGAATCAGGTTTTCGTTGTGGTTTTTTTTGTTGTTTTTTTTTGCAGTTGAATCTTGTTAATTGTTGGTGTGGTGCAATTATGTGAGTGACTCCGTGATAGGGACCGTTTAGTTCAAGCTTCTCCATGACCTTGAAGTTAAGACCTCACCTTCTTCCTTTCTCCCCCCACTTTCTCTCACCCCTCCTTTACTAGCTGTCACATATGAATAAACTACATTAAAATAACAAACCTCCACTAATTAGCTGATTGTGCTGGGAAGTGTGAGAGCAGAATTTCCTGTGTGTGTGAGAGCAGAGCAAGCAGTCACAGGGGCTGATCAGCTGATGCCACCCCAGGCGGTTTGCTCCCATTCAGCTGCCTCACACCCAGCCAAGCTCAGCACAGTGCTCCCATCACCCATATGGGTTCTCCCTGCTCCATACTGGTTCTCTGCTCTCTGTACTGGTTCTCCATGCCCCATATTGGTTCTCCATTGAGCCTATAAGTAAAGGCCACAAAGTGAACTCCTCACCACCCGTACAGTGGGAAGCTGCTACATGTGCTTGGAGCTTTGTCATTTTGGGGATGGGGCTGGGGGCAGGTAGTGCTGCAGGATGAAGGATGGAGCAGCAGGGCTTCCAACAGACCAGTCTGTACTGCATTCACCCACCTGAGGTGTTGGGGCTTTCTGAGCCAAGCCCAATCTCAGCACCAGCTCCAGCCTCCATTGAGGCCGTCTGTTGGGAACAGAGGTTGGGACCTCCCAAGCCTCAGCTTAGAGCCTAGGAAGAGTCCATCCCATCCTTCCTAGGACAGCTGCGGCCTGTGTGAAGGCCTGTGGGTTGGGAGCAGCCATTTCTGATCCCTCTAATGCCCTTCCTCGCTTCTTTCCCCTCTCTCCTTCCAGCTGAAAGAACTATATGCACTGACGCAACCTCAGGAAAACCCACAATGGCTGCCAAGCGCAAAGGCGGCCTGAAGCTAAATGCAATCTGTGCCAAGCTGAGCCGCCAGGTTGTCTTTGACCACGGGGGAGCCGAGCAGGCGCGTGCGGACAAAGGGCCGCAGCGGGAGAGCAGCAACAAGGACCTGCCTCAGACCGGGACCAAGGAGCCAGGGACTGAGTTTTCAGACGGACTCAGCCACGTGCAGAAGATCGAGGAGGACAAGAGGAGGGAGGTGATCGAGAAGTGGGTGAACGGGGAGTACGAGGAGCCTTTGCTGGGGCGGGCCGAGGGCAAGGAATGTCGGGGCACCGAGGGTGTGGAGGTGCCGCCTGAAGGGGTCTACATGGTGCAGCCCAAGGGCTGCAGTGACGAGGAGGACAACGGGGACGAGGCAGACGCGCTGAGGGGCTCGCAGGATGGCACCTTCATGGATGACAGGGATTCCGACGGGGCGGCCTCCAAGGATGATGCCTACCGGGCCTCCAGTGAGGCGGCCTCCAAGCTGGGAACCACCTCAGGTAAGGCCCTGCCACCCACCCCAGCATGGAGCAGTGACTTGGCCACGTGTTTCGAGGGAAAGGCCAAGCTTCTGCTGGCTGTGTCTGCCCAGGAGAGGGCTAGAGGCCCTGAGTCCCCTAGCAGAGACCTGCCTGGCTGCTGGGTATTTTGCTCTCGGGAGCGTGACCATTTTGTCTCTGCTTCAGAGTACTATCCCTGAGTGGTGTGGATGTGTCTGGGTCTCTTCCCAGACCACAGATCCCATGGTAGAGTTGATCTTCCCTAGGTTTGTTGTCACACAGGGTGTGTAAGCATGCTCTTGCCCACCAGTTGTACCTTACCCAGCAGTGATACCCTCTGAGCTGAGAGCTGACCATGGGGTTGTGTCAAACAGAAACCTCTAACAGACGCCCAGCCCCTCACCCAGCCATGCTCCATCACTGCTTCCCCTCTTCCCCAATGGCTGCTGCCACTCAGCATTGGCCCCTCCATGAGGGCTGCTCTGGCACTCCTGCCTCGTTAGGGGTAACACACAGCAGCTCCATCTCCTGCCCAGCAGAGCTGCTCATCCAAAACTGCACAGCCCCCACTTCTGTACTGGGCACTGACTTGGGTGCCATTGCAGGCCCCCAGCCTGCGTAGGCATTTCCTATTTTCAGATAGCTCATGTCTTATTCCTTTACCTCATTCAAAATCTGTGTTCAGCCACAGCTACTAGGGAAAGCCCCAGCTGAGTTTCTTGCTCATTTTCTGATGCATGGGCCCCCAGATTGATTTTTCGGGGCCATATTAGTGCTAAGCCTCGGTAGAAGCTTAGGACAGATTGAATTCTCTCTATTAGGGCAGCAGCTCCCTCCCCCTGATTTGTCACTCGGCTGGGTTGGATCCGTAATTGAAAGATCCCCCCCTAATCTGCTCCACCTGTGTGCACCCCTCCCCTGATCTCAGCACTTTGTGAATCCATCAAACTTTCCTCCTTTTGTGTGTGCCTGTGTTTTCCTCCTCCTGTTAATAATGCAGCCTAAACTCATCTCCGTCTGTCCGTTCCCCTTCTGGAGAGGCACATTCTCTAGTCTTCACGAGTTCAGTGGCAGCGCACATAATTATGCATATAAGATATAAACAGAGCTGTTTAATTATCCTTCGCCACATCAGTGACAGAGTAATTAACAAACATTGCAAGATCAATGAGGAAAAGTGTGACCTTCAGTTTCCTTTGATAGGAAAGCCCTTGTCGTTCCCAGACACAAGGTGATTGCGCCTGGACTCAGTTTTCAGTTTGTTTTAATTCCCTTTAGCCCACATTTGCAGCTTTTATTTGCCATGAAAACTAAAAGGAGGGGAACCTGGAATGTCAAAATACATTGCCAACCTGTGGAAAATGAGAAGGATCTGGGATTTTTTGTCAGCTGTCAGTGATGTGCCTTTCTCGGGCTGTGCTGTCAGAGGTGCACAAAGATCTGTAAGCCGTCATTGAGAGGTGGACACTCCTTTATGTTTAGGGCAGGTAATGGCACGTGGGGTTCACATATAGAGCCACTCGGGGTTTGACATGCAAAGGATGTGCTGCCAGGTCTTGATCATGTGCTTCTGGAAGCCCGGTGTAAATGTTGGTGGCAGCGATTCCCTGGAAAGCACAGTGTGAAGGATGTCTTGTGCTGCAGAGGACAAAGTATTCCTGCCACCGGTGTCCCCTTCCGGAGTCACGCAGTGGGGCTTGCTGGGCATCACGCAGGAGTTTGCAGAGGCTTGCTCCATGCTCTTCAGTCCTCATGCTTTGAAACAAGACAGCTAATGCCCGTGGGGAACGTGCACGGACTGAGGAGTCGGTGCTGAGCCTCACACTGTGTGCCTCCCTCCAGGAGCCGCAGAGCTGGCGGCCGGCGAGAGATGTGTGTCAGCCTCTGACCTGCCCACGCACTGTGTTTCCTCATTCATTCACGCACCCTCTCCTGCACCCTGACTGACCCACGCTCCCCCCCACACATTTATATATAGCATTTACACTCCTGGTACAGGCTCTGACAGGGATCCCTTTCCGCAGTGTACTGGGGAGATTTTCCTGCACAGTCCCATGTTATTCCCTCTGCCCGTTACTTACACGCTGGTCTAAAGCGGTCACCAGCAGCTTTCCTGTGTGCTAGTTTTCAAAGTTTTCTTTTCTTAGCCTGTGGGCTGTGTCTCTCAGAAAAGGAATATTAGCCTTCAGAATATTCCTTTCAAAGGGAGTATTTCTCTTCCAGATTTCCTAGGGAGACCCCACTTGGAAGAATGTGCATGGCAAGTGCCAGTTTCTCTTGCGTTATCCTGTCGCCCCCAGATTTCCATGTCCCCCTCCTGAGCAGGATAAAGGACAGAGCCCTGGCTGGGATGCCCCATCCCCCAGGATCCAGACCTTGCTCTCCATTTGGGCTGTTTTGCTTTTCCTTCCATATATAGTGTGCTGCTGCAGGCTATTTTTAGCCCCTTTTTTGCTAGCTCCGGATCCTTTGTGATACGATAGCTGCTCTGAGACTCGCAGATCTCTGCTCTTTGGCAATGCCCACAAATGGAGAGCGGCGGCGAGGGGAGAGGGAGCCCTTTTGTTATCACACAGAAGGGGAGAGAGAAATGCGATGCAGGGGGAGGGCTGCACACTTTTCACAGGGATTTGTTTCTCAGCCGCTGTCCTTCTGCTTCACTTCTGTCTGCACACGGGTATGGGAGAGCTGTCCGTCTGCTCGGTAACAGGAGTGGGTTGGAAGGGTCTCAGCCTGTCTGCCTCCAGCAGAAGAGCCCCCAGCCTTCTGCCTAGCTGCAAAAACATGGAGGTTGTCAGGGCTGTGGGGGTGTGTTGGTGGGTGAGTGAAGGTGTGCTCTCCAGGCAGCAGGAGCTGGCCAAGGTTCCATCTCAAACGTGGATGAGAAATGACAGCAACACTCACAGAGCCGTTCATCGGGGGAGGTATTGCAGTCATCCAGAACCAAGCCTGAGCAGGGGGGATAGACGATGCAGGATGTTCTGGGGTATGAGGGGATTCAATCCGGGGTGCTGAAACCTGAGCTCATGCTCAGACATGGCAAAACTCATAAAAAGATCTGAAAGCTCACCCTTCCCAGTGGTCTTGGGTTGCGCATCTGAATTTTGCACCAGTCTGGCCACATGGGTACAAGGCTTATTATTGGGCTCTGTGGGGCTGATTCTGCGTTAACGCCCCTTAACGTTAATAGTGACCCATGAGGATGTGCAAGGACCAAAAGCTACAGCCGGAGCCCCCACCTGCAGGGGCACTGCTGCCCATTCTGTACCTGTCAGGCTGCCTGTTCTGAAATGGGGCATCCCAAAATCCCATGCAGGATGCTGGTTCTAACTGCCCAGAACTGGAGGGTCATCTGGGGCTGAAGCAACCCCCAGCACTGGGCAGAGTGCCTGCATCGTGCTGCTTGCAGGCTGCAGCCATGTTCTGCGTGCGGCCTTTCTCACGTACCCAGGGAACTGGTGCAGCAGCAGTTCTGCTCTGTGAACTCAGCTGTGTCGAACAGTATTGACACAGGAATGTGACCCTCACAGACATGCACATTTTAGTGCCTGTTCGAGGCAGTCTCTTCCTCCTCATAGTCCTGTGGAAGCAGATTTGTGCAAGCTGATGGCTGCTAAATTGTGAGATTGCTCATTGACTGGCACTTGTGCATGTAGAAGTGCTTGTGTAAATGCATGCCCAGGCGCGTGGCATTACAGGCTGTCAGCTCCCCAGTTCCTAGGTCTGTTTTCATGCTTTGGGTCTGTTAACAACTTTTGTGGCTCGATGCCTTCTTTTCCAAGGCTGTGCTGTCTGGGTCTGAGCTTTGCACCCAGTGCCCAGACCCTCCACCTGCTGCCAGTGCCCCTGCTGGTGCTCCTGTGGTAGCCTGCCTACCCCAGAGCTCACATGAGTGAGTGGAAAGGATGATGGGGGAGGTCTGAAGGACTGCTGCACACAGTAAATCTTTACTCTGCAGGAGAAAGCAAGAGAGAGAGGAGGAGGAGGAGGAGGAGGAGGAGAAACGCTGTGTCAGACTGAAGCCCAAATGAGTCCAAGCTGCCGCGTCAGAACAATCTGTATTTCCTCTTTATACTGATATTGGGTGACCTCCAGATGTGTGTTCTTCCCCTCCTGGTGGCCCAGGAAGGGAAATAGGGGAGGGAGAGAACCCGGGAAGAGCTTTTGCCCAGTCTCCCGGTGCCCCCAGGCAGAGCAGCCCCTCCTGCCCTTTCCCCACTCACTGCAGGGAGCAGACCTCCTCTCTCTGAAGCCCACATGGGGACTCGTCTGTCCTCAGACCGAATGCCGATGGAGAGAATGCTGCATCCATTTGGCACCTGCGCAGGCTTTCCCCTTTCCTTGTACTGGGAGCTGTTCTTGGCTGCTCAGGATGCAGCCAGTAGGTTTCCACTGCCCTCAGCGAACTGAACTGCTGCCCCTTGGCTTGTGGCAAGGAGGAACTCCCCAGTCACTGGGAGAAGGCTGGCTGAAGAGAGCTGCCAGGGAAAGGAAGGACTGCAGCAACCACGGGAACCATCCTGTCTTTGTCTTGCCTTCTCCACTCCTTCCCCCCTCTCCTTCCCAAGAGCTGTTCAGGCATGCAGCCCTACCTTCGTTCATCCCCACCTCCGCTGCCTCCCTTCCCCGCTCAGCACCGCCCCGCTCTGCCCTCTCCGCTGCACCCGTTCGGTCACCAGCACTGCAGCCTGTCCTCCGTGGGTCCGTCCGTGCACACACACACTCACAAGGACAGAACCGCATAAACCTCAGCATATTGGCATTGGTCTCACTTCCAGTAAAATTACTTTTTCTTCATATTAGGCCAAGGCGAGAGTGCAGAGACATTTATGAAACTTTGTTTAATGTACTGAAAAGCCATCGGCTAGAACATTTAGGAAATTGATTTTCCTGGCATTGATGAACTCTTTTTATTTTACCCCAGTATTAATTACTTTTTTTTTTTAAACAAATTAATTTAAGAGTCGTAAAACCTAACAAGTGAGCCAAACGTCAGTAGATCATGCTCCCCTCTCCTCTTGCTCCCCCTCCTCGCTACCAGTGCTGGTATGGGAGGAGAAGAAAAATCAGCCCTTTGCATGACTCTCTCCCTCTGGTTCTCTGCAGGGGAAGCTTCGTCGCTGCGAGATTAAGCCGCCACCACCATGAATGAATTCCTGGGCATGTTTGGCTACGATGACCAGAACATGCGGGATGAGCTGGCCCGCAAGATCAGCTTCGACAAGCTGAACGCTGCTACCTCAGAGGCCACCGCAGCTGCAGCCTCTCTCCCTGGCGAGGATGCCATGAGCAAGCGAGCTCGATTCTCCAAGTACGAGGAGTACATCCGCAAGCTCAAGGCTGGAGAGCAGCTCTCCTGGCCCATGCACTTGGCCAAATCTGAGGAGCTGGGCTCCAAGCTGGGCAAAGAAGCTTCCTCGGTGCTGGCACAGCCCATTCGGCTGCCAGGTCCAGATGCCTCCATGCTGACGGAGACCAAAGCCACCATCCTGCCGCTGCCCTCTCCCAGCAGTTCCCAGATGCAGGGCCTGATGTCACGGGCCTCCAAATATGACTTCTTCATTCAGAAGCTGAAGACGGGTGAGAGCATCAGGCCACAGAACGGCAACACTTACAAGAAGGCCTCCAAGTATGACCTAGAAAAAGTCAAGTACTTGCACCTTTTCAAGCCTGGGGAAGGCAGCCCAGACATGGGAGGAGCCATCGCCTTCAAGACAGGCAAGGTGGGCCGGCCTTCCAAGTACGATGTGAGGAACATTCAGAAACTCACTCAGGTGAAAGCTCCAACACCCAGCCTGGCCCCTGCTCCTCTCGCCAGCACCCCCAGCAGCGCTCCCATGGCTGGCCCCGAGCAGGCCGTCTCCTTGCCATTCAACACTCCCGAGTACCTGAAGTCGACTTTCTCCAAGACAGACTCCATCACAACTGGAACAGTCTCTACAGTGAAGTAAGTGTCCTTCCCCTGTTCTTAGCTTTGTGTTAGGGAGCGCGTGGGTCAGTAGCAAATCACAGTCCGTGTGCTGATAAATACTGCACTGTTAATGAGATGTTTCTCTTTGCTCTCTGTGTCTGCTCCTCTGTCACACTCTCCATCTCTCTTTGTCTTACTTGCACTGAGGATGTGGCCTGCCCTCAGCAGTCACAGCCATGAATCCAGAGCCTGCTAGCTCCTGGGCTCGAATGCTGAAAGGAGAGATAAGGGGACGTGGTGCTGTCAGCGCTCTGAGGTCAAGATCGTAACTGCTTCCTTCCCTCTTCCTCCAGTGCCCCAGGCAGCCAGCCATGCTGTGAGAAACCGATTCTTGCTTCCATTTAACTCAGTGGCAAGACTCTGCTAAGTGATAGAGAGGGAGCCTTTGTATGTCCTAGAACATCCCAAACATTTCTGTGCCTAATTCCCATTGATTTTATAGGAATTGGCCATGCACGTACTTATATGGGACTGGGCCTGTGTCTTCTCAGTGTGCTTGTTCCTTACACAAATGGATGTGATTCAGTTACCCTGCGGACTGGGCAAACTCATTAGCCCAAATACCACTAATGACCTCTTACACATTGCTGGCAATCTCTGCAGTGATGCCGTTGACTGAATGGAGATAGCCAGCGGCCTTGCCAAACTTTGTATTATTGTGTAGTTTGGCTTCCCAAGGTGGTAGCTGTAGAAAAGCTGCACACATACCCGAGGGGCACAGGCACAGCTGCACGGTGTGTGGACTAGGGATGACTGTGTTTAAATGCCGTGGGGCAGTGAGAGGGCTGATAGGGGTCTGTCATGAAAATCTTTTGAAAAAGAGTCAAACTGCCTAAAAAAACTTCTGATTTTACACACCACTGATTTATCAGAGCCACATTTCCCCAGCTGGAGGGCAGAGCTGGTGATCCTGCCTTTATGTGAGGCAGCCATGCCCCAGCTGCCTGCAGACAGATGTGGGAGCTCTGTGGTTAGGGTTGAGAAAGGGTAAAAGATTATTATCTGGCCCCCGTGCAAGAAGAACCTGGTATGTGCTCCAGATGGCAGGCAGGGACTGCTATTACTAAAAAACACGGCTGTAAATATTCCTGTAGGCACCGTGCCTTGTTGTGATGGGCGACGTGGCCAGCTCTGCAGTCTCCTGAGCACTCAGCTGCGCGGTGGCCACTGCAGAGTGGTGCGTGGAGGCTGTGAGCCTCCGTCTGCCTGGGGATCCCAGTTTGATTTCCTTTCTCATGCTCACTTCCTGCTGCTTGCAGATGGGGTGTGCAGCACCGTAGTGATCGTGGTGACCCTCCTCCTGCCACAAGACTTCCTTGGCTGGGGTATGGTGATTGGGCTGCAGGAGGAGTGGAGGGCAGCTGGGTCTTCAGCCTGGCTGCCCCCGGTCTCCTCATCTCACGTGGAGCTCAGACATGGCTCTGGTCCTCCTCCTCCAGGCTGCTTGCTAGAGACAGGCTTCTGTGGTTAAAGAAGGCAACCTGCTGCTTGTGCTAACTGCTCTCTGGGACCTGGCTTCCTATTCAGTCCCCACTGGGACGCAGTAACCTGGCAGGAATTACGCATATCCACATATACCACAGGTTGAAACTCTACCATTCAATGCTAGGAACTCATCTACCTGCTCTGAGTGAACCCTGGGCAAAGGTGTCCTCATTGAAACCAGGATTGTGCTGATGGGCCAGTGTGTCTCAGGTGGGCTTAGCCTGCCCCTGGAGCTCTTTTTCCTCTTGCAGAACTCAGCAAGGATGTAATTTTTATCTGTTTCCAACTGGAGCCAAGTAACTCAATCTCATGTGGCATGGGTGTTCAATTGGTTTTTAGTGATTAAAATAAATGCCTCTACTGTCCCATCTGTGTAAATATGGGCAGCGTTGCAAGGTGCTTTGGGGAGGCCTTTGTCTTCATGTGGCCAACCCTGGTTTGCAACTGGTGTGTGGTCACCTCCCTCCTGGTGTGTGGTGCTGTGCAGAAGCGAGGTGCTGTGCCTGTCCCTGCTGCTGACCAGCTCTGTCCTCTGTTTCTCCCTAGGAATGGATTACCCACTGACAAACCCACAGTCAGCGAAGATGTAAATATTTACCAGAAGTATATTGCCAGGTAGGCAAAACTGTCTTCTTTCTTGGGGAGAGGGCTGGGAGAAAGAGAGTGCAGTGGGGCTGGGAGAGATGAGGTTTGTCCATCTGGCCCAAGTGTTTAAAACCAGCCGTTGGCACTTCCATTTCCCTCTGGCATCTGCGCTCGCTCTGTTCCCCTGCTCGGGATAGCAGTAGCTGTGAGAGGTATACAGGCATGCCAAGAGCGTGCTCAGCTCCCCAGAGCTGCTAGACTTGTGACAAATAGTGGAAAAATGTTTCACTGCAGAAGCCTGTGATGTAAATGGGAGCGCCGTGTCTCAGCTGTCACTCTGTGCCCGGTGCTGTGCCAGCTCCAGCCTTTTCCCCCGCTGTGTCCGTGCCCACTGGAGGCAGAAGGACATCTCGCCCTGAGAGCCTAGGCTGAGAGGAATCCACAAGTGAATCGAGTTTGGGCAGATCTCAGCACCAGCGGGGAATATTCTGCAGCTCTGTTATCTGAGAACCCTCGCTGGATGTGTGCAGGCTGGGGCACCTCGGCTGAGCTCTGGCCAAGCAGGAATGAGCAGTGCTGAGAGGGAGCCCAGGCTGCAGCGGTGGCATAGAGTAATGCCATCAGAGCCAGAGGGACAGAGGAGATTATTGCAGAACACCTGGCTGCTTTGGAGCTCATCAGCCTCTGCTCCCGGCCCCTGAATCCTCCCTTGGAGCTGTCAGGGAGCTCACTGTGAGAGCCCCTTGTGCACAGAGCCACACCAGCAAGCACTTCTCTCCACAGATACAACTGAAGGATTTGTTCCCACCGGCACATGGGGAGCAGGAGGGAGGGGAATGTGCACTGTGCTTCCCCATCTTGCCTGAGTCTGGGGGGATCCCTGGGGGAGCCAGCTGCTGGGGAGCTGCAGGGAGGGTTTGGCACACGGGCAGGGCAGGAGGGCGGGAGCAAGTGATGCCTCTGGAGCCCTTTAGCCCACATGCCTTCTGTAGGAGAAGGGAGGCAAGAGGCCATTCGCATGCAGCTCCTCTGGTGCACACAGCAGCTCACCACCTCCTGGGAAGGCACAGGAAGGAAAGCAGGCTTTGGGCCCGTGGCTGCACGGAGCAGAAGGAGCAGCGCCCTTTCATTGCTGAGACTGCTCAGCTTTGCTCAGAGGCGATGCCGCTCTGTGTCCCCAGCTCCCCTCTCACACAGCCCTGCTCGAACCCCACACCGCATCCACTCCTCGGAGTGCTCGGCGAGCCCCTTCCCCTGGGCAGGTAACCGAGCAGGCTGCTGAGACAGCGCAGGGACACCACATCCTGCTCAAAGAGCTCCGCAAGCCGCCCGCTGGCAGCCCAGCCACATCCCTTCCATTTACACACAATTTTAACAACAGTTCTAAGCCTTAAAATGAGGGGGCAGGGGGGGAGAGACACGACACTGTATGTCTGCGTTGCATAATTAGCTTAATGAGTTTGCCAAAGCCATTGCCAAAAGCTGCCCAGGGATAATCCATTCTCTCACACAACAAAACAAAACCTCTTACTTAGCTGGTTTGGGGTGGGTTGGGTTTTTTTTTATTTTTTGTTTTTCTCTATATTTATAATTAAAAAAAAAAAAAGACCACAAAAAAATTATTATTATTATTATTAGTGCCTCAGCAGATGGTGCTTCTGGCAGCACTTGCTTAAATATTTATTTCTGTGTGGGTTTCCTCCCCCCTTGTAATTGGGGTGGGTTTTTTTTCTTCCTTCTTTCACATCATCGTTACGGGGTAATGAGTCTGTAAACACTCACTAAGCGCGCTGACTCCTTTATTTATTATTTTTATTATTATTTATTTATCCTGGTTTTCCTTTCTAACTCTTGTCAGATCAAGACTGGTTCTTTGGCCAAAAAAAAAAGCGCAGAGATTAAAGTGAGGGAAGGGGAGGGAGTTGTACTTGTGAAATGAATCTGAGCCTGTGCGCACAGCTTAGGAGTTTGGATTTGCATATCGGCGTGATGAAATGGCCTGAGTTTGCAATCAGGTGTGTGTGTGCTCACGCCTGCCCGTGTGCATGGAAATCGTGCGGACGGTCATGTAAATTATTTGGGGTGTTGATGCACCTCAGAGCGTGTGCATGGAAATGGGTGCGTGCGTATGTGTGTGAGTGTGTGCTGGGTGAGCTTTCCTGTTATGAAAAAGCTAAACAGCTGCTGTGCTTTAAAAATTAATAGCTTTGAACTGTTTCAAGTGTCAGAAGAAACACGGGATAAAGATAACCCTTTAGGAGCCTCACCCTGCAGGCTGAAGGAGCAGACCGTCCCCTCCGAGCTGTGTGTGCTGCTTCCATCCTTCCCCCAGCACCCAGTGTGCTCGGCTGCCTGCAGAGTTTTGTGGTGTCCGGCCCTTCTGCTGCAGCTGGCATCTCCTCTGCTTTTGCATCCTCACCCTCAGTGCTCTTTTGGACAGCTCTGCCTGGGCTCTCCCTTTGCCAGGTGTCCCTCTGGCCCGCACACCCCATCTCCCCAGCCCTGCACAGCCCTTTGCTCTCCCCGTGCTGTTCCGCAGCTCCTTGGCCTTTCCACAAGCCCCAGACCAGCAGGACCAGTTCCCTCAGCACTGCTTTGTGCCCTCTGTTTGCGCAGCCAGCGTTGCTGTTTGCCTCGTGGGTTGTTTCTTCTCCACTGCCGGGGTTTGTTCCAGTTTCTCAATCACCTGTTCTGACGTGATCCCGATTTCCTGCGGTATTTCTTCTCCTTCCCCAGGGAAGGGCATGTCTGCTCCTGGCATCTGTCCCTGTCTCCCTTTGTGAATGCCGAGGAAAAAAAGTAATTTAATTTTTTAGCAACGTCTACCTTTTCTGTCAATTAAATCCCCTCTCCGTCTCCAGGAGGCCCTGCTGTCTCCGCAATTGACCTCCTCTTCCTCACTGCACTCCAGAAATGCCTTATTTAGTACTGCTCTCCATCCCGGCTCCTGTTCCTGTCCTGCAGCTTAACGTTACCTCGCATTTTGGTGCTCCGCTATCTCTCCTGCACCTGCCCCTCCCTCTGCCACCCCAGGACACCCTCACTCCTCCTTTTTTCCTCTTTCCCCGTTGCCCTTCCTTGTTTCTTTCTGATGCCCTTTATCATCTGCGCTCCTGGTGCGTTTAGCATGAAGTGACGGGAGGAACCTTTGAGCAGATGGCACTTTATCTCTGAATGTTTCCCCTCTGAGTCCCCTTCCCTCCCTGCTTTTCCCTTTCAAGCTCTTCAGCTCCTCCAGGTTCCCCAGGAATACGCACCAGAGATCTCTGCACGGATCAGCCTGGCACCACAGCATCCCCCTTTGCCAATCACTGATCTGTCTGTCAGCACACTCAACGCACTGTCCATTTGTCTGCAGCTACCACGAGGCCTCGCTGCCTTTTTTCTCACCCTGTATGTCAGGAATTGTGCAGATTTGCTGCATGGAAGGCAGCGTGGAGTGGGTGCCCTACTCTTAACTGCTCTTAAGGGCAGGCTGAAAATCCTACAGCTTTGCCTTGCGCTGTTTTGTTGTCAGCATCCACATGGAAAATAACCATCAGCAGTGCATGGGAAGAATCTGCACACAGGGTAGAGGTGGCTGCCTGCAGCGCTTCGCTCTGCTCCTGCTGACCCATCTCTCCTTGTCTTCCATTGCTCTCTCCATCGTACTCAAAGTTCCCATGTAGTCTTGCCACGATGTTGCATTGCCTTTGTGGCTTCTCCTGGCTCTGCAGGTTGCAGCCTCCTCTGTAATGTGACACCAAATGGAGACATAACTTGCACTAATGAATTTCTTAGCTTTCTGAGATCCTGGTAGACGTGTGTGACTGATGTTCATTTGTTTCCTCGTGGTGTGGGAGGTTTCTGAAACTCACTGCTGAGCTATCCAAGCTCACTAATGAGAATTCCAGAATTGTGTGATATTTAATTCCTTTCTTTCTTTTCCACAAGTAAGCAACTTTGAGGTAATAGAGGTGAATTTCAAAGAAAAACGTATGCAGATTCAGTAGGTAAAAGCCCGGAAGGATCTTTCTCAGGAAACACCTGTTTAAATAGAGACAAATAAGAAAAGGAAGGTGGGAGGGGTCACTGTCCTCAGAGGTGATCAAGCAGGTGGGATTGGATGCCCTGGCCACATGGGATGAAGGCAGGAGTAGGACTCACTCTGTGCCTTACTCACAGACGCTGCTCTCAGGACACCGTTTCATTCTCTGTTCCTTTCTCCTGTCCTCCTCTCGTGCTCACAGGTTTTCTGGCAGCCAGCACTGTGGACACATACACTGTGCATACCAGTACCGAGAACATTACCACTGCCTTGACCCAGAGTGCAACTACCAGGTAAAGGAAGGGGCATCATGGCACAGCTGCCAGGTGGGAAGGGTCCTGCCTAGGGAAGGTGCATGTCCTCTGTGCTGTCCTCCCGTGTGCGTGCACGTGCGTCATCACTCTTTTGCTCTAAAAAGAGGGCAAGATACATTTTGAATTGGTAGAGTATCAATCAGCTCAAGCCAGTGGGAACTACTCCATATTTACACCGGTGGAAGCAGGAGGATAAATTCTGCCTTGTTACAAATTGTGCTGGAAGCAGGGCATGCTGTTCTGTTAGCCTGGCTCTTCCCCTCCTGCTGCCCAAGTGAGGCTGCAGCGGCAGTAGCTGCAACAAAACACCCAATAAGACCAGCAGCAGGCCGGCGTCTGTGGGGAGAGCTGGGGGCAGGAGCATGTCCGATGCCGTAATTGCTGGGAGATCTGCCAGGGCAGCGACGTCAAAGCAAGCCGCATCACGTGCCGAGTGTTTACCCTCTTCCCAGGTCTGTGAGCTTGACTCTGCCATTTCTGTGGTCAGGCTGAGAGTGTGTAAGAGGGAATCCCAGTGTTCGCCTCTGCTGTGCATGAGACACAACTTCTGCCCTACCCGGGAGACCTTCTGGTCTCATAGGAGTGAGCCTGACCACAGCACGAGAAGCTGATCTGGCTCTGCTGAGCTTGCCTGTGGGTTTCTATTGATCAGAGGAGGGTTTTTTCTGGGATGCACACAGTGGTCCTCCTAGCCCGGCACTCAGTAATTGAGATGAGCCTGTCCCAGCTGTGACACAGATATCTGTGCACCAGGAAGAGAGAAACATAAAGAATGGAAAGACAGAAAAACCTATTATTGTGATTGGTCTCATGATTATTTCCTAAAGAGTCTGGGAGCTGCTTGCAAAGGAGCTGTCTGGTCTCGCAGGGAATAAGGATTTAGGCTGCTTTTTAAAATGCAAATTATTTTATGGCTGAGATATATTTTATAATAAGTAACGCTCTGTAATAAGTGGGCACAAATTAACGATGATTGGCAATAGCAATCCTGTATGTACACCCAGGGAAATCATACCTCCGGCCTCCAAGGGATTCCTGTTGAAATCTGTATCCATCTATTCCCATGCCAATACCAGCGAGATTGATCGGGATTGATATTATGGAAGGAAAGAGTGGAAGCGATAATCATTTGTTTCCTGTGAGGGAGACTAGAAAAGTTGTTAAACATTAGAATGCAGGGCTTTTCAATTACTCCTCAAAATAAATGGATATTGATTTCTTTTAAAAAATCAGATTTACTTTCCCACCTTCTCTGTTAAATATTGATGTCTGTGGGAAATAGAAATGAAAAGCTTCATTTTAAAGGCACTTATCCTGCGCCGAGGGTGGGGTATCCCCTCATTACTTCAGGCAGGTAGAGGATGGAAGGGATCTTCTGGTCATCCAGATCTGGCTCTGAGCTCTGCTACCAGCATATCTGTCACTGGAAGAAGATTCTACGTCCTCGTTTTCCTAAAACAGCCATCCCACCTTGTAAGGGTGGCAGACAACCAACACCAGCAAGATGCTGTACAAGAGTGTTTTTCCCAGTTTCTTGTCTGACAGGAATGTGGCAGCCAGTGTCTCACTAACCAGTGCAGTGAGGGATCTGGGAGCTTGGATTGCTCTCTTGCAGGCTGTGTAGTTTGCTGGCTTGCTTTCTAACTATAGCAGTCCTCGAGATAGTAGCAGCTAAAATTATGTTAGAAGAATTGCGGTCTTAAAGCTGCAGGGAGCATATTCTGGACATCACCCCAGTGTCATGTTTATGCTGCTTAAAGGTTTTCATGTGCATACACTTTCCCTTTATTGAGAAAATATGGACACACAGCTGGTCTCTCATTTGACTCTCTTGGGATGACTGCTGCTGAGCTTTAGACTCCTGGTACCAGAAGTTTATTAACAACAACAACAAACCCTGCTCCCAGGATTACTCACCCTCTCCCTTCACGTGTGTCTCACTCTGTCTGTCTCTGTATCTCTCCAGAGATTCACTAGTAAACAGGATGTGATTCGGCATTACAACATGCACAAGAAACGTGATAATTCCCTCCAGCACGGCTTCATGCGCTTCAGCCCCCTGGATGACTGCAGTGTGTACTATCACGGCTGCCACCTGAACGGGAAAAGCACACACTACCACTGCATGCAGGTAACGGCCGGACCGGGGACTGAGTGGTAGTGCATGAGATGAGTGGAGCCATGTCCTTGCTGGGGTGGACTGAGGGGCATCTTCACGTCTAAACAGCCCAGCCCGTCTTTGCCAGAGAGCAAAGGAGCCCTAACTTAACTTCCCTGAGCTCCTGTTTGCTTCTGATCCAGGCCCTTCTCCACAGGGACTGTTCCTTGGCCTCCCTGCCGAGTGCTGGGCAGGGCAAAGGGTTCTCTGGTTGTGGAAGCCCCGTGCATGCAGTGAGGCAAAGCGGGGCTCAAGGTTGTCTTGGACTTCACTGGTTCAAGACAGTCCCTTCCCTGAGATTCGGGGACCTCTCTTGGCATCACTGTGCTGCCTCTACCAAACTGATCTGGTGCTCCCCTGAAATCAGGCTTTTCTATGGAACATCTGCCCTTTAACACTGGGTTCATTTCCTCCATAATCAATTTCTAAAGTAATTAAATTTTTATGTCACATAATCTAGACTTGACACTCCTGGTTCCCCATCTCCTCTGCCAATGGAACTGGACTTAACATGTCTGTACTGTCAGCTGGGAGCTTTGATTCAGGAGCCAACAGCTGTGTTCCCACAGCTGGGGCTGCTGCCCAGGTGTGACCATGACCCCTCTGCTGTTTTTCAGACATGGACACCCCAAATTATTCAGGTCTTTCCCTGATTGTGCCTCAGATGATAGGGTTTGATACCAGCTTGTTTCATTAAAATCGTGGCCTAAACCATTGCCACGAGAACGTGCTGTAGTTCAAACAGAAAAATCAAGCAGCCCTCGGTGAAAGCTTTTGTGACCCATGTCTCCCTTCCTGCGCAATCCCAGCAGTTTAAGACCACAGTTAAAGTCACAAGGCCTTAATCACATGCTTAAATGCTTTGCTGGGATAGACTTAAGCATATGTTTGACTTGAAGTCAGGTAAGCTTTCTGAAGTCAATGGGGCTTAAGCACATACTTAAACGTTAGGCATGCACTCAAGTACTGTCCTGAATAGGGGCCGGTTGAAGCACGTGCTTACAGGCTTTTGATAGATGGGGAACTTGGTGTGACTTTCTCTTGAGGACACTTTCTGTTATTCTTCCGTAATATTCATCGCTCATTTTCTTCAATTGACCAGGATGAGACTTGTTTAATTTTCTAGAGTACAAGGAACGTTTCACAGCTTTAAGTCACTCTGAGTTTGGATAGAGACCCTCTTTTACACAACTATATATGGGTAATTCCATGCCGTGCCCACTGTCTTCCAGTGAAACAATGCCCATGTAAGCAGTGCCTTACAGGAAAGGTGTCTGAACATAAACCCTCAATTAAAGAAAATATTGCTTAAATGGCAGGATTTGTGCCATCCATCTCGTGGGGTTTTTTTTCTTTATGTCCATAATTGGTGTGGATAAAATTCAGTTAGTTGTTTATATAAACTGACATTTTTTTAGGCTTTAGCACCAAGAGCTGCATTGCAAATTATTCCTAAGGAGGTTTTTGTTTAATTCTTTTTTTTAATGCCGTGCAGGGTCTGTCTTTTTTCAAGGTGTCAGTGCAGAGAGAGAGAGGCTCTTTTATATTGGAAATAGCTGGAGATCCTTTTTTTCCTGGGTATTTGTCATGGGTTTTGTTATTGCCTGTTTGAATCAACCTGGGCTGAACTGAGAGGTGGTGTTTTCGTTCTCTTCACTTCTGAGATGGTGCAGGCATTGGCACACGTTGTGCTGGAGAAGAAAAGGGAAAAAAAAAAATCCTCCCTCAGCAGGGCTGAGGACGTTTTCAGATTCCAGTGTTTTTTTACTCAATATGGCAAAGTTGCCCGCTTTACCCAGCGGAAGGCAGGTTTTCAGCATTCCGTCCTCGTCACACCATTCCCATTTGCTGCCCGAGTTTAAAATTGTAGAAGCAGTAGTCTTGAACAGGCAGCAGGGAAAAGCAGCCACCGGTTTGCTAAGATCAGCTGAACATAGGGTTTGTGCTTTGCTCAAATGAAACCCTTGTGTTGCAAGCTCAAAAGATTGGCCTCATGTTGCACCACTCTGCCTTTTTCCCAGAAAGAAAGGAGGAAAATAACTCATTCCCAGGCGATTTCAAATTCTTCTAATAGATGCAAGTCCTACTCCATGCCATGTCGCTCCAAGATGACAAAAAGTAATGGTATCTGTCAGTCTTCTGAAGAGTGGGAGCCCTGCTTTCTCCCCAAGCAGGCACGGTTATCTGTAGCTGGGCTTCTATCCCTTTGCATCCTCCTCTTTTTTTTCTGTTTCATACACTGGGAGTTCTGTTTTTGTTCATGACAATGTTTCAGTCTTTAGATTGGGAATTAAAGCGATGACTTAATGCTCCTAGGAGAAATGCCCAAATGGAACTGTTAAATGTACGTGTGCTGCTCATCTGTTTATTATTGCTGATGTTAATAAGATCATGGTGGGATGTTAATACACTGTGCTGACGACTGCCTGTTTTGCCTGGGGTAGGTGGGCTGTAACAAGGTCTATACGAGCACCTCTGACGTGATGACCCATGAGAATTTTCACAAGAAGAACACACAGCTCATCAACGACGGGTTTCAGCGGTTCCGCGCCACGGAGGACTGTGGCACTGTGGAATGCCAGTTCTATGGGCAGAAAACCACCCATTTTCACTGCAGGTGAGACAGCAGGGAAGGGCAGGGATCCTGCCTCTGAGATGGAGGCAGATGGATGTTTGCCTCCTGCCAAGTCAGGAACTCAGGAGCGTACACAGGGACTCGATCTTCCCTGGTGTGGCCTTCTCAGTGCTGCTCTTGAGAGGGCTCATGCTCCAGGGCAGATGTGATTGCCAGGATCTTAGCACAGAACACAGGTGGCTTGTCTGTGGTGATCTGAGGAAAGAAAGAAAACACATCCAGGAATCATTTGGGAAGGAGATCACAGTGCTCAATTCATGCCAGAGTTCAACTCAGGGGGACACTAATACACTGCTAATGGCACTTTCATGCTGGAGTTCTCTCCAGCCAGCTCATCCCTTTCAGAGCCAGACTCTGCTTTCCGTACACAAATGCTCTTCTATTGATTTCTCATGTTCTCAGGAAGAGTGGAAAAACATAGTTGGTACCTTAGTTCTCTTTAGCTGCTGTTTCAGTTGGCACTTGCAGTAGTGGGTGCATCCCCACGTTATCCAGGCTGTTCCTCAGAGTGGGGATGGCTGCCAAGCTTTCCAACACAGCAGCATTTTCTGCTTGACTTGGTGTTGCAGGTTAACTTACATAAAACTCTTCAGCCCCTTTGTAGCCAGGGCCACTGCTTCATACTGGCTGCAGTCCTTGCCTCAGAGGGTGGCATGTGACAGCAGTTGCACTGTGCTCCTGGCCCACACGGCCAACCACTCTCTCCTCCTCGATGCCCTTGCAGGCGACCTGGGTGCACCTTCACCTTCAAGAATAAGTGTGACATTGAGAAGCACAAGAGCTACCACATCAAAGATGATGCCTATGCCAAGGATGGCTTCAAGAAGTTCTACAAGTATGAGGAATGCAAGTATGAGGGCTGTGTCTACAGCAAGGCCACCAACCACTTTCACTGCATAAGGGCAGGCTGTGGCTTCACCTTTACCTCCACCAGCCAGATGACCTCCCACAAACGCAAGCATGAGCGCCGGCACATCCGCAGCTCAGGAGTGCTGGGCCTGCCCGCCCCTCTCCTGGGACCCAAGGATAATGAGCAAGAGGAGTCCAGTAATGACGACCTTATTGACTTCTCTGCAATGAGCTCAAAGAACTCCAGTCTGAGTGCCTCCCCCACCAGTCAGCAGTCTTCCGTTTCTCTCATAGTCCCAGCTGCACCCTCCTCTGCTGCTGAGCTTGCTTCCTCACAGGTCAGCAAGCCTGCCAACAGCATGACACCAGCCACCAAGATCTCCGGCCTGCTCTCCCAGGCTCTTCCCAGCAATATACCCTTGGCTCTGGCACTCTCCAACTCAGCACTTCCTGGAGCGGCTGGATCCTTCTTCCCCATCATCCCCAGCCGGGTCTCCACACCGCTTCCTGCCAGCTCCGCTAACCTGATGACTGCCGGTTCTTCTGGGGCCAATCCAACATCATCTGCTCCCACAGATTCCTCATCCCAGGCCATCTCAGGATCTGGTGAGCCTTCGGCTACTTCTTCTCCAGCTCCAGTGGCATCCATAATGGAAAGGATCTCTGCTAGCAAGGGGTTAATCTCCCCGATGATGGCCAGGCTGGCGGCGGCTGCACTCAAGCCCTCTGTGGCACTTGAAGCAGGTGAGTTGCCATCATCGGTTGTCCTAGCAATGGGAGGAACAAGCGTGCCTGATGATCCGGAGAGGAGTGAATGAGGGGCCCCCTGGGAGTGGGAAGGCAGTAATAAAGGAGCAGCTCTGGGAGAAGAAATTTTGTCATGTCCAGATGACCCTTGAATGGCAGCTAACCCTTGGAGGAAGGGAACCCTCAAAGGCAATGTTGGCATGGTTTCCCATGGAGCCTGGCTATCTGCATGGCCAAGCGAACGGGGCATGCTGCCCTCTAGGCCTAGGAGGCTTGGGGGCTCCCAGCAGTGCACTAGGTGCCCCCATGGCCTCCTGCTGACCACGATCAGCAGTGTGGGTTTGGGGTGTCTGCCTCGCAGCACCCAGCATTGCGCTGCCCGCTGGGCCCGAGCTGGTCATGGCTCTGACAGCACCGCTCCTGAGCACAGGACGAGGCACTCTGCTGAAAGGGGAGGGGATCTGCGCCGTGCTTTTGAAATTATTATTTGAAAAATTGTTTCCTAAAGCAGAGAAAGGTCATTGAGGGAACTATTTTCCTTTATTTTTTAATAAAATGCCACTTGCTGGCTGAGAAGCAGCTCGCCGTCAGCTGTACTGCCGGAGGGCAAATTAATATTTTAGTCACTTGGGGATTGTGGAAGAAAGCTCCGCAGACATGTTCCTGTCAGCAACTTTTTTTCCCTCCTTTTTTCTTTGCTCTTCTCCTTAATTTTTTTCCCTTTAATTTGTTCTCCAGTTCTTCCTCCTTTCTTTTAATCTGGATCTCCATGCCACAGGCACGGCACTGTGCCCCCCAGGTCCCCTGAGCTGTGGGTCGGGCCATGCCCAGTGGCCGTTGCCCCGCTCGCCCGCCGGGCAGATGCTCCTGCTGGGAGGCACGATGGCGCCCAGCCGTCGCTACGGCAACGCTGGGACTGGGGCCGGGGCCGGGGCCTGGCCAGCAGTCGAAAGCTGCCACATTGCCTCAGCATTAACGGAGTCTTTAATAAACGCTTAAGAGGCAGCCCTGCAAATTAGTTATGACAGTTTGTGCAGAGAATCAGGTCTCCCCCACGCTCCTTCCGCCCTTCTCCTTTAAAGGGCCCATAGCCTGGACAACTTTGACATAATTTTGCAATAATTATCACTTGAAGAATTTCCACACTGGAGTGGACGTCAGAACCTATCATGTCAGCTCGGCAATAAACGCTGACCAGCAATCCCGGCACTTCCCTCCCCCCACTCTTTTTTCTGTGCTTTTTCTATTTGTGCAGTTCTGATAGTGATCTAACTTCTTCATTTGCTGCCCATCTCAGGCCTACTTCTTCCATTTCCATTTTCCCCTTCAATCTCGGTGTCTCTCTCGAGCAGGAAATGGACAAGCAGCGGCTCCCGGGCGGTTCAACCCAGTCCAGGTCAAGCAGGAGCCAGCGGAGGCCATGGGATCATCCTCTGCCACTGGGCAAGAGTCCTTGCAGGAGCACAGCTTGGACCTGAGCGTCAAGGACCACGGGTGAGTGACATGCAGAGGCAGCACAGCAGGTTCTGTCCAGCACCAAGCTCTGAGAATTTGCTGTACCTGTAACCCAAGAGGACACAACGCTTTGCAGCGGTCAGGCTGCACAGCAGCTGAGTTAGACACCCAACCTGGAGGCAGGGAGGCTCTCTGTGCTGCCCCTCAGGTGTGTGTTCCCCACCTGGTTCTTGGGGCTCGTGAGCACTCTATGGCAAGAGCTTCACCTCCTGTGCTCCTCTCAGAAAAATGAACCACTGACAGAGCCCTTCTTTTACTTACTGAGATCTGCGTGCCAGCGGGCTGAAGGCTGCTCCTGCACCACGCGTTGCAGGAACTTCTGCACCAGTGCAGCAGGGCAGTGAATCGGGTCTGCAAGGAGGACCATCCCAATTGGATACACAGAACAGCTGGTGAACTGTGCTAACCCACAGCTGTGGGTTTTGCATCTCAAAGACTCAGTCTCACTTGTCCAAAACCTCAGAATAGGAGAGCTTGGGGACTGTCCTGTGTTGGCACAGGGCCCCCAGGGAAGTGGCAGTCACCGTCCCTGGAGGTGTTCAAGAACGGTGGAGATGTGGCACTGAAGGACAGGGTTATTGGGCTTGGTGGGGATGGGCTCACTGTTGGACTTGATGATCCCAGTGGTCTTTTCTAACCTTAACGATTCTGTGATTCTAAAACTGCAGTGGAATTGATGCTGGGGATAACCAGGCCTGCTCCACTTTGACCCTTGATGTGTTCCTTCCCCTACTCTTATTTAAGCAAGCCTCAAATAAGGACTCAAACAATTGCAGTCACCTGCAACTACTCCTGGTCTCTCATCAAATGCTAGGGTTGCCTTTCTGCATGTGCAGCTGTGTCTGTAAGGTGTGGGGCCTTCCTTGCTCTGCTGCTGCAGAGATGCTGTGCCTCTGGCAGTATGAGTCCTCAGTCTGCAGCCCCCTGGTTCTGCAGCACGTCTGTGGAAGTTCTATCAGGACGAAGGAGTGAAAACACGGTGGGCTGTGATTTAGCTGATAATAAAAGGTGATGGCGTGGGTACTGGGGGAAGAGGTCTGGGTTGTTTAATACATGAAAGAGCAATTCAGTGAACTTGGAACCTCTGTGTCTCCATCTTGGCTATCATGAGGAAGAGTTTGGCTTGCCCAAGGGAGGGTGGGCATCATTCTCTTCCTCTGGATGCAGCAGGTGAGGAGTGAGGCAGCTTGAAGGGAGAAGGATTGATCTCAGTGCTCACAGTCTCTGTGCACATCTTAACTAAACCCTGTTGGTTTGTGTGTTCCAGTAATGAATCAAATGGCCACACAGTCTCGGCAAATTCATCTCTTTTATCCTCGCTTATGAATAAGGTAAGAGCCATCCATCAAACGCCTTTCATTCCCCCCACCAAGAGAAATTAAAGCTGCGATGGCGGGGAGGGAGGGGGGATGAGATGCGTTTGTTTTTTAATGTTTTGCCTCTAATAAGATGAGTTTGTACCATTTAAATTTTGAGACCATTTTTCATCGGGTATAATTTCAGAGCCACTGCTTACGAATTAATTTAATGAACTGGCTGAAGAAATATATTGCAGCCTCTGACACCTTTTTTTTCATCCTTTCTAGATGGAGGAGGGCTCTGAAAGATTTTTTTTTCCCATTTTTATTCCCAGAACCTGGCAACTTCTCTCACTCTCTTTTTATAGTTACTCATTTTTTTATTTTTATTTTTTTGAACTTGAAAACATTTTCTATCACTGGGGGAGGGGAGAATCATTTGTTTTTATGAAAGAGAATAAGAAAAAAAATTACAAGTTTTGAGCCGAAATCATCAATTGCTGCCTTTCTGGTGTGAGTAATGGTGTCCAGCAGAGCCCACTTTACCATGTTCTAGAATATTTATTTTAAATAATGCACGGTTTCCTTTTCCTTACTTTTTCCTTAAATTATACATCATCTCAAATATATATTTCCCTTTCACATGATAAATTCTACTGTACAAAGATGAATTTTCCTGTTGTATACAGCTGCATTAGAGATCAGGGCCGCCTTTGAGCCTTGCCTTAATATTCCTCTGTGATAGGTTTTAGCAATTGCCATCCCCTTGGCTCTGGGCGCTGCGTGCATCCAGGCCGTATAACCCTCAGGAGAGGGCAGAGTGACTTTGTCTGGTGGTCTCAGCTCGTTTCTCTCTTATTTCATCACGCATTTTCCCACGTTGTTTCACTTCTACCTTTATCCTTACACCACTTTCCTTTGCCATTGGTTCTGCTATGCTGGATTTCTGGTGGTCCCTTTTAAACTTAATTTCCTTCCTGTGTGCTGTCCTTTTAGTGATTCCAAATATGCAGTTCCTTCTCTAGTGAATACTTTATTTAGTACATCTGTTGTTGGGGATTCTGAGCAAAGGAAAATACTCTTCCAGAAGATATTTCACTTGAAATTCTGTGTTTAGAAATAAGCATTTGTTTGTGTCATAGCCTTGCACAGAGGTAACGGCACAAAGGTTTGCAGCACAACATAAGGATTATTTATGTTGTGCAGAATAAGTGCAGAGTAGGTATGCAACACAGTTCTTCAGGTTTGTTCCTTTTTTAAGGTGGGAATGGGATTAAAAGATGACATAAAGCAGCCACTGGTCAGAAGGAGCCCGTTCCAAGGCTGAGGATTGCAGACCCAAGCTCTGTGTGCTCAGGAACACACCGTGCTTGCTGCACAGTTTGGTAGAGGAAACCTTCATTAATTGTCCAGGAAAAAAAACCAACAACAACAAAAAAAATCTTTACAGAAATTGAATGGCCAGCACCGAGGAAAAAAAGACAAGCTGAATACCTGCCTTCAGCCATAAAGAGCTGCAGTCTGCACAGAGCAGCAGGGGCTTTACCTTCAGGGGGCATTAAGGAGCCTCAAGCAGCCAGGGTTCCTGTAGCGTGCTGCAGTTTATTTAGGGGGGCTGTCAGGCTTAATTAACTGATATTTATAAAGGGCTTTGAGATCCTCAAGTGGGTGGAGTTCACAGTGCAAGTATTGGGCCTAATCCTGGATTTTATTCACACTGTGAATTTCAGTGTTGTTACTGGAGGTAATTGAGAGCAACAAAGCAGGACCTGGCCTGAGGAACTGTGCATTCGTTAGGAAAGAACATTTTCTCTCCAGCACTCTGGAGTAAATGTCCTCTTTCCATCCCACACCTCCAAGGCTTCTCGGTGCAGAATCTGTTTGAAGCCTTCTACACAAGGTTATGGGTCTGTGTCCTGTGCTGTGGATGAGGCATCCACTGAGCACAGAGAGTGAAACAAGTTCTTCAGTGAAATCAGTAAGAACTTGCTGAGGACTTTTATGGACCAGAATTTTTTTCACAATTGAATGAGATTTTTTTTAAACTTTTATTTTCTTCCACATAAATTCCTGATGGTCCCTTTCAGTAAGGAGACATCCTTGCAGCTGGGGTGAGATGATTCTGAATGAACGAGAGCCTATCATTTCTACCACTGGCTCTGCCCCCGGAGCCCAGCATTTTATAGGAGCCATGTTGGGTTATTACTGATTCAGACTGCACCAGCATCTGTGCACCTTTTCCATACTCAAACAGGGCCTGTATCCCTTCACCTCAGTTCCGCAGTGCGTGGCACAGATGCTTCATTTCTTCACACAGGAGACGTGAATACCAGATGGGCACCATGTACTTTGTGACAGTTGGGTGGAGGATGCCCAAGAGTGAAGTGTTACTAAGCTGTGCTGATGAGTTGGGGCAGCCTGTGCAGATTTCTGTCCTCTCTTTGAAGGCACAGCTTTCCCTGGGACTGTCCCGAGGCTGTCCAGACCAGCAGTGTCCGCAGCCGCGTGCTGGGTTTGATGCAGTGTGTATGTTCTTGTTCCAGATGTCCAAGACCAGTGCAAGCCTTGGCAACCTGCTGAACATTAAGACAGAAGGAGATGGCAGCCAGGCTGGGGCTGGGGAGCCAACGCAGTACTTGGGCAAGGCAGTGAAGGCGCTTGTCCAGGAGAAGCTCTCTGAGCCGTGGAAGATGTACCTGCGCCGGTAAGGAGGGCATGGGACTGGGAACAGAGGAAAGGGAAATGATCTCCTTTGAAAGGTGTCTGGCTCATTAGTCCACATTTGAATGCTGAGTTCTCAGACCTTCACTTAGCACTGTTTGCCAAAGCACCTCCTTAGCTCCTCTTCACTTTCCAGTCTGCAAGAGCTGGGCACCAACTGTAGTTTGCTTATTCCTCTGAATCACTGTTAGACCCCGTTTAGTTGTTAGGCACAGAGTATATAGGCCTTAAAATGCTGTGGAATTCCATCTGATCGTAGGAGTGAGGCAAAACAGGGAGTCCAAGGAGGTATGGGAACTGCATGGTTTCTGCTGTTTTTCTTGCAGACAACAAGGCTTGAAAGGAAAATGGAACAGATACAAAACTCACCCACACACGGACACAGGCACATACATGCCCAGACAGACACACGCTTTGAGCATACACAGATACACCCAGGCAGACACATATCGGTTGGTGCTCTGACACAGATAGTTGCCTACAAATGCCTGTGGACACTTTGAAAATCACAGACTGTGATGGAAAAGACTAGAAGGTCCTCTAGTCCATCTGCCCCTGGCCAATGTGAGAGCTTTCCCCGCAGTCCACTTGCAGACATTTTGTCCAGCCTAGTTTTAATTATGCCAAGCTGTTCTCTTGTTTCTGGGAGCATTATTCTACCATGTAATGTATTTCTCTGTCAGGATCTTTTTTCATGGTGTGCTGCCTGAATTTCCCTTTCCATGATTTTGTTGCAGTTCTAGTTATATCCCCTTGAACTACAGCAGATAATTCTTTTCCACAATTGGAGTTCACCCCCTTCAGATAGTCACAGACTTTTAGCATATCATTTAATGAAGCTTATTTACTTCCTTTAATCTGACTTTGTAAATTAGTCCCTTCAGCCTGCTGATCATGTTGTTGCTGTTGTCATTCTTGCTGTTCCCTCAGTGGGTGCAGAATTGGGCTGCCACTCCTGTATCACCACACTAGACATGTAACAAGCTTCCTGCCCCACATATGCAGCTCAAAATTGCGCTACCTTGTTTGCATCTATATTACATTATGTATATGTATCATGCTTACCATCGACTGCTAAACGTGATTGCTGGTAAGGTTGTTCTTACGAGTCCTCTATGTATAAAAACACTCTCCTCACCCCCCAGATGTATTAGCTGTTTTCTCCAAATATGACTGTCAGATCGGAACCTTCCCCCATGTCTTGCAAGGCCTCCCTGTGTTATTTCTCTCCTCTAGCACTGGTGTTGCCAACTCCTCCCAGTTTAGTATCTTCTGTGAATTTCATTAGCACGCTGTTTACTCCTTCTCCTAGATTGCTAATGAAGATGTTAAATAAGCTCAGACCTAGCCAAAGTCATCTTTGCAGCATTCACAAGATGCCTCCTCCCAGCTCGATACAGTGCTGTTTGTCATTAGCCTTTGTTTACGGTCCTTCAGCCAGTTCTCAATCCATGTGGTAGCTTTCCTATCCAAGCCAACTTGAATTAATTCTAAGCATATGCAAAACTGTATCAAAACGCTTTTCTAAAATCCAAATATATTGCATCTCTTCATCCACTAATTTTGTAATTCTATCAAAAAAAGCAATTAAATTTGTCTGGTAAGATTTATTCTTTATAATCCCGATGCTGTTTATTGCTCGTGGTTCCTTTATCCTCTAGATGTTTAATGATTTTCTCCTCCCTCTTAATATTTGTTCCATTACTTTACTGGAAGGAGAAGTTAAGACTAGAAGTATGATAATTGCCAAAGATCACTTGTCTTTTTCTCTTTTGAAAGAATCAGTGCCTAGATTTTAATATTTTTTTCCAGTTTTCTAGTATCTCCCTCTTCTCTGTGGCTTAAAAAATAAACAGTAACGCAATCAGTTTGTGAGTTAATTTCCATTGCACTTCAGGACATGCATCATCCAGACTGGCTGATTTGTACATATTTATATTTTCCAACCAGTCTCTTTATCTGCTCTTCTAGGAGGTCTTCATTTCAGCCCTAATTGTCTGTCTTGTCTTTAGTTTCCTTGTCCAAAGCATATTTTATAAGGCGGCTGTTTTCGACTCATCACCTCCCTGGCATATTTATCAGGCTCTTTTTCTAAGTACGAAACCTCTCGACCTTGATAAAACAAGCCCTTTAGCTTGCAGTAACTTGGTTTCTTATCTCTTCTCTTATCATACCTTTACTTTCCGCCATCTTCTCCCTGCAAGCCCTAACTGACTGCATGTGTTCCACATCCACTGGCCTTTTCATCTCCAGTACATGATTTTTTTTTTCCTTCTGTCTCTACCTTCAGATTGTTAGGAGGTTCCCCCTGGGACCACGCAGGCTGCTGTTTGTTTCTTGCTTTCCTGCTCATCAGAGCAATTGTAGTCTGTTGTACCTTAATTATGCAAGATTCCCCTGTTAAGTTTCAGATCCTTCCTGCCAGCATTTTTTACTTGATTTCTCCGTTCTGAAGTTTCCTGAAATCACATGTATTGTGCTGCTGTCATTAAGTTTGCAGGATCTCAGCAGTGGATGAGCAGTGAAAAAACCATGCTTGCTTGTTTTTCTCCTCTTGACCAGTTCCTCTGAGATGGCTTTAGATGATGTACTTTAGATGTGTACTTAGGGACTGTATGATTCTTTCTGCATATTAGGCTGTAATTGCTGTATAGGTGATGCTTTGTTTCTCCTGTTTCTCCCATACATGTGATAGCCTGTTGTTGCCAGTGTGCATGTTGGGTGGGAATGTTCTGGATCTGGATTCCCTTGTTCGTTTCTGTTTGCTACTCCCAGTAAATTCAGGCAGATTTACTAACCTTTGATCTTCCCCCAGAGCTCTGACTTTTGTACACAGATGCTCAAGAACACTGATGGTTTTTCATCTTTTTATCAGATTTGTTCTGTATTTTGCTCCTACTAAAAGTGAATCCGAGTTCCTCAGTCAAAAGCAATTGAGGAAAAGTTCTCCATGTTCAGATCTGTGTAACCAGCCATGATCAAGCAGCAATGCCAGTCTATGCAGCAGGGACAATGACATGAGAAAACAGGATGCTGTTAGAGTTGAGAAACAAAAAGAAATGTTTCTTCCATGTCTGTTCCGACACTGCTTCTCTCCTGGGACCTTCTGTAAGATGCCTGCTTGTCTGCTTTGGCCAGGTTTGGTACCAAGGATTTCTGCGATGCGCAGTGCGACTTTCTGCATAAGGTGCATTTCCATTGTGTCGTGGAGGAGTGCGGTGCCCTCTTCAGCACCTTGGATGGAGCCATCAAGCACGCCAAGTGAGTAGGAGAGCACTAGCTTTGGGAAACCACATGGCGCAGGAGGAGAGGCCTCACTGAGGAACTCTCCTCAGAGCAGTCCTGCAGCGGCCATTTGGGCGTCCACTCATTTCCGGTGTAAACGTGTTCAGCTAATGTTTCTGCAGAACACCGTGTCCTCTTTAATCTTGCTTCACAATAAATGTGCTCCGTTTGTGTAGTGGAAATGCTAAGTCATGGCTTGCATGTGATTGAGCACCTGGTGGGAAGGCAGGGCCAACCCAGGGGAGCTCAGGTGCATGCAGTGAGGCTGAGTGACCAGAAGGGCTGGAGCCAGGATCCACCCCTTCCCAGCCCTCATTTAAGGGCTGGCAGTGGAGGTGAGGGTATCTCCCTGGAGATCCCTGCCTGCCTGAGGCCTTCCAAAGGTAAGCAAATTTTCTTCCTTTGTTTCTGCATCCATGGCTGCAGCATTTGGCCTTGTCCTCATTTGCTGCAGTCTAGGACTTTGCTACCTCGCTATTATTGCTGTAGTTTTCCATCACATTATAGCATTACAGTTTGTGACTGATGTCTTGTGCAACACTGGCAAGGTGGAGAGTTGGGCGTTTGTGTTTTTCCCCAGCCTACTTGACAGGCAGTGTGTTCAAGGAGACCCGTATTTCTGAGAGCATACAAGTACACCAGATACAAAGAAAGTACTGAATGTGAGAGGGAAAGGAGCCTGTAAACCACAACGGTTGTGGCTGTCTACAGACGTGTTGTAGAGCAGACAGCTTCCCCTCACTGCAGTGTGGAAAGCATTTTATTCTTCTTGTCATGACAAACCTTTTTTAACACTCCTTCCCTAACCCTTTATTCATGTGGTTTTAAGATGTTGGCATCATATAGGTAAGGCTCTTGAAAGAAAATAACGTGTCCAGCTCGACAGCAACCTCCTGCTCACCTTGCAGTGTTCTGTACTGTAAACTCTTACATCATTTTGGAAAGCAGCAGACAGCCCAGGCTTTGGTAGCCAGAACTAGGTGTCATGGCCTGTCTTGTAACAGCAGTTGTGCAGCATGCTCAGCTCTAGGTGACTCTTGCGTGAAGAATGAAGCTGAGATATGCTTCCATTGTCACAGTGAGGGAACTAACAGAGGAAGGCTGGGATGCTGCAAATTTTCTCTATAATTAATTTGTATAGGACACAATCTGTAGTTTTAATCCCATGGCTTGAACAAAGAGTGAGTGTGGCCTTCGGCAGCTGGCCTCATAACTGAGTCTGGGGTCTAAAGGGAAGGTGATGTGGTGAAGTTTAAGGCAGGAGGATCTGTTAGCACAGTTGGTCTCTGGCGTTTGATGTTTCCCTGTGGTTCACTACTACAAATGGCTGACTTCTCAAAACAGCTATGGGAAGTGACCCTCAGTTGTACTGACATTGCTGGCTGCAGCCATTCTTGCACTGCACTGACTTTAACACATTATTACACCTTTCTGACTCCACCCTGCCTAATGAATTCTCTTCTCCTCACAGATCTTCTCAGAAGGCCCTACAGCTGTCCACAAAATGGGCAGAGTCCCTTTTAGGGTCTCACTCAGCTAGTTTGCTTGTAGACTGGAGCCATGTTTTGTTGATATTTAATTGTGTTATATGCAGTGCTTGACATTATGTCCAAATTACACTGTCTCTTTGCAGTTTTCACTTCCGAACCGAGGGTGGGGCTGTGAAAAGTAACTCCGAGTCTCCCTTCTCAACTACTACTGACAGTAAGGCTTCACTGGGCCCTTCGTCACCATCCGCTACGTCTGCCACCATGGCGAGCGCTCCAGCCCTTGACGTGCCCACCCCAAGCCCAGCAACTGTGCCCTCTGCCCCCACACTGCTAGCTTGGAAGCAGCTGGCTTCAACCATACCCCAAATGCCTCAGATCCCAGCATCAGTGCCTAACCTGGCAACCTCACCCTTGGCTACAACTTCCCTGGAGAACGCCAAGCCTCAGGTCAAACCTGGATTTCTCCAGTTCCAGGAGAAGTAAGTTGTTGGAGATGCTGCTTGCCTCCCTGTGTCCTCTCCAACCTTGCAGTTCCCACTCCTTGGAGTTGTATTCTACATCTGTATTCACCCACTGAGATGCCTTCTGTCCAGTAGACAGTCTAGGCTTCATCTTGAAGAAAACTTGCTTCTATAAACTCTAGGACATAGCCTCAGCTATGCTGGGAGGGGGAAGAAAAACACAGCAGGATTTTTCCAGTGCATCTGGGAGCACTTTTAGATAAGAGTTCAGAGGAGAAATAAACTTGCTGACATATCACTGGAGCCTTTTTTTATACCTCACGGGAGGTAAACAGAAATAAACGCTCTTTGCCATACTTTTGATGCTAAAGGCAATAGAGGGGGTGTAGCATCTTTACAGCTGTAAGGTAACTAAGAGTACAGTGCTGTGATGATGGTTCTGTTTCTGGTGTACTGATGGGCAGAAGTTAGGTGGTTTGCAGAAGGCCTCAGGAGTCCACGGTCAGATTGGGCACTGCAGCTTTGTTGAGGCTGATGGAGTATCACACTCCGGGCCATCCACTGACAGTCATCTGTCTGCTTTCAGAGAAGTGTATTAATTATTTTTCATATCTCTGAGTAAGTAACATTGGACATAGTGCTTGGGATCCAAGAGATCAGTGTTCAGCTACCTCCTATCTGACCCCTGTGTGCACAGTTCAAAGGCCAAGGAGTGGGCAGGGGGAGTCAGGTGCCAAAATCACTTTGGTGTTTAACGAGACTGCTGCAGACTTTGTCTAACTAGGGCAAGCCCTGGCATTTTCCAGTGTGATTATGAGGTGTCTGAATTTCCACTGAGCTTCGGATCCTGAAAGAAAGCTTTAAATTAGAAGTGTGGCCCTCAAAAACTACAGATCCCACTGTGCATTGCTGTATTTTAATAATCTTAATTAAGAAAGTGCACGGACTTGCTAGAGTTGCAGTAGTGTTGCCAGCATCAATTTTATTAAAGAGAAAGGAGGCTATGGGAAATCTGTAGGCCATGTTTGGAACAGAGACTTCAGCTGGGCTCCCCTTGAATTAAATGTTGGCAAAGAAACAAATGTGTGAAATGAGTGAAGGTGATGATTGGGTTTTGGATGTATTCCAGCGATCCCTGCCTGGCAACGGACTGCAAGTATGCCAATAAATTCCACTTCCACTGTCTCTTTGGGAACTGCAAGTATGTGTGCAAAACCTCTGGCAAAGCAGAATCCCACTGCCTGGACCACATCAACCCCAACAATAATTTGGTGAATGTGCGAGACCAGTTTGCTTACTATTCGCTGCAGTGTCTCTGTCCAAACCAGGTAAGAGTAATTCACTGTGTCCCATCCTGAGGATGCGTGCAGGAGGAGTGTGGGCAAGAACAAGTAGGCAGTGCAATAGGAACTGAGGCCAAGGGTTTCATTCCTGGTGTGATGACAGATCCATGGAAGAAGGATCTTAATTACTTGATCTACTGTTGGGTTTCCATTGAATGAGAAATCCCACTGCTTTTATGTGTGACTTGGGTGGACAAGGTAGCTCAAATAAGCTCAGAGATGCAGGATGAAGTAAAACTGTCTGATGGTTACTGGGGAAACCCACAAGTTAAGGGAAGTGATGGAATCTTGGCTGGGGTTTAGGATGTTTCAGGGTAGAACAGTGCAGTGCAGAATACATGACAGGGAACAAGTTTGCGTTGTGGCTCATGGAAAACAAAGTGGATGTAATCCAGAGTGTCAGCTCACACCTCTCTTCTCTCAGAGGGACAGCATTAGTAGCAGGCAAATGAGAGTGCATTTGTTTCATATATGCTTAAAGCCACCCACCTATTTGCTCCCCTCCAGCACTGTGAATTCAGGATGAGAGGGCATTACCACTGCCTTCGTCCTGGCTGCTACTTTGTGACTAACATCACCACCAAGCTGCCCTGGCACGTGAAAAAACATGAGAAGGCAGAGAGAAGGGCAGCCAATGGCTTCAAGTATTTCACCAAGCGAGAAGAGTGTGGCAGATTAGGTGAGTTGTCTTCTTTCTCCCTCACCCTTTGCATGTCTTTCCTACACCCAGGCTAAGAATGGAATGAGTTAAAGCGTATGAGTTAGACTGGAGATGTATTTGCTAATTAAATTACTAAATGAGAAACAGAATCAACCAGAAATCAGTTCCTGATCTCCCTGTATTGAAGCATAACGATTCCTATTTTCTCAAACAGATCAAAGGTCTTAAATGACTAGGAGCTGTAGTACAGAGGATTTCATATACATACGCACACTTGTTTGGAGATGCAGGTTCCCCTTTGTTTTTCCTTTTGATTTTAAAGGCCATTTAAAAATATTTATTTTTCTTGTTTTTTGGGGGGAGATTTTGCAGTCTTTGGATCTGCTGCTTGTCTTGGGCAGAGTTGAAGGGTGCTCTTAGGAGTAAAAGCAGCATATGGGAAATGTCTGTTCTGATGAGGCTCTCGTGCAGAGGTCCTGCTGTATCGACCTCTGGCTGTGGCTGTGCCTGACTCCACGCAGCTTCAAATGACTTTTGTTTTTCTGTTGCTGTTGCCAGGGCTGCATACTGAAAGCCAAAGGGTAAATAACCTGAGACAGAAGTAGGGAGAAGGGCATGCAGTAAACTGCTCCTTTCTCCTGACCCTGTTGTGCACAGCTGTCTGTGAGCAGCAGAGTGAGCGCTGTGCTTTCATCGCAGCCCTGCACCAGCGCACAGCCTCAGACCGTGGCTTGCCCATTTGCCAAAACTATTAGCAGCACTACAGCAGTTATTAAATCTAAGGGCCTCTAGTGTAAAGCTGGTAAAACAAACGTGCAACAACAGAAAGCAGAACATGTTCCCAGGGAGGTATCCTCGAGCTGAAGCCCAGTGCTCTGTGCTGGAGGCAGTCCCTAGGGAACGCTGCAGCAGAGCTCCATCCTCACCTCCCAGGACTCGCTCCGTTGCCTTCTGCCTTACTGTTATCACAGAGCCCATCTTCCTATTGGTCCTGGCTTAATGCTGAATCAAAGTGGGGTTTGGAATAGCACGTCTGACCTTCTTGTCCATTCCTCCTGCCCGATGCTGTTCGTTCTTGAGCACTGCAGGGTAACAGCCACAGTAAACAGAACCAAACAGCAGGAATTTGTACCCAAACGGCAACTTGTTTGTGGTAACTGGGGTAATGAGTGTCAACACTCCAGAGCCAGTACTCACCTAGGTCTGATTTACACATGTCACTGGATTCAGCAGCTGCTGTTATTTACTCAACTTTAGGCGTTTCAGGTGATAGAAGGGGTTAGACAAAGCAGGACAGTGATACATGACACCCAGCCTACACGGCTGCCTTGGCAACGGGCGAGCCTTCACCTGCCCTTTGCTGATACCGTTTCAATCCCACCAGCCCTGTTTGTTCTTCATCCTGAAGAACAGCGACGTGATGGGGAGGACAAACGAGGTGGGGCTGTGGGGGAGTGGAATACCTAAACAAACACCAACTTGGCTTGCAGATAAAACGCTGTCTGTGAGCTAAAGATGGGCTGGGCGATTCGGGAGCTGCTTGGCAGCAAGGCGGCTATGGGCTGTGCATGTGTCAGCAGTGTTTATTTTGGGGTTGGAAGGGTACACGCATCCACTGGGATGTACATATGCCTATAGCTTGGGCTTGCCATGTGTTAAATGTATGTTTAGCCAGCACTCTGCTTTGGCCTACGTAGAGACGGGCAGCATGCTGGATGGGGTAGGTGGATGTGTTTGTGTGGGTGTAGATGAGCATACCAGCATGTAAATGCATGTCTGTTTTGCTGTACAGCTCTCTGTTGTAGGTTAAGTATGCATACAGCAGGTGCAGAAGCACTGGCCTGCTTGAGGGGCTGTGAAAGTTTGTGAACACACACACACATTAGATCAGTAGATTAATATTGTATGTTTTTGTGTATGTAAGTATAGGTGTATTTGTGTATACATACACATTTTTCACTCTCTGTAAGTAAAGGCAGGTGGCTGTAGGTAGATGAATACAGCTGGGGCTGTCTGTAGCTCTGTGTGTTAGGTGGTGTACAGGGTATGATGGAGAACAGACACAACCTGACTGTTGATATTGCTCTGTTTTTACTGCAACAAGCCATTATTTGTCTGCTACAGAGTGCAGCTATTCAGGATAGTCTGCTAACAAGATACACAAACTCCCAGCATACATGGCAGTTTCTGCAAGAGCAGGATGTGTTATGGGTCCTTTCCAACTCGGGTTATTCTATGGTTCTGTGCAGTGTGGTATACCTCACGCTATATAAATTGTTCTTTAGTGGCTGCCCCTATTACACTGCTAATTTGGAGTGACAGTAAACACTTTCTAGCTTTTTCTGTCTGACAGGGATGTACACTGTCCTGTCCCAGAGCTGGTGCTTCTAAGAGACTGCTCGTCTGTTCAGAGAGCATAGTTAAAGGGAGAAAAAGAACTTTTCCTTTCAAATCTACTTGTGAGCATGTATTTTCAATTGTAAATGTGACAATACAGCCAAATGTCTTGGTTTTATTCCCTTTGGAAGAGAAAAGGCACTGGCTAAGGCTGGGGAGTATTGGGCACTACTAAACATAATGGTTACTTTCTCTATAATGAAACAAAGAGGGATGGGGCTAGTCTGCTGCTGGTCCCCTTCTTAAATGTAATCCTCTTTTTCAGTTGCTGAGCAGGCAAAAAAAAAAAAACCCAAACTTATTTTCATTCATGACTGCTCCTGAAGAGCCCATGACCACTGATAATCTCCAGTCCAACAGAAATCCATATAGCAGCAGTCTTGTTCTGTCTCCAGACCATCTTCTCTATGATCTGTCTTCCTCTTGGTACCTCTCATGTACTGCATACGTGGGCTCTGTGTCTGCAGGTTGCAAATACAACCAGGTGAACAGCCACTTCCACTGCATTCGAGAAGGCTGCCAGTTCTCCTTCCTGCTGAAGCACCAAATGACATCCCATGCCAGAAAGCACATGAGAAGGATGCTGGGGAAGAATTTTGATCGTGTTCCTACTCAGGTGACTCACTGGTTTTTTACATTGTAGATCTGAATGTAGCAATAGTTCTGCAGCAAGCAACCAATGGTTCTGTTAATGCCAAGACACTCACAGCCAAAGTCTTAAGGATACGTGTCTGCACTGAGGAACGCACCTGGGATGCATGAATTCACCTAAGCTAGCTTTGGCTGCTTTGACTTCTGTAATGTGAGGAGAGATGATAAAGCGTAGACATCAAAGCATTACTTAATCTAAACAGCTCTTCCTTGTGAGTAGCACAGAGAAACATTTCAGAAGAATAACACTGAAATATTCATATTTACAACTTGCACTCCTTCCCTGCTCTCTTCAGCATACACCAATTGGCTTATTAAAATTGAAGTGCTTAGGATGTGGAAGAACTGAACACGCTGGTTAAAGCAAACATTTCCTGTTGCACATAAAGAATTATTTGCTGCTTCTACCCCAGCTGGGAGGAGTACCAGTCTCAACATTTCTCTGCTGACTGGGAGTTATGCAGGGAAGTACAGTCACATTTTTTTCCTCTAACACAACTGACAGCAACTGGTTTGTCTGTTGCACAAATAAATTGAAATTTCAACTGCAGCGCTGACCACCTGCTCAGAATGGTAGCAGTCCTGCAACCTCCTCGTTGGTCCTCTTCTCCCTGCTTTTAACTTCCTCAGATTTAGGAGATGAAACAAGCAAGCTTTATTTAAACCCCTGTGACTGACCTACCCTTTAGGATGTCGTCTGGTATATGTAAAGCAAAAGGTGCCATCTGTAAAAGCAAGATGGGAACCCCCTTTCATTCCACAACATGGGAATGAGAGGTCCCTTTTAGTTGTCTTTCCCTGTCAGTAAGTTAATTGGTCAAGTCTGCTGCTACTGGAATTGTGTGTAGCAAAGCTACATGCTATATTGCCACTGCCATTCTGCATTTTTATGTCCTAACTCCAGTTTTCTCCATTCCTTAGGGCTCAGTAAGCACTAATTGATATGTTTGGTTATGCATTGCTTCTGGTTACCTGTCCAGGTGCAACTATCCAGTGGTGACCAGGTCACAGCAGCTGTGTGAGAGCAGAGCACAGCAGCATATGCTTAGGTCACTGGTTTCTGTCTGTGATCCCACTGCCATGTCTCAGCAGGCAGGCAGTAAGGCCAGCAGTCATACTCCCAGTCTCTAAATGCAGTAGGACCTACCACCGTAAGGCAGCAATGCCAAGATTAACACCTCCTGTATTTGAATGCATCAGAATCCGTGCACCAGGATATCAGTGCCAAGATTAACACTCCCAGCCTCTGAGCACATCACAATTCACATACCAGGATACGTGTGCCAAGTTTAATGCTCTGAGCTCCCAGTGAAGGAAGATGCATGCTGCTAGCCACGGTGCCATGGGTTTCACTCATGAACATGTTCCATTTATTTCTCATGAGCAGTGGCAGAGAGAAATAAACGTGCCGACAGATGGTTTTGGTCTTGGCATCTTGCTTTTGGTGTGAAAGTCCCCGTCCTGCTTTCTTACTGCAGGTTATTGGCCACACTCCAAGAAATGAAAATCTCCCCCAGGTTGGCAGCATGGCACCCAGCCCAGCCTCATCAGGAACCCCAGCTTCCTTTCAGGGACCCCCGAGCATGATGGACACTGAAACAGATGAGTACATGGATTATACTGGCTGTAGCCCCGGGGGGATCTCTTCTGAATCTTCCAATATGGACCGCAGCTGCTCCAGCACTCCAGTGGGCAATGAAAGTACATCAGCAGGTAAGACAGAAAGGGGGTGAAATGGATAGTCAGTTGCCTACTATCCTGGGAGATAAATTCATGAAGAGAGGCCAGAGGACAACTGCACCTTAAAATATAAACTGCATTTGTTTCATGGTAGTGTCTCATACTAACTTAGCTCCCTCCATCATTGAGAGAAGAGACCCATCAGAATGTGCATCTCAAGGGTCCATGAACTAACTAAGCTTATCTTTTTGGTATTTTTTTGTGCAGCATGTGAAGTCAGGCATTTTTTTTTAATGGTGTTGAGGTACAGAGAGGCTGTACAATAGCAAATACTACATACGGAAGGGGAAAAAAGACTGCCTCATCTTCAGAAAGCACCACATAAAAGCAGCTCCCTTTCTTGTGCAAAACCATTGTGCCACTTTGCAAAGTGTTACACAGAGGAGACCTCCATCATTCTCCTCTTTTTGTAAATAAGTTTCTGCCATTATTTCCTGCTTGCAAGGATAACAAGCAGCCATCTCCTCCTGCCCTGTGTTACATGGTTATCTCTTTAGGAGTCTGGTTTCTCTTATGAATTCTGTTATCATCTAGTGTGGATTCAGGGATCTCTCAGCTGTCCTTCCCAGGGTGAGGTGTGTTCTAGATAGCCTGCCTCCCTGAGTTTGCTTCAATCTCACATTCTCCTGCTTTGCATTCCCATACCACATATACGAAGGTTATAATATAGCACATCTAACCACATGTTACCATCATATGAGCACTGCTGCACTGTGACAGTGGATGCCCCACGGCATTAAAGCTCCTCCAGAGGGTTTTGGTGGGACAGTGATTTCTGGCACTCCCTCCAGCACCATCCCAGCAAGTCATACTTCCTAGGAAAAGGCCCCTCACTGCTATCCAGGTAGTGAGCAACTGCCCCTGCCCGAAGCTGAGACAGGGCTCATGGTTGTTAGTTGGTACGAGCTGGCACCACAGAAATGTGCAAGGACCAGACAAGCAGGAATTTCTGCTTGAAAGCCTGTGGCTGCTCCTCCATGCCATTAAAGCCACCTCACCTTCTGCAGAGACAACCTTCCTCTTCCTGATGCTGTCAGTTCCTCACCTTCCGTTTCTTCTGTTACAGTTCTGTTTCATACATTTGTTAATGTATTTTCCATTTTCATCATACTGCTTCCGCTCTTGGGTTCTCATTTTATTTTTTCTTTTTTTTTCCTTTTGTTTGTTTCTTGTTTTTTTTTTTTTTTTTTTTCCTTTTTTCTGCTTTTTTTTCTCTCCACATTCTCCAGGCTGCCTGGTTCCTTCTACTGCCACTGCTGCTGCCGATGATGCTACCCACAATGCACCACAACCTCAACCTCCACCTCTGCCTCCATCTTTCTCACAAGCCCTGCTTAGGTCTCCCATTCCCACCCTCCCCTATCTTTTCTCTCCATCTTGTCTCTCATACTCTCTGCTCAGTGCCACTCTTGGATCCAGCAGAGGCATTGTCATGCCTGCCGCCAGCACCACTGGGTTTTCGCCCATCATTGCCACTCCAACTCCAGTAAAAAGTGACGTTCCCTTAGTTCAGGATGCAGCAGGTAACACTTTGCTTTCTCTCTTAGTGTCCTTTGCCCATCTCCTTCCCCAATCACCTTGCCCACACTTTTCTCTGCACCTTTTGAGTCAGTAAGAAAAAAGCCTTTGTCACTCTGTGTCTCACTTAACATTATCCAAGGGCCATTCCATGCCTGCTCCATTTGTCTGCTGACATGGTAACCACAGCTATGAGTGGCAGCCAAAAAGCAGAGCAAATCATTGTGGAAAATTCAGATACCTGAGAGAGTTTTCAAGCCAGCTCCAAACTATGAGAAAAATCGAACAATAACCCATAGTTAAAATTCACTTTTCACCTCTTGACAACAGCAGGATGGCCACAAAGCAAACTTTTGCTCTTGTAGCATTAATGAACTTGGACTTCTGCATTAGAACTTCTAGGCCACCTAGCCCAGTGCCTATTAGTGTTGCACACATCTTGGTAGGTAGATGTCTGACAAGGCACCCAGCTCCAGTAGTTTTATAGCTCCTTTCAGCCTCACTGCTTCCTATTCACATATAAAACCATAAAATTCAGGGCTGCTTTCCCCAGCACAAGTAACAGAGGGAAGTACAGGCAGTGTCACTTTGATGACATCATCAGACATCTCAGGCTGTTTCTCACACTCACTGTTGTTTGCATCTGCTCCTACAGCTGCAGAAAATACATTTAGAGCTTTAGTTTCAAGCTGCCATGTTTCCCATGTGTGACTAAGATCAGAGGTGGCTCAGGCTGGGGATTCTCATTCCGGCTGGAATGGTTTTTAGGGTGTGTCTCAGCTTTGGCTTCTTTTCCCAGCTCCCAGCTCTTTTCTAGTTAATCAAGAGCATATTTGTTTCACACCAAAGAGGATTCTGGCAGCCTATAAATGTCCCAGTCGTTCTTCCTGTCAGCTTTAGTGTGTGCATGTGTAGTAACGTGCAAATCTGGGGCGAGTGGTGGGGAGCATGGCTGGAGGACCAGCTCTGCTTGGAAGTTCAGAAGTTTTTGTCGTGGATTTGGCTGGAGAAGCATCCACCCCCTGTCCAGGGCAGTGTTTTCCAGTGACCAAAATACACACTAAATTGTATCTTTAACTGATTTGCAAGTTATGTACAGTAGCTTACCTTTGTGCTGTTCTTTCCTTTAATTACATATTAAGTTTATTTTGTTTATACCTATTGATCTTCATGTAAGTTTTTAAAATGTTTACATTGTTATTAGTTGAAAAGACAAGCTTATGGCATGTACTTACCATTCAGATTCGATTGGGATTAAATCTGCTGAGGTTTATAATCTCCAGCTGGGCATTAGGGACTGAACGCTGCCTAATGGCTGATGAGTGTAGCAGGTTATCTTCTTTTTCATACCCTTGTTCTGAAACTTTGCTGTATGAGGAAAACAGAATTGGTTCAGCTGAAGTTTTAAGCGCATCTGTTTGAGCTGCTGTAAAAGCTGAGCAGATGCATCGAGTTTTAAACAGGTTAGATTCCAAATTCTATTTATTTCCCTGATATTCTGTCTTCTCTTTACAATGCCTTATCCTGTAGTACTATCTGAAGGCAAACAAGAATAGCATCCATACTTGGTGGTTTGGCTGTAATTTCTTGTAAGTGAGGGAGGAAGGAGATGATGTGGATAGCAGGGGTTTGTCCAGGTGTGCCTAGGAGCAGAGAAGATTTTACAGTACATTTGCAAGGGGGATGCAGAATGATGTGGTCACAGACTCTACTGTTAATAGAAAATAAGCAGTGATAGAAAACTACTCTTTCACTGGCAGCTGGTTAAATTAACCTTCATGTGCAATTTCCACCAGTCACCACAGTGATCTCACCATGGATGCCCCAAACTGGTGCTCTTGTTTGCAGTTTGAGCACAAGTGCACGTTAACAAATGGATATGAAAGATCTTCTGCTCTCTGCTCACACCGCAACCTGTATAGCCCAGGCACACCGGCAAGCCATTGTATGGGGAGATCAGGTTGCTGCTACCCTGCCTGTAGACTTGCACCTTTCAGTATGGTGCATGTTTAACATTTGGAGGCTTCCTTGGATAATCGTCCAAATCCTTTTCATCTAAAGAGTTGTAAGCTACCAAGCCAGGGGTGGCAAAAATAGCAGCCATTGCTTTTATACCTGCTTGTCAGGTAGGACAAAATAATCCTGCAGCATTCAAACAAATGACTGTTTCCTCAGTCTCCTGGACGAGGATGCAGGCTGCCCTGGATTCTCAGGTCCTGTGCACTGCATGACTCAAATCGTGCCTCTCTTTTAAAAGGATGGCAATTTCAGCATGAAGATGGAGGGTAAAGAAGAAAAAAAGTGTGTTGTAGTTGCAAGCTGTAATTTCCAATGACACTCACAATTTTGCACCTGGTGTGAAATTCTTCTTGCCTCCAACCTTGTCTGTGCTGCATGTTGGTCCTGGAGATTTTGATTCTGGAAATAGTAAGCAGAGAAGAAAAAAAAAAGTTAATAGATATAATGAGGTCGAGTCCTTGATGTCAGCTGGATCCTAGGGGACGTGAGCACTAGCCAGTTATGCTGGCCCTGTGAATGAAACTGGAAGATGGATGAGGGCTCTTTATTTACTAGGGGCATCATGTGATTTTTGAGACCCATGGGAAAGCTGTAGAACTGGTATTTTCTCTTGGAGTTCGCTGGCTAGTGATGATGAGAATTGGCCCCATTGAACATCTGTCCATCTGTCTTTCTAAGTGCACTCATCGTAATATGTAGGCTCATTACAGTGAGGGATGTTGCAGTCTCCTGGCCAAAGTCCATCCTATTTCTATAAATTCCCCCCCTTGCACTTTCAATCATGCATGGGATCTTCCTCCACTTCCTGCCTGTCCTTGGCAGTTGTAGTGTGTTACGGTGTCCTGCTCACAGGGAGCCTGGATAGGGCAAAGCAGTGTACACCTGCTGGTTTTAAAACGCTTAAACCCATTTACTACTTGAACCACAATGAACTACTGTAAAACACATCAGCCCTCGGACTGAAAGAAGCCAACTCCTCTGCATTAAAGTTCAGTTTAAGAGGAAAGCAAGACTAGAGATAACTGAGCAGCAGGAGAAACTCTCAAGAGTTGCAAAACAGAGAAGGAGCGACGGTATTTGGATAATATTAAGTTATACAAGAGTGGCAATTAGAAGCAAGGTGGGATATGTTGAAAATCAAAGGAAGTGATGTGCAGCACCAGTCAGCCAGTGGCCCGAGAGCTGAGGCTTACTGAGAGCCCGGGAGATGAGCTGCTGGGGGGGAACCGTTGTGGTGTTGTCTGTGCAAATAGAGAGCTTGCCAGGATGGTTAGGGGATGAGGAGAGACCTGTCAGCAATAGCACTCTTCACTTTTTCTCCTCAGGGAATACCATCACTATGCCAACTGCCTCGGGGGCCAAAAAGCGTTTCTGGATTATTGAGGACATGTCCCCATTTGGCAAGCGCCGCAAGACTGCATCCTCACGCAAGATGCTGGATGAAGGGATGATGCTGGAGGGATTTCGGCGCTACGACCTCTACGAGGACTGCAAAGACTCCAGCTGCCAATTCTCTCTCAAGGTTACCCACTACCACTGCACGCGGGAGAATTGTGGCTATAAGTTCTGCGGCCGTACCCACATGTATAAGCACGCCCAGCACCACGACCGCGTTGACAACCTGGTATTGGATGATTTCAAGCGCTTCAAGTCTTCACTGAGTTGCAACTTCCCAGACTGTCAGTTCTCTGGCAATAGCACACACTTCCACTGTCTGCGCTGTGGCTTCCGCTGCACTGACAGCACTAAGGTGACAGCCCACCGTAAGCACCACGGCAAGCAGGATGTCATCAGTGCTGCCGGCTTCTGCCAGTTCAGCTCGAGCGTGGACTGCGAGGTGCCCGACTGCAAGTACAAACTCAAGTGCTCCCACTTCCACTGCACCTACCCTGGCTGCAAACACACGGTGGTGGGCATGTCACAGATGGACTCACACAAGCGCAAACACGAGAAGCAGGAGCGAGGGGAGCTGCCTGCCATCTCTCCTGGCCCTGAAGGCCTCGCCCACTCCACTCTCGAGTACGACATCCAGAACTCTTCCATCAACCTGGACAGTTCCCTCAACCTCAGCACTGACAACAACAGCTCCCTCTTCTTCCTGCAGAATGCAGCTGGCGTGGGCCTCAATGACTCCCTGGACCTCAGCAAGAAGCAGTCAGAAGTCACTGAAGGGCCCTCCCCGAGCAGAGCCGGGACCGCCCCGCAGGAGCCGGGGGCAGCGGCATCAGGCTCTGGTGAGGTGGAGGACGAAGATGACTCTTCCCAGGAGGATGAAGAAGATGATGAGGAGGAGATGAACGAAGAAGAAGAAGATGATGAAGAGGAGGATGACGATGACGACGACGAGGAGGATGATGAAGAGGAAGACCTGAACACAGATTCTGAAGAATCGCTGCCTGACCCTGAGGGCCTGGCCACTAAAGATGATGGGGAACCAGAGGAAGGTGCTTCTTCCACAGACCATGGTGATGCTTCCAGGCCACAGGATGAGGCAGCTCCTGCCCTTCCTCCAGCCTCAGCTCCTGCTCCAGCTCCTGCTGCTGCCCTAGCCTCTACGGTTGCTCCAGCAGCTTCTCCTTAATCCTAGAGACAACAGCAGCAGTGGTTTGGTTTTGCTCTTACACAGAATTACTTAGGGGACCCCACGTGAGGCAAGAACAAAGATTGGGATGGCAAATGTCAAACTCCGTGCCACACACACGAGAGAGAGGAAGGAAGAAAACCTATACTCCACAGGCCCCATAAGAGAGACAGGTTCGCAGCGGGACTGGTGCTGCATGGCTTCATTCTGCAGATCACGGAACACAGGGGCAGGATGCAGCAAAAAAGTACCCTTTTATATGGACATGAACCTCGAGGGTACCAGCTGCTTTTCCTTGTCTCCTGAAAGGTGCATGGGGCCTGCGCCCATCTGGGGACCCTTTGTTATGGGTGGGGTTCTGTCCCCCCCCATTTTTCTTTCTGGGTTTTATTTTTCCATGTTTTCAGTTGTACGATATTAATAATAATCTCCACTTCTTGGAGGGGGGTGGGTGGGAACAACAGGTAATGAATTGTAGAAATATATATTTGTGTGTGTGTCTCTTCTATATATATAATGTACACACACACACACATATATAACATGCAAGGAATTGGTGTCACAAAGACAACTAGCTCAGCTTTTGCTAGTGGGAAGGAGGGGGCGAGGGGTGCTCTCTCTCCCCCACCTTTCTCCCTCTCTCTCTCTTCTTTCTCCAGCATTAAATGGATGGCATCAGACAGCAGAGGGTGGGAGTGGGTATTTATTGTCACGCAAATGAGGACGCATTAATGAATGAGCAGGGGTGGGAATGGGACACTCCTCTGTTCTTCCAGATCCTTTTTACTATTAATGATAATAATTTTGAATGCTATTTATATTGTGAAACTTTCTCTGTCTACAGCTGTAAGGCACCTCTCCCCATCCCTGCTGTTCTGCCTGTAGGGATTGAGCTGAAGTAACTCGGGAAGGGCACAGCGGGCAGTTAAAGGGTTTGTCACACTGGAGGACTGGGGTTCAACTCCCATCCAGTTCCATCTCATCCCAACCCCAGGTGCTTTCCCTCTGTTGAGGGTGAGGCTTTTTTGTGGTGCTTCAGTATCCCCATCTCAGGAGGACTCGGTAGAGTCAGGAGGTTGTGAGCTGACACTCTGTGCCACGGTGCAGCACAAGGAGCACTGTGCTCGCAGGAGAGCATCCCAGCCATTAATGCAGCCTTGAAAATACTACTTGCTCTCTGCCCCACGCAGACACATGATGACAGGTATGTCCCCACTCCAAGCCCTTCTCCCCTGCCTTTCACTAGAGATGGGCACAGCTTTCTGCACAGACTGAAATGTAGCTCTGGTGACTTCCAGGAGAGGCTGAAGGCACCACTGAAGAGGGAGACAGCAGGCAGGCATTCAGGATCCTATGTGGGACATCCCACTCCTTTGCTCAGCACTGAGTGGGGACCGTTCTGCAGCACCCGCAGAGCTATTTGCCCAGCCTTGGTTCTTGCAGCCACAAAACACGTTGCATGAGGCTGTTGCAACCTACACAGCACAGAAAGATGTGGGGAGATGCCAGCAGAGGCCAGGATGCAGTCCAGCTAAAAAATGATGCATTTCTGTGTTCATGCGGATAAATTTTGCCAGGTAGGGCTGATAGCTTGGGCCTTGCATGAGTGAATGGAATTTAGTAAGCTGGGACCTGTCGCCTCCAGAAGCTTGGGCTTTCCCTGGTCACAAGCTTGTCTCCTCCCTGCTCTCTTTGTCTCCAGCCCTGCCCAGGCTGGGAACGCACACTACAGGAGACTGCCCAGGACTCAGGCAGGTGAGGTAGTAGCTGTCTGACCCCAAATCCTCACCAGAGTCTGAGAAAGAGGGCTTCTCTGCATCCACACAGCTCCAGAAGGACCAGCCACAGAGATTAATTAGTTCTGGTCATAGCTCTTTCAGTGCCAGTCTGTAAGTACACCAGCCTAGCAAAAGGTTCCTCGTGTCTGAGCTGCGTCCCTATTTCTCTTTAAGCCTGGTTGTTTTTTTTTTCCCTAACATGCAGCCCCTCCTCAAGCACTTCAGCTCCAAGGGATCCCCACAGTTTGTTTCTCCCCTGAACAGATAAAGGCCTCAAGGAGTTCAGGCTGCTTTTTTTTTTTTTAATTATTTCCCTTAGGAACTGGTGTAGATCAGGTCTGATTTATAAACAAGCGGCACGGCTGCGTACATGTGGGGACAGAATGTTCAGATGATGTTTCAAAAGGCAAAAAAAAATTAAGAAGTTGTACAGTATTTTTTTCTGTAAAGGTTATTACTATATATAGAACAAAAGAGAAACAACCAATGCCAGGGGGACGAGGGGGGTCACCTGCCTTCTGTAAAGCCCTTAGATACGGTTAATCGTGTGCAATTTTTTTCTTTTTTTTTTCTTTTTTTTTTTTTCCTTCAATGTAGTGTTTGTTTGTAGGGGTGGCAGGGGAGGGGGGCCTTAACTCTGTGGTTTGAGGCTGACTTCACACTCCTAGCACTGACCGGAGCTGCACGATTCCGAATTTTAACTTGAATTTTGTAGAGATGAAACAAATGAAAACAAATGAAATATTGTTATGACTAGTTTGTAGTTTATTTAATACTTTGGAGTTCTTTTCCTCTATCAGTTTTTTTGTGTGGCTTTTATTTTTACAGGGTTTCATTCTTTTGTTTGTTTTTGTTTTGTTTGGTATATCGCCTGCCCTCTGCTGTGTATTTTCTAGCACAGACCAACTCCTGAACGTAACAAAGCTCCCTTTCCTGGGGCTGAGCGAGGGAACGCGGACCTGGAATTTCTAGAACTGAGAAGGGGCAAAAACCCCTGCTTTAATGGCCTTTGCTGCAGGTTCTGTACTTGTCCATTTTTCCCATATTCAGCCACTCACACTGTATGGTGATGGGCTGCAGGAGGACCCCTCAGCTGTAACACAGGCCCCATCTTGCAGACCAGATGTTTTCACTTGGCACCCAGTGGGCATCACTGACTTATGTGGGGTCAGCACAGAGCCCCTGCCCTCATGCCCCACCCTGTGAGCACAGCTGGGGCTGCTCACAGCAGCAAGGTGGGCACTCCCTGGGGCACCTCAGTACCACTGAGGACAGAGGGGCCGTGCCCCGCTGCTACATGCGGTGTCTGTACCTCTACCCCAGCCCATCTCACCAAGCTGCACTCACCAAACCACTGCAAGGCAGTGGGAGAAGGCCAAGGCACAGAGGAGAGGGAAGGCCACCCCCTGGCAGCTGCACTCAGCAGCACTTTGCTGGGGCCTGTGCTGATGCAGAGCCATTCCACACATCCTTCCATGTGGCTTAGCATGCCAGAGGGGCCCATGTTTATCTATGCACACCACCTTCCCCCTCAAGGCACCCAACTTCTCCCCAGTGTCTCAGCCTTTCTCCCAATCCTTTATCACCTCTCCTCCAGGCACTGGCACAGGGAATGCAGCTCCTTTCCCAAGAGGCTCATGCTGACCTTTGCCCCATGGCCTGGCCCGGTGTATGCCGCCCTGCCTTCCCCAAGCCCTGTACCTGCAAAGCTCTCACTATGTCCATCTTTGCAACAACAACAAGTCTAGAACGTTGTTTTTCTGCCATGCTCAGCAAAACTCTTAAGCAAACGCTTTGTGAGCTGGAGCAGATTGAAGCCCACACTGAAGTGCTTGTCTGAACAAAGGCCCCAGCAGCACAGAGGTGCCCAGTGCGGAGAGGTGGTTCTTCGCTTCAAGCGATCATATCAACAGGACCATTAATACGATGCTATAAGTGCTTAAAGAATGACCAGAGAGAGAGAGATCCAACAAACTGTGAGGAGGGGGAAAGAGGAGAGAGGAAATGGAACTGTTCTGTCCAAAACAAAACGACAAACAAACAAAATAATCCTTGGGATGGACCCTCCTGATTCTGCTACCATTCACTGCTGAGGAGCAAAAAACAAAATCAAAACTATTGACTAGATGGCTCTTTCTAGCCACAAACTCAACTGGATTAAAGTCTGCGTGGAAGGAATTTTGTAAAGAAAAACAAAAAAAAAAAAAGAAAAACTTTTTTCCAATGTAGCAAAAAAAAGAAAACTTTAAAAAACTAAAAAAAAAAAAAAAGACAAAAAAGACAAAGAGGGAGAATTCTAGCCTTTTGTAATATCCATATTGCACACTAGGACTATAAGCCATTGCTAGCTCATTTTGAATTTTAAATGTGTAATTTTTTTTGTTTTGTTGTTGTTTTATTTTTTTTCTTTCTGTGGGGGAGGGGGGAAATAAATGCTTGAACCACCAATGCTCTTTTTAATGTTTTATAAATATGTATGTGTATATATATAAATATAAAAATAATATGTATGCACATATATATGTGTGTGTGTATATATCTATATGTATATACATATATATAGATATATAGATATATATATAGGTTTTGAGACAAAAATGCAGAAAGTGAAAAAAAAAACCACCCTAAACAGGACGGTGTGCTCTGATTTACTTGAATCTGGTCTCTTCAGCACCTGCGTTATTAAGAACTGAATATTTTTCCACTTGAATTTAGTGCTATTAGAAATTTAATATATGTGTTTTATTTATTTGATTTTTTTTTTTTTTTTTTTGCATGACTGATGCAAGGTTTGACATTTTCACTCAATAAAAACTGGAAAAAAAAAAAAAATTAAAAAAAAAGAAATAAAATCATGAATGAGGAGGTGTTGGATTTTTTGGACAGCTGACACATCTTGGAGCAGTGCGGGTCTTCTAAAGCACCGCAGCCCTGGTAATGCCCCCACACCCCTTTAACAGCCACTTTTAGCACCAGCACTGTGGTGATAAGTGCAAAAAGAACAGAGTTCTCTTTTTATGGACTCTGGCCTCAAACTTTTTAAGCAGTCTTGCTGTAGTTCCACTTGAAGCGTTCACCAGGGCGATGATGGAGGCGATCAGTCATAGAATCAAAGAATGGCTCAGGTTGAAAAGGACCACAATGATCATCTCATTTCAACCCCATGCTATGTGCAGGGTCACCAACCACCAGACCAGGCTGCCCAGAGCCACATCCAGCCTGGCCTTGAATGCCTCCAGGGATGGGGCATCCACAGCCTCCTTGGGCAACCTGTTCCAATGCGTCTCCACCCTCTGGGTGAAAAACTTCCTCCTAAGATCCAACCTAAACCTCCCCTGACTCAGTTTAAAACCATTCCCCCTTGTTCTATCACAGTCCACCCTCGTAAACAGCCGTTCCCCCTCCTGTTTATACACTCCCTTCAAGTAATGGAAGGCCACAATGAGGTCTCCCCGGAGGCTTCTCTTTTCCAAGCTAAACAGGCCCAGTTCCCTCAACCTTTCCTCATAAGAGGAAATAGGTGATGCTTATGCCTCCGTGATTTGCTGATGGGGGATGTGAATTAGAGATGCAGCTGCTTGCATTTTGACTTTTCCCTTCCCACCTTGGTCTGCAAACTCAGGGTGGCAAACTCAGACCCGCAGTAGCACCATGCTTGCTGTAACCCACTGGAAACCTTACAGTGACATCCAAAGCCCTCTAAACTTAGAGCTGCGTGATTATCACCCTAACAAAAGAGAAACAAGGAACGGGCCATCCTGTCTGCATGGAAGGTGTGGGACCAGTCATCCCACTAACAAGAACCAAAATGCAATGCTGAAGCCATATATTGTGATAGAACTTCACAAGGCTACACAAAACTGTACACTACACATCCAAAATCTAAAACAAAGCATTCCTTACCTGGCCCCTCCGTAGCTTCCTCCTGCTGCTGTCACTTGCATGTGCCACGCGTTGGCAGAGAGAAGTGACTGCCGTTGGGGATGGGAAAGTCCTTTTCAGGGCAGATTATGCCCTTCCATCCACACAGCACTGCCATGGAGCTGCTGACCTAGCAGTTGTGAGCACCAGCTGCAAAGGAACAACAGATAAGATAAACCGTGGGTGCCCAGCGCAGCTTGTCCCCACCATTCCACCTGAACTAACGCCAGGCCTGGGCGCTTCCTCACCAGACAGCTCTGGAAACAGGCTTTCCCCACCTGCTCTATGAGGCAGGTAGGCACAGGCAGCAGGTGCCATTTGACAAGGACCTGAACAAGCTGCTTTGAAGAAAGTGGGTTCACAGCACATCAGGTGCTCTAAAGCAATTACTCCTGGTATCCACCAGGTCACCACATGCCTGAGCGCTCACCCCTCAGTGGAAGACCACTGCAAGCACACATCCCAGCTGTCCTGGGGGGACATGCCCGCACACCGTGATAACTCTGCGCAAGAGCTGTTTGTGTTTCCCCAGGTTCAGGCACATGCCCCAGTGCTATAGGGGTGGAGGCAAGGAGCAGTGGCAAAGTTCTTGTTTCACCCAAAGAAAGCAAAGCCAACTCCTCCTGCTTTGTTCTTCCCCGCCACGAAAGCAGCTGGGTGTCTCTGCCAGCTGCCCTCTGCCACCAGTCAGAGAACCCAGGAGCAGCAAAGCAGAGCCTGCTGAGCCCCATGCACTGGCAGCAGCTGCCTCCTTATTAGCAGAGAGGATTAGACTCCTCTCTCTTTCAAAGCCCCCTGGTTGCTCTGCTGCAGCTCCCAGCCATCCTGTTTTCAGATGTCCTTATCTGAACACGCTCCTAATCCGACCTCAGAGCAGAGGTTTGCTCTCTCTGGAGCTCTGCCCACAGCACGGGATTTTTATATCACGGTGTTTCCGGGGGGACACGACACGACTCATGGCTTGGAAGCTCCTGCTGGAACTTGCCTGCTGTCTGCAGAACTCTCACTGCACTTCATAAAAGAATGGCTAAATCAAGGGAGAAGCAGCGAGTTGAACAAATCAAAGCCTCACTACTGCATTCCTTCCAAGCCCTTGCAATGGGTGACGCTGCAGCTCTGCGTCCACTGCACTCAGAGCCTCAGGAAGGGAGAGCAGCAGACACCCAGCGAGGCAGCTTGCTTTAAGGTCTGGACAACAACCAGGCACTGTTGCTGCTATTGTACACTGATTACATCGAGCCTATCCCTGTAACAGCATTTTTTGAGCACAGAACCCCACAGTTAACATGTAGCCTCAAAACTACACTGCCTATTTTACAGGAGGCACAGGACATTGGCTTTTCAGCACATGACAAGCTGCATGCAGCAGCCACCAGCATAGGCACCCTCAGCAGGAATATCCCTCGGCACCAGCCCAGCCCAAATAGAGCCCTGCTTTCCCTTTCCATATGATTCATAAGACTTAAAACCAAAACAGGCAGCAAAAGTTCAACTACCTCAAACGAAGAAGCATTCAAAGTATTCTAGGACACGGAATGGGAGACCAGATGGTTCTGCTGCTGCTTCCCATCATCCTGTTTTTCAGATGTCATTAAACAAACCACCCTTAGCACAGAGAGCTGTCCTTGCTGAGACATATGGGCCAATACGGACAGAAATAAAGGCAACAGACTACCAGTGTTGGCCTACCGTAAGGGTAATGGCCATCCTGGTGGCTCTGAAAGATGATCATCGCTATTTCTCCAACTACTTCTTACAGAGCCTAGCATGGATATTTATGTGGGTTACTAGGAAAAGAGTACTTTGGGTTACACCTCTCCTTATGTCCAGACCAACAAGGAATGGTTTCCATACTGCAGCAGGCACTCACTCAATTTGCAGCAATCTTTCTTACAAGCTCATCAGCTCCAAACTCCGCTCCTCTTTAGCAGGCAGCTGTCCCACAGGAGCTGTGAGCACAGGATGCCCAGCAGTCACCAGCAGTTGTGCAGAGCCACAAGTGCCACAGAAACTCCTCACAGCTTGCTCAGCTGAGCACCGAGTGCAGGAAAGCAGGCCTGGCTGGGAGGGTGGTTACTGTGGTAGCACAATGCCTCCTACACCCGGGCAGAAGGAAATTCAGAATTCTGACGCTTACTGGTAGAGGAAAGGCAGCTGTTATGACGCACAACACATACTGGGCATAGCTCAGAGCTTGCAAGGACTGAGGCTCAGCACTGGCTTCCTGCAGCACGCTGACTTCAAGAAAGAACAGGAGACTTGCTGGGGAAATAGGTCTGTTAAATAAGCCCATCTCCATACCTCTAGAGAATGAAATTTGGAATGGAGTGGGATTTTGGCATAGATGAGCAGCGGTCAGGGTCCCTGGCTATGAGTCTGCATTGGACATAAAAATGCATTCAAGGCTGGATGTGGCTCTGGGCAGCCTGGTCTGGTGGTTGGCGGCCCTGCACACAGCAGGGGAGTTGAAACTAGATGATCATTGTGGTCCTTTTCAACCCAGGCCATTCTATGATTCTGTGAATACAAAGCACAAACCCTTCCATAAAGTAAGCTTTGGCACCAACAGCCCCGCTGCACAGCGCACACAGACCGCTCACAGCCCAGCTCAGTTTCAGACACACACTTCTGGGCTGGTGCAGTCAGGCACAATGCTTTACAAACCCACAGGTGCCATTCTGCAAGATCGCTGGAAGGCCTTTCACAGAGGGAGCTCTGGAGGAAAGGGGAAGGGGAGAAGCTAAGCAGATCTCCCTCTTCCTTTCCCCCCACTTGCACTGCATTGAAGACTGAAGCTACAACTTGACAAAATCTCACATCATCTTCAATTGGAACATGAACTTTTAAGACCTCTCTGAAAGTCAATGAGCAGCTCGTACCCATTGCAAACAAAAAAGCACGTAGATCGCCAAGAACTTTGGAGAGTTTCACATATGCACACATACACAAATAAAAGATTCCTGTCTCTCTCTACCAATCAATGGTAAACTTAATTTGAACAAATAGGGAAAGAGTGAGAGCACGCATGACTATGTGCACACATTCCTGTGCATGCCTATTTTCTGCAGGGTATGCAGGTTTGCATAGTACTCAAAAGGGGACGAGGGAAGCCCCCAGTCTGGGTGACAGCACACACCAGCACATGAAGGACCTTCAGGGGTGATGTTTATTATGCCCGGTACAGCCATAAGCTACTCTGTGGGTATGTAATGCACTTCCACAGTTTTTCATGACCTTGCAAGATTTTTGTTTACTTTCTCTTTTGTCTCACTTATTGTGGGGAGAGGAAACAATAGGAGGGAGGACAAGTTCTTCTTGGTGGCAAGAAGGGGCTCGCTGGGTCCCTCACCTGGGAGCTCTGCAGATGGGAGCAGGGCCGTGCCCCGGGCTGCACGGTGTTCTGCCACCTCCGTTCCTCCTGTCCCCAAAGTGCCCCAAGCCCCATCCTGGCTGAGGGGGTGGCCCATGGAGGCAGCTTCCCTCCTTCCTTTTGCTCTTTTTTGGCAGGGAAACTTTTAAACAAACAAATGAAGAAACACTGAGGATTTAAGTAAACAGACGAAGATTTATCTGACAGGCAGACTAAGGAGCCCGGCCTGCCCCCTTCCCTTCCCACAGGGCAGGGTGCTGCCTCGTGCTCCCGGTACCAACAGCCCCGAGCCCCTCTGTCACCCACAGCCCTGTGCCCACTGCCTGCCTCCATCTCACCCTGAACCTGTGTCTGCTGCTGGGAAGGGCTGCTGTCACTGTACAGCGAGGAACAAACAAAGCCATAGAAGCAAACAGGCAGGCAGGCACACAGAGATGAAACCTGCTGTTCATGCTGTACCAGAGCAGGAAGCACCAAACCATGCATCTGCATTGAAGGGTGGCAGCAGTTTAACACAGTCTTTTGTGCATGCACATGTCAGTTTAAAATGCTTTAAATAAAGCAAACTTGTTCAAAGAGATGGAGGAATGTCCACTGAAGAACTGTCTCTAATTAAATCAGAAGTTAATTTTAAAGAGGGGTTACTCTGGCTCCACACAGATGACACCTCAGCGCTAGCTTGTCAAAGTGAATGGATAAAGTTGGAAGCAGTCTGTGTCTGAAGTGTAGAGAGCAAAAGGGAAAAGCGTGGGCAACAGGAGACAGGCAGGCACAGCAGCAGGCTGGAACCAGCAGCAGGAAGGCTGACAAACCAGACACACCAGGCAGATAAAGCGACGGAGAGATGGACAAGCAGGCTGGCAAAGGGACTGACACCAAAAGAAAAATAGGCAACAAAGAAGCCAGTCGTACTCCTGGATGCTCTGAATCAATCCTAACCAGCCAATCACCTCCTCACTCAGGAGCAACTGTCCTAGAAAAACACAAGTATTTAATCTAAAACAGAAAAACAATGCAACGTCAACTGCCCCTCCACTCCTCGGGCATATTCTTGCAGCTCACATCATAAAAGATCTCTCATAACTTGCACAAAAACAGAAGAGAAAAACCTGAAGGGTTAAATCCTTCAGCAGATGCAGAAGAGGGGCACTGTGAGATGCTCCATGCTGTAAGTAACCCCTGAGCAGTCCTTGCAAAGCATCTGGGGAGATTTTTAGTCTGAAAGACACTTTACAAAAATAAATTATAATTGAGTTTAATAATCTTCCCCTTTCCAGAAAGGGCCTGACAGATGCTGCCTAGTGCTCACTTCTGCCCCATTTCAAATATTTTTACCTTATTAGGATGAAATATATTATTTTTCTAATGAAAGGATTTTTTTTTTTTTTTTTCCAAAGAGCCGGTTTTCCTTTCGTCCAGCTGGTGCCTTTATTAGGTTAGTGCTTGCTCCTTTTGAGGATGGGATTGTTTTTTTCCCTGAGCTGGGAGAGACCATGCCAGCCCCTCGATCCACAAGTGCGCAGCTCAGAGCCTCCAGTGCTCAGCAAGCGGAGGACCTGGACTCTCCCTGTATCCTTCCTGCTACCCCTGAATTCACTTTAGGTACACTTCCACTATTTTATTTACTTTTCTTTTCTGACAGCACAGGCAGTGGTAAGGGCCAGCCTTCCATCAGCGTAACAGGTGGATGCAGCTCAAAAGGTGCCTTCAAAGCCTGACTCCTGAGGAAGCATAATGGTCTGGGAGATGTGAGGATGAAAGGGAAAATTAAGAAAGCTGGATGCTCTCTCCTGTGCCCTCAGGTAAATAATTTCCTCCGTTTCACCTCCCAGCATTGCTTTATTTACGTTTCCAGCTCCTGGAGGCCAAGCCCCTTACTCGGTGTACACTTGCAGTGGGGCAGAGCTCAAAGCCCAGGCTGGAAGGCACTCAGCTCAAGCTTGGTACCAGGTTTTGGCATGTTGGGTCACCACCACATACAATTTGTGCTGCACATGAGGCTCCACCACACAGAAGGGACCTTCCAAACTTCAATACAGCAGCTCTGCAACAAAAATCTACCTGGCCTTGCTATCCAGCCCAGTTTTCTTCAGGTATCATAGAGCCCCACCAAAGAGAAGGCAAAGGCAGGCTCTCTTTCTGTAGCAGGCATTGCAAACAAGCAGCAAAACAGACACAAACTGTTTTTTTCCCTCAGCCCTACTCCAGGCAGCAACACAGCTTTCCCTGCTGCCACCCTGCAGTAAACCCCACACTAGAGTGAGGTACCCCCAGAAAAGCAGCCCATTCTCTCACTCCACTAAGAACAAAAGAAAGAAAGAAAATATTTAAAAAGCACTTACCTACCAGAAGCAGCTCAGCTGCACCATGCAAAGACCACATCTAAAATGTCTGCCACTGAGCCCAGAGGGTGGTTCAGCTCATCACCCACAGCTGTGCAGTCCAGGCCATAGGAGCCAGGCAATCAAAGAGAGTGGCTGCAGCTGGGCAAGGAGCTGCAATCACTGCACCACAGGGCACAGCCAGTAATGGGAGTTTGTGTCAGCTGCAGGACCTAGCATGAAATCTGCTTCCTAAAGTTGCTTTCTCTGTAGCTTTTACTTGTCACGTCCCAGTACACACCAGATGGTATTTTTGCCATCGTGTGGGAAAACTGAGGCACACTACAAGTAAAATGTTCTGTAAAACGTTGGGCAGCAAACAGCAAGATCACAGGGGACCCTGCAGTCCACCCCTTCTGATCTCAAATGCTGTTAGGTTACACCCTGGGCATGCAAAAGGCAATAAAAGAACTCTTGATTCTGACAAAGGTGCACGTAGGGCTAATTGGTCACACCTGGGGGTGAGGAGGGTTGGACAAAGAGGATCAGGAGCCGTGTCTCACTTAATCCTTTCCCACTTTGTCACGTTTTTTGAGCTCCCCATGTTTCTCTTGCAGCTATTGAAAGGGGAGTTTTTATATCCTCAAATTACTGGAAAGTGCCAGCCTGACATTATCTCCCCTAGGGGAGAGCACGGGCTCAAAGAGTTTTACTGCCATGTGCTCAAATGACACTGTTCAGAGGAAGCTAGTTCCCTTCACTCACTCTCTTCTCAGTACCAAAAGCCTATAGAAACCATCCAGTAAACCCACTGCACCCACCTACCCGTGTTGTTACTCTTCTTTCTGTACCAAAACCAAGGCTGGTTACACTAAAATACAGTCCTTGAGTAAGCCAGAGGGTGGGTGACTGCTTGTGCTGCCTTGTTCTGTGTGCAGAAAAAGGGTTGACTACCTGGTCATCTTTCAGCTAACATGATGGCACTCTCAGCATCTGCTGACCGGTGGGCTAAACATTTCACACAGCAGCTCATCGAAGAAGCTTGTTTTTAGCAAAAAAAAAAAAAGTAATAATAATAATCACAAGCTAGCAGTCAGTCTGTGTGGTTCATCAAGACCAAAATACTTGCCCTAAAACTCCTGCTGTGCTGCTAAGAGACAAGAAAGGAGAGACTGAGGAGTGACACTCATGACTCCCAAAAATACCAGCTGCTAAGAAGGTCTGGCTTCTTCCAAATTCTCTGCTGGAGGGTCAGGTCTCTTCAACAAAGTACACAGGACCCCATCAGGAGGCCCAGAGATGGATTTTTTTCAACTGTGGGCTATGAGGGAATTTGCTGGGACTTGTATCAGGTTGGGGAAAGGAAAAAACACGACCTATCCAGGTGGTAAAGGCTGAAAGAAGCAAAAACTAACAGAGTGAAAAGGGCAGTTGAGGAAATCTACCTTTTACTCTGCAGAAATTTAATGGTGAATGGACTGAACACGGGTAACATGGAGGAAAAGGGGGAAAAACGAACCCTCAGAGATGGTTGTATTGTAAACCTCATAAGTCACTTTGCAAGGCACATACCTCAGCAACATATTTTCCACATTTCACCAACTGCTGTTGTCCAGGCACTTTCTATTTTCAAAACCTTCTATGTATATAAAATGTACACAGGCAGGACAATACTTTTTCATTACATCCTCGTGTTCAGTCGTGTTTTCTTTTCACAAGGATTCTTGGCTTGGAGAAACGAAAAGTGCCATCTCTTAATACAGATCTGTCCTTTTAAACACTTTCAAATTTGCCCTGTTTTAGCTAAATGTGACGTTCTATGTGAACGTTAAACAGCGGAGACACACACACACACACACACACACACACACACACACTCACTCACTCCTGGGGAAGATATTCGTCCATTTAAGGAATGAGAAATCATCACATCCAGCAGCAGGTCTAAATACAGTAATATGAAGGTTCCTTTCGCTCCCCCTGAGCAGGAAAATGTCACTGTGTACCAGACACCCAAATACTCAGGAATCAAGTAAATCCCTCTTTTTTAGGAGGGAGCCAAATACTTCTGTTGAACAAAGATGGAACTGCAGTAGCTGCAAGTGCTGGACGCCACTTCTTTCAATGGCTTCTGTACTGACATGGCAGGGCTCAGCGCAGTCACGGGACACAGCACTGCATTCCCTGCTGGCAGATAAGGCTGAGGGCCGTGGGATATCTCACACGCTGCCTTCAGCACCTCCTGCTGCTGGGGTGGAATGGAGTGCGGCGTTGCATTCTGCACCCTGCAGAGCCTCCTGCTGGGAGGAAGGGGACCAGAGGAGCTGCATTTTACTCACCGGTCATCCACCATCTCACCCTCTGCAACAACGGAGGCAGCCTAGAATTACGGTGCCGTTGCAGCTATCTGCACTGTACTGTATATTGCACTTCCCCATTCTCTGCGCTGCCTCCTGCTGACATAACCTAGGACTGGAGCAGCTAGAAAATAAACCAACCATCAAGAAAACATTTTATAAGGACTGAACTTCCATAACGCACCCATTTCCCTCCCTTTACCTCCCTGTATATTTCTCCCCCAAAAAAGAGCCACAGTAATCCAGTAACAGCCTGGTGTTAAATAGTGGTAACTCATATTTATTACAATTATATACAATCATATTTTATATTTGAAATCTATACATGATCACACGGACGAGCACGCTTGCTTAGTGAGGACAGTGAGACTCAGCTGTTACAAGAATTGCTCCGCTAAGAGGCTCTGATGCAGTGAATAATATAATTGGACACCACCATTTTAACAGCTGAGAACACAATGCTGCAAATGAGAGGTTTCAAAATTCACCGTTTTGATTTGTATATAGCCCCAAAAGGGCAAAAAAAAATGGCTGGACTGGGCAAGAGGGCCTGTGGTGTACCTCAGAGCTGGAATTGTTCTCTCTCATGTAAAGACTGCCTTGCTGAAGCAGGTGCCTGTCACTGGGTAGGTGCAGGTCTCAGCTGATCATTTTATATGGGTTTTCTCCTCACTTAGGGAGAAAAACAAGCTAAGAACCATTGCAAAGATTCAAAATTAACCACTTATTTCAGCATCTGATCTCATTCAGGACAGCTATAAAAGATGTCAAAAACTGATGCTAGCTCCTTGTCTTTGGAGGAAGAAGGGGAGTAATTGCCATGAGTGGGGTCATCTTTTAAGATGTCCTTTTACAGGGGAGCAATCAGCAACAAAGCCACCTGTTCTCCTGCATTTTACTGTGGCTGTGAAACCTGGATTCGGTCCCTAGCAAGAGGCCACTCTGATGAATGGAAGAGAGCACGTGGGGTGGAAATAGTGTTCTTTGGACCCCACCAGAGATTTAGTGCTTTTAAAAGCTAGCTAGTTTCAGGAATTTGAGGCTTGGCATAAGGCTTGGAAGAAGGTGGCTGAGACTGAGATCTGGTGAGGAATTTACAATTAAAATGTTGTTATTTTTTGGCAATAGAATACCAATTAGTTTTGAGAAATAAAATTGAGGGGTATTTTGGGAAACAGCAAGAACTGTTTGGGGGATTATGTGGGGATTAAAGGCTTGTGAAATCAAAGACTTCAAGGCAGACAGGTTTCTGAAACGGGATAGAAGGACTCTAGGATGTAGCAAAGAGGCCGACCACTTCAGGAGATGCTGGATGTTTTTGTAAGGGGGCTTATTCTGTTGCTGTGGTGCATGGTAAGGCGATTGGTCTTCCAGCCTAGGCAGTGACCCCAGCTCATGGGGGGAAGGTGGGCCTGGGAGGGGAGAAGAAGCCACTGCAACGCTGCACAGCCATGTGGTGAAACGGCCCACCTTGTTCACCAGGCAATCACGACCCTGCTCAAGGTCAATCATGGAAGAATCACTGGAAGGAATGGTGGCACTCCACAAAATGGGAGAGGCACCAGGGACAGTGCAGGAGGCTAGGGAAGATGTACAGCAGCATCAGCAGAAGCCAGGGCACCTTAGTCAATCTCATTCTCATTGCTGGCCCCCTCAGGTCTTCGTAGCTTTTCCACTTGCTCATTAATTTGCCCATCCCCTCCTCTCCGGTCCTCAGTCTGGACACCCATACATTCCTCCTCATCCACGTGGCTCACGTCATCATCATCATCGTCCTCTTCTTCCTCTTCATTCCTTTTGTTTTCCCTTTTCTCCTCCTCACCCTGCACCTCCATCCGCACTTGGCTCTTGACATCAATCACTGCCTTGTTGCCTTCCTCGGTGCTCAGCAGATGGCAGCTGACCTTCGAACCCTCGGGACTGTGGTTCTCCTTGACCGGTGAGGAGGTGGTAGACTCATTGCTGACAGGTGAGATGTCACTGCTGCTGTTGTGGTTGGCGACAACAGGGTTGGAAGGTGAGCTTGGCTTCACTGGGATCTGCCATGACGGGATCTTAGGAGCTGAAGGGGAGGGAGGAAACTGCCTCCTTAGGGGAGAGAAGGGAGGGAAGAAAAGGAGAGAAAGGGGCTTTTATTAAAAACAGAGGGGTTATCATTAGAGAGAATAGTATTTGTACTGTAAGCCATGTAAAACAGAACTGAAACTTCAATGAACAAGAACAAGGCCACTTCATTTCTTCAGCCAGAATCTCAAAGTGCTTTACAAGCAACCGGTAATTGAGTCTGAACTGATGTTGTTTGGCCAATTTCACAGAGTAAGATAGCAGTCAGGAATGCTGCCTCTGGAAAGACATGGGTGTCCCTTATAAAACAATCACTAATTAATTGGAAAGCAAAACTCCCACTGGAGTAAGAAGTCAAGAGAAATCTGCTCCTTGTGCCTCAGCCAAGAAATTTAACCACCTGGCTCTCGCCTCCACTGTGATACACAGCTATTGCATGCTGCCTTATTACAGTCCAGACTCTATCTCCTAGTCCCAGCACGCACTTTACATGTTTGGGCCAGATCCTGGCTGCTGCAAACTCGCCTAGCTTCTCTGATTTGAACGGAGACATACTGACTTGCTCCAGCTGAGAATCTGGCTGCTCTGTCCTCAGTGAGTCCTCTCCAGGTGGGCTTTAAGGATTTGACAGTGCCAAGCTAATGCCCATCTCTAAAAGGAGAATGTAAATTCCAAAAAGGACAAATGTAAGTCCAGCAGGGAGTGTTAGTGCCCTCAGAAAGTGATCCATCATGAAGAGTAAAGCAGAAAAGTATGTCTGGTCTCGTACTCCCCATGCATCCTTGCTTTTGTATGCGCAAAGTGGGAGTATGAAAAGGTATCAGATTCATGTCTGGAATGCTGTGTGGAGGGGGTTCTCATGTCCCTCAGGTGACCTGGCTGTGCCATGGGTAAAAGCAGAGCAGACCAAAGCTGGTTACACTCTTACAGTGAGTGCTTGCGCACAACAGAGTCCATTTTCATACGCTGAACTAGGAACAGTAGTTGGTCTCACCTCCCTCTTCTCACTGCCACCAGTAGCCATGGAAGAACTCCGCTCACCTAGCCTCCATCTCCTGAGAATGCAATAAGTGAACGTCTGCATTCAACCACTATCATAAATGCAATCAACAGATTCATTCTGGAGTCTTTCTGGGCTCCAGTGTTGCTGCTGCCTCCTCACTGCAGAATCATTTGCCTTTTTTTTTTTGAAACTGAACAACTAAAGCAGTTTTTATCCCTAAAGCTGCATAAAAGAGTGATTTTTCCCTAATGACAGCTCTCACCCTTGCCCACTCTGGAGAGCTGCTGCTCCTCTGCTGCTGGCCATCAGTAGACAGCAGAAAGACTTTGTGCCAAGGATGCTTTGAGAAGACTTATTTGTATGAAGAAGGAAGTTAGGGAGCCATATCAAAGGATCAGCAGCTGATAAACACTGAAGTAGTGTTTTTAGAAAAAAAAGAACTTCTTCAAACTGAGATCTGATCCCTCCCCTTATAACTTATCCCATGGGTTGGGATTTGTATTACTATCAGTAGTATATGTCTATGCCTGAGCGAGCCAGTGGAGAATAGGTTGTGCTGAAGTGTCATTTGACCTGGTTATCCCTAGCCATGAACAGGTCACATGAACCGCATCCACCAGTGGTTCTCTCTATAACAGAACAGAGGTGGCCAGCTCAGAGGCAGTCAACCCCTCAAACCAGGTGGGAGGCATCCCCCCTGTTGGGAACGGCAGAGAATTTCTCTATCAAAAACAAAAAGGAAAAATCTTAGTAATTATTAATTACCCAGAGCACTCTGTGATATAAGGCAAATTTGAAAAGCATTTTGAGACCTGCAAATAGAAAGTGATAGTGGAGTGGTATTATTAAAATAGCAATAACAGGATATAGAGCTAGTTCCTGCTGGAAATGCTCTTCCTCTCTGATTGAGAGAATCCCAGAAAGCAACCCTTCCCCACACAACCATCTTCTATCAATATATTCCATCCATACCGGTTCAGGAGGAGCCCTTTTAACGAGTAGATCTCAGATTTCAATTCATTAATATTCTGTGACTCCAGAATCCAGTTGGTGGAAGTTGTGGCCTATAACATGGAAAAAAGATGCAAAGATCAAAGTACGAACCCAGATATAGCTCAAAAATGCCACCTTTTTTCTATCTCATCTTCCCTCTCCTCCCATTTGGGAATCTCAAGCGCTGAGGACAAACTCTATCCTTTAAAATCTCAGATCAGAGCAAAATAACTTCCACAACGAAGGACCTGAACGGATCCCCACAGGGATCAGAAATAATAACTGTTTCAATGCGCTCCAACAATTCAAATATTTGCTTTTAGTTTTGGGGACTAATTAATCTTGTTTCTAACAACGACTGCTGAAGCATCTCAAGGGGACCTTTTTTTTTTCCCGTAGAAGGCAGCCAGCACTTCTGAGAATTCAGCTGAAGCAAGCTCTGTACAGCACGCTTTTCACCAGTATGCCAGATGGAGAAGAATACACAAAGATGGAAACCAAATTATTTGACGCTGATCTACGGAATGACTTCTAGAGCACCAGGATCCAGAAAGGCGGTGGGAGTTGCACCGAATCAGGCCCTTTATTCTTTCCTGTTACTGCACTTAGCTGAGGTGATAGATTCAAATATTACATATGAACAACTAGTTTAAAACTACTCCCTCATTTCTCCTAGAACATGAAATAAAGAGTCAGTTGCCTGCATTCTGTGGTGCTTAGAGGTGGACTGATAAATTACACCTGAAAGCTCCAAAAACTTTCTGCACTAGATCTGAACATTTAGAGCTACACTTGAGTTACCAGATTGTATCTCCAGGAAGCAGCTGGACTAGGCACTGTCCCTCAGATATTTCAAAGCAATGAATGCAATTTGGTGGGGAAAGATGATAAGTAACTCGTGGAAGCTGCTGTCAGCACTGCATCTGAATTGCTATGGGATATCAGGCAGAAATTAGAGTAAGGTAACAACTGAAGAGAACATGCTGCAGACAACACTTTTGGCATTTTTTTAACCCTTTTGGGAACTTGAAAAATGGGAACATCATTCTGAAAGAGAGATCACATTACGACTACCCCCATCTGAACACCGTACCAACTCCTGCAGTGATGGGCTGAGTATGGGACCAAAGAACACTCACTTCTAACACTTCCCACAGTAATTGCTGCTAAAAGCTGATAGGAATGAAGGCATTTATGAGCATTTCTCCAGAGGTAATCCTAGTAAATTCTCTGATGAAGGAAGCCAGGACTGGAATAACAAAACCTCCTTCTTGCCAGCTCCTACGAGCTGTAGCCAGGACTGCTGGTTTCTCCTTACTACCCCAGACTCACTACAACCAGAGCTCCCCTAGCGTTGGGCAGCCCTGAGCACCTCCACAGCCAGCACCCTGCACAGGGACTTCTGGGCTGCAAACCCAGTGAGCAGCTCAGCCTGTAGTAGCTGTGATAAACACAGATGCGTTCCCTTGGGATTCACACTCCCAGCCCTCAGACAGCAAGAATCCAGGAGCCACTGTTCTGGCTCTCCAAGACCTTGAAAGCTACAGCAGCACGTTAACAAGGGAGTGATTTCCACTCACTGGCCTGCAAAGGACTCAAATTTCCAAAACACATATGGTGCCAGATGCCTAGGATTTAGAAATAAAATCTGACATCTGGGGCTTTTTAGCCAGTCTCTTTAAAAACAGTTGTAGAAAACTCAAGCCTTGAATTTTTATGTATGTTTTTTAATTACTTAAAGTCCCTCTTTTTAATTTTTTACAGCATGCCAGTAGGAGTTTGAAAAGCAGATATAAAAACTTACATTACAGCTGAGAAAACACAGCTTTTATTCTTTGGTTTGTGGGGTTGCCCAAGTTTGTCTTTGTACACATGAGGTTTAGATATCATAACAATGTGTGCTACCATTTCAGTGTGGGGGGTGAAGGGGGGGCACGAAAAACTCTTTAAGACTTTCTAAACCACCAAGACTCTTATGCCCTTTTCCCTTCTTAAAGCTCAACATGTGGCCTTAATCTTAACACTTACGACCTGAAAACAGTTTTCCAATTTCCGGACTGGCTCCAGGCCACTGACAGGCCACAGTTCCCAAGGAAAATTGAAGTAGAGTGTTGTGACCATAAACTGACTTTCATGGTTGGGTTTACAGCTGTGCCACTGAGGGATTCCTACTGTACAGTGTGCACACCACATCGTCAGCTGTGGCCCACCAGTTACACACCATCAAAGGGTTTGTATGAGATTAAAGAATAGGTATGGGGAGAAGTCAAGCACTCATGCTAAAGAGAGAAGATTACAAGGCACTGTGTAAGGGATTTACTAGTAGAAAGAATAGTCTCTCCCTGTACTAAGAATACCAAAAGATTACTGGAACCTGAATAATCCCAAATTTATGAGTGAAAGGAAGGTCCCATCTCTGCCTGACTGGTTTGAATCCATCCCAACTCACATCTAACCAACATCTAATGGCTGACAGAATGCTTAGGCCAGTAGCTGCAAATCAGTTCAGAGACAAAAAGTATTGTCTCACTGCCAGAAAGAAACTATTTTGGTTAAAATTGGTTACCTAAAAACACAGGTAATGATACAAACCAGCCAGAACCGGTGGCTTTATTGCCAAAATAATCTGCCCATTTATTTCCATGGGAACTACAACAGACAGAAAGAGTACTAACACTATTGATAGAGCAAACCCTCAGCTACAAAACACTATTTTTCAACACAGACACCACCATTAGCTATGCATTGTTGCCACCAATGAACACAAGCCTGCATGCTGTGCTTGTAAAAATCTGCACTAGTAGAAGTAACTGCTGTTGCTACTGCTGAACTGCACCATCCACCACCTCACTGTGTTCACGTCCACCATTTGATCTACATAAACTTATGTTCAGCAAACGTTAATGAATGTCAATGGATGCAATTTTTTCTACACGGAGGAATTCAGTGGCACACCTTTGCTTCATACGCACTTCCACATCAGACGCCATTCTGTCGGACTGCCTCTCTGCTGCCATCTGTCACACAGCAGCTAAACAGTAACAGAATACTGTTGGGAAGGTTTAACTTCTACTGCCATCCCACCAACACCCACCTCTGACATCATGGGCCAACATAATAAAACAGGAGGCATTACTTTTGGAGCAGCCCTCATATTTCATTGGGTGGCCAGTTAGAATCCAGTGCTTTAAGCAGACAGCCTATGTTGATACCAGATGCAAAGAAACGTGGGGGACGTTACAGGTGAAGGCTGGACTGTGAACCTAATGAGGTGTTTTTCATGAGGAGACAAAAGAAGCCACGCATCTTCTAGGCAATGCTCTAAAAGTGAGGAACTGGAGGTGGATACCTTAGAAGCAGCCAGTTCTTGGGTGAGCTCCTGGATTTTCTGTTGTTGCTGGATTAGCATTTCTTGGACAGCTGCTAAAGTTGTCTGTAACTGAGTCACTGTGAGGGAAAAAGCAGCAGAGTGTTAAACTGAGATACATACACACACGTCCTTCCTGCTGTCTAACTACAAAGATGCCTCTATTCCTACTATATCTAATTTATCTATGCCCGCCTGCTCACTTTAATCCATATGATTTATCTGCACTATGGGTAATCTACCTGCACTGCATCTAACCTCCAGTATTTCTAGTTTATCTTTCCATTGTATAGATGTCTATAGCCCACAGTATATCCGTCCAAAACCTCTCCCTTCTAATTATATTGGTTTATGATTTGTACATCTCCCTGAACTTACACAATGTTTGTATCATTTATCTATCTCGGGCCTCACACAGGCAAACTCTGGGGCCAGCTCCAGCCTGGAACGAGGCTGGTCTCAGGACTGACCTCAGGGTATCACGAGAAATGAAAGATGCTTATCTTCACACCCGCCACTAAAAAGTGTAATTAGCATCCTCCCACTTTCAGCCCACCAGCTTTTTCACCCCGATACCTTTAGCAAACACAACTGAAAATCACACTTTTTTTCCATCCCATCAACTGCACACACTCTGTCCATTTTTCCTTTTAATTCAAGAGAACACCCAGTATTTCCCTCCTACACCACAGCAAATACTGATGAACAACTGCTAGACTCCAACTCCAGCTGCAGGAGAACTTTTTCTACTTTGGCACTTTATCCAAAGCTTCCAGCCAGTAAACAAGCTGATAAAATAAAATAAAATTAAAAACTCTATTGGTGTGACAGGTAACAGCTAATCCAGACCATCATTAGGGCATCAGGTAATGAACAGGCACCCTATGGAGTCAATAACAGAGAAGGTGGCCAGGGTCAGGGAGGCACAGTAATTACAGACTCTCCTGACCCTGCGCTGGATTTTCAAATGGAAAGTGGGGAGAAAACACCAGAAAAAAAAAAAGCCCCTGAAAACATCAGAGAAGCAGAAATTAAAAATGAACTTTACAGCCCTCCGAAAGGCTGTCATTTTATTCCCCTTATTAATATTCTGAGGTTGGGAGCCTTTCCGTAAAAACATAATTAATTGAGGCCGCGCCGACAGTAAACAAGCAATTTCAAATTAAACCGAAATGACGGCGGCTTCATTTGCAAATGTGAACAGATTCTCAGAGCAGATAAATGAAGTCACCACAGAAAGTGGAGATGTAGGGAAAGAAGAGGGTGGGGGTCTTGGCAGAATGGAGGATACAGGGAGAAAGGCTTTGAGGGGTGAATTGATGGAGTCATTAATCTTTACCTGTCTGTGTCACGCTGCCACTCATCTCAGCAATGTTTGACTCAATCCTCTGAAGTTGTTTCCTATCTTCTTTGCCTCCCATGATGAGAGGCAGTAGGTATTTCTGCACGGAGCACATACATTTTTTTAGGGACATGCAAAACAAATTTCTAATCTTTCTGAAACGACCTCAAAGCCCACAATCCAAACATCAGCCTTCATCACAGAGCCAGGGATCATTTATCCACACACCTGGCTGAAAGAAGAAATTCCTTCTAATGTAGGCATTAAGAGAAATTGCAGAAAAAAAGATATGAGTTTTGTGGTTATATGTTGGGGGTGCTGAAAAACAGCTCATAACTCTGTTTAATGTCTCCTGGGACAACTACATCTAGAGAAAAAACTATGACATACAGGATACAATTTCAGATGTTATGCTTGCAGATGTAAGGATGTTAACAGTATTTGAGCTACATCAACAAGGCGAGGAATGCAGAAGTTGGACGAAGAAGGGAAAGGACCTGGAAAGGACAGAGGAAGCACAAGAGAGAGAACAAAAGTTGTTATAAAACGTCGGGATCTCTGGCTTGGGAGGATTAGAGTTGTGGAGGGGAAAGCAGAGATCGGGAGAAACAGAGATGTGAAGAAAAAGGAGATGGAGCAAAGTTAAGAACAGTAAGAGAGAACTAAGGAATCTGACTAAAGGGAGTGAGAAGCTACCATAGGAAGGGAGGCAGCTCACACAGCCACGAAACCTGCATCATCCTGCCCTTGCAGAGGATGGTCTTTGCCTAACAGGTCACAACTCTCCTCCAGCTACCACAGATCCTCCTGCCAGCACTGCTCATAGGAACTGAATATGCACTCTAACATGAGCACAGCCAAGTACAACAAACAGCAGGTGAAAAGGAATGAGAGAAGAATGCTCTAGGATGTGGAAACAACTCTGCTGGCATCTATCAGTTCTTCTTCAGCCTGGCTTTTGATGCACGCACACACACTGTATGGGCATGCATTCAGAACCCTTTCTGAGACAGAGCTCATTATCCAAACTGCCACGTGTGGGACAGCACTCTTTTACACTTAATAGCCCTGGTTTAAGATTTCACTGTTGCTGTACACAGCTCTTACCCTCACAACGCATGTGTGTGCACATATGTTTGCACTCAGACATTCTGAAAACTAAATAGCTTTTGATGACTTTCATAAGCAGCTCTCTTTTAGTTCTTACAGAACACACATGGACAACTATGCCTTATCCTGGCATCCTATCTTTCATGTAGAAATCACTATTTGCAAACTCCCTCAAAATGCCATGAAGGGCAGAGGGAATTTATCAACTGTCTCCAAAGATTTCTTACTCCTATAAAACAATATGGGTCTCTGTTAGGCATACAATATGTCTTACGAGGTTTGGATAGACAGCAAAGCAAAATCTGTAAACAAAGAAAATGGCAGTAGGATGTATTAACAGCATTAGTGACATTATGCCAAAAACTTTATGTAAATCATCAATATGTGTTAGATATGTGTCACTTAGTAACAGCAACATGTTAAGGTCTGCAAGGCCCAGCAGCTGTTGTCCAAAACATCTCTCTGGATACTGATCAGCCACACCACTCTTCACCAGAATGGAAAGCTCAGTAAGGCTGGCATCACTTCTTTAACATAAAAAACAAGGGGCTACCATAGCTCAGAAAAAGCCATCCTCTTAAGTCGTGTAACTTTGCTTGCATAGATAAAACACGCTGCTAAATCTGGCCTCCTTCTCTTACTTTAAGATCCAGGAAATTAACGAGAAGATGGGATAAGAAATTCAGTTAAAAAAAAAAAGAAGGCCAACTCTTGATTTATACTAAAAAAGGCTGTAGCATTATCTAATGTCACTTACCACAATGCTGAAAAGCAAGTCCAGAGTGAACAAGTATGTTAAATGAGAGAAACATTGCACAAGAAGTAAGGAGAGGCTCGAGAACACACACTTGCTCCATGCTGGTCTAAGCACTCTGGAATACAACTATGGGATGTATGGCGGAGCTGGAAGTTAGCATCTTCTTTCAACCTTCTGACCAGTCAAAGAAGACTTTGTTAACGCAGGGCGCAGGTTCAGCAGTGCACAAACCATTAGGCTGTGGATATGACAGTAATATCTGCTGGCCCATGCTGAGAAAATCCCTTTACTGACCTGTGCTCAGTTTCAATAAGTTTTTATTTATATATGTGATGAAAACGACCTTGCTTCTAGCAGTTAAGAGATCTGCTGCTGAAAATTATTTGATTGCTTGCCATTTTTTGACTGCACATTTTCATGTGAAGTGCCTACACTTCTCAGATATACCAGTGGCAGTAAGAGCTGAGATGCTTCACCAGCTTAGAACCAATGTGAGCATTTGGACACAAGCAGCATAACATCATCCTCTCAGAGTACAGAGTAAGCTGTTGGGAGCAGTGAGAGAGATATTACCTTGTAAAGTTGGTGGAAGCCAAACGCAATTCCTGCCATTATGATAGCCAAAGCTCCATAATCTCTCCATCTGGAGCCAGGTGGATCTAAAAGTGAAAATCAAGAAATGATCATGGGAAGAAGTGCAGGTCACAGCATTTTCAACTGTTCTCCCGATACGCCCATTTTATCAGTGAAAAGAGCACTGAGCAATGCTAGTTCTGTTTCTTAGCAGGCACAGACTTAATGGACGGGGCATTAGGATGCTGGTAGCCTTCAGGCACAGCGTGTAGGCTCCCATCCCTACAACACTGAAACATCTGTCCAGACCTCTTCATTGACAATGGCTTTGCTCAAGGTGTCAAAGGGAGACAAATCACAACAGCTGTTTCTCCCTAATCTTTCCTTGCAAAAGGCACTCTGAACCTTACTGCATGCACCCCAGGCAGCTGTGGTGTCAGTGCTAGCTAAGGTTAACTCATTACCTGAATACCACTTCCTCTCAGTATTGCAATTTTTATAAATTGAGGACAAAGCCAAAGCCTCAGAAGAATGCAGAAAAAAGGAAGAAGGAAGTGTTAAGTGGAAGAAGAGAAAACTGTTAGGGCAATAAATGGGTTTATAAACACCGTATCAGCAGTCACAGACCCTTTCAATAAGGAAGGATCTTTCAAGCCTGTTATTGTGAATAGGGATCAAAGCGCATACAAACAGCAAAGACAAAACATGCAATTAAGTATCTAGAGAGACAGGTAAAGGAGAAGAGAAAAACTTGAGACACGCAACATACAACTCTGCACATAAGCATAAAGACTCAACAGAACAAAGCAGACATGGCACACTGCTCCTCCAAGCAGAATCAGAAGACACCTGTAGTTTTCCACCAGCTTTATCCTTTCACCTCCCTCACAGTTCCCTTAATGAATCTTGCGCTGCCCCCGGTTTTCTTTAATAAAGAGGATGCAGAGTGATCTTTCCTGAAGTTCAGTGGCAGGATGTGGGCAGAACTGACGAGGAGGAGGCTGGTGTGCAGTCTCTAACCAGACAGATCCGACTCTGTATGTGACCTGCAATGTCTAGGGAACACATTCTGTTCTCCCAAGTTTCAATTTGTGCTTAACTGGCTGACACGGCTGGAAGCTAGTCTCCTTTCCGCTCTGTTCACCTATTGCCATTTTTCTTGTTGCAGAGATCTTCTTCAGGAATTTCATTGCAACGATTATTCCCAGTCCCAGCCCTCAGGTCCTCCAGACAGGCACTGACCCAACCACCGGCACCTCCACCTTCTTGGTACATTTAGGATACAGTTTCTCAGATTATCCACTGGCCAGAAATCCGAACAAATTAAAGCAGACCAGCCAGAACCCGTGAACAGTAACACCAGCAGTATTTGGGGCTGATTTGGCTGCAGTATTGGAACTTAGGCACACGATCAAATTATCATAACTTTTTAACATAATGAATTAACACACATCAGCTAAGCTGCAGTAACTGGCTGCGTACATGTCAGGATTTAAAATGATCTTTGGCTAGTCTTGCTGCAAACACCAGCCCTCCACCCCAGCTCCCCATCCTCACTCTGCTCCCATGGCTGTTTCTGGTACCTGAACTCTGAATTCCCCCCAGTGTCCAATTTCTGCCTTGAACTCCTGACTGAAAGCTTTCACGTCATCTTTCCATGACAGTGCTGAGCTGCCTACTGCAAATGGTTACTGAAGCTCAGAGGTCGGGGTGTCCAGATGCAGCCTGTCCTGGGCTGTCCCCAGCAGCAGTGAGCTCAGGGCAGGATGGCACACCTGTAGCACCCATCCACTCTGCCCTTTCACCTCCCTCATCTCTCGCTGCGTTCTTGCAGTGCTGGAGCTAAGAACATTTTATTGCCCCCTGGTTTTCATTATTAATGAAAAGGGACCAGAATGATCTTTCCTAAAGTTCAGAGAGTCTATAAAGACAAGAAGCTGAAATGCCATTTTACTCGTTTTAGAGATGTGTGAAATAATTCTGTCTTGTGGCAAAAAAAAAAGTGAGGGGGGTGGAGAGGAAAACTCAGTGTGTGAGGGACACAGTAAAGACTGTGCGATGACCACATCAATATTACGATGCTACAAAGAATGTCACAGCTCTGCCTGAAATCCACATTCCATCTTCTTTCTGTCTGCAGAGGAGGGAGGGCTCCAAGTGGCTCAGCTCACACTGACTTCAAATTCCCCACTTGTAAAGCTGGGAAAAAAATTCAGAGGAAGCGAAAAAGCACTCATAGCCCAGCGAGCCCGCGGGCGATGAAACCCTTCCTGAATAGGCACAGGAACTGGGAAGGCACTGAACCTTTCTGCCTCAGAAATCCTGGGAAGGACAGGGACATTTTCTCCAGCTGTAAGTCTGTTTCATCTGCAACAGCAACTGTAAATTGCACTTCCTGAGCAAACACTATTTTGAAGATCCCCACTCACCTCAGAATTAGTTTTCTTGACATCAATTAATTAGGCTTCGTGCATCCAAGTAAGGTCAGCCCCTCGCTAACAACCACATATAAAACTGCAGAAACTGAGGCCAGAAAAGGTGATTTTCGGAGAGCAAACAGTGAACCCATGGAGAGGAGATGGGGAAGGAGCGACAGGAGTCTGGATTCCAGTCACCATTTTTAACTGTAGGAAAAAGCAGCCTGCGTTTTACAGCCTCCCTCCTAATGAAGAAACAGGGGCAGGAGGAGATCCAAAAGGCAAGAGAACCCATCACAGCTTATTTTAAAGGCGGTGTAAAATCCCTACAGAATAGCATACATGGAGACCATCAACACCATGGGGAAAGCACAGGCAGTACCAGCAAGCAGCACACGGCTCTGCACACCTCGCTCAGGAACTCCCCTGAGTTTGTATGAAATTAGAAAGGTTAGAAAGGTAAAAAAAAATATAAACCCAATTAATCATTTAAATATTTAAAGTCAGATTTTTGTCCTCGCTGCTGGATTAGTGTATTTCATAACGCCAACAGCAGACAACCCTGTGTTTTTTTTTACTGGAGGTTCATTTTAGAGCATGTTTAAACTAGTCAGATTGAGTGATGCTTCCAGCAACTAATCGCATGTCAAATAAAAGATATTTTATGTAATAAATTACCGCTACAAGTAATTCAAATGTCATTTATCAGTTTTATTATCAGTCAGGCAAAGTCTTGTTTCTCTACATTAATCAAATTCAAGCTTTTTTTAAGCTTTTTTTTTTTTTTTTTTTAAAGCAGTTTTGACACCTCTTGGCAAAAGTACAAACCAGAGGGAAGGAGTCACTCCTCCAGAACAGGGAGGGGAAACAGTACAGATCATATTAGGCTAAAATACAGCGTCAAGAAACTTTCAAAGCGTCACTCTTCTCTCCTTCCCCCTGAAGTTACTTAAAACAAACCCAGGAGTTCAGCATACAAGAACTGTGCTGCTGTGAATGTGTACAAATACACTGCTTGAACTCCTAAAGAAGAAGAAAGCACTGACATGAGTTATTTCCAATGAAAGACTTGAATGTTGAGTAATATGTACACCAGCAGTAGAATTTGAGCAAAAGGAAGTATTTATGTGGTATACATTATTTCCTGCAACTTCAAAAACAAGAATAGCCTGAGTTGACTACAGCAGGAGAAGATCAGGCAAATGAAACAAAAAAATGTGCACAGGATTTATTGCTCCGACTCACAAGAGTGGACATCTTACACTGGAACTGCTGGCAAGATCACCAACTCAGCTGTTTGCTTGGCATGAACTCCTGAGATGGTTCTGAAGCCACCCTGAACTTCTGCACCTGTAGCCCACAGTCCTAACAGTCCTCAAACACAAACACCTTGGTGGTAGGGAACAGAGAGAAATTAGGTTTCTCAAGTCACTAGTTACTGCTTTGCAGCCCAGTACCTCAGCAATTTCTCTTCTTCTTTTTGCTCTGTATGTGTAATCTTATCTCTCTCCTGTCATGATTTGCTCTAGAGGTTTGCATGATTTGCTCGAGATTACTCAGAAAATTTAAAAATCAAACACAAAGTGTTTCCCAGTCTCTGAGACCTGGCCTCCAGCACGTCAGCTGCTGCTTCACAAGAAACTCAGATGCCTACTATAGAAAAAGCACATGTAACCAATAATCTTGTCACCACTTCCAGTATTAAGATATTCCCACTCAAATCAAACTTTGGATTTAGCAGTCTATCTATTTCATTAGTCCTTTAGCTACTGACATTCATTGTCACTCGCTGAATGTTCATGTGGACAAGTGGTGGAGGTGAGCACAGTGAGGTGCTGGGTGGTGCCTTTCAGCAGTGCTGACACTGACAGCGGTCACTTCTGCTGGCACAGGTTTTTACCAGTGCAGCATGCAGGCTCCTGTTCACTGCTGGTGAAAATACACAGCTAACGGTCATGTCCATGCTGAAAAATACTCCCTTGTAGCTGAGAATCTGCTCTGTCAAGTAGTATTACTGTGCCCTTTCTAGGTGTTGTAGTTTCCAAGGAAATCAATGGGAGGCATTACTTTTGGAGCAACCTACATATTCAGCTATTTCTTCCTTTCATACATCCATTTAAAGATTAAACAGAAGGTCTACAAAGAATGGCTGGAGAGGGGAGGAACAGTATCCAACCAACCTACTGCCCCTGCTTCCCAGATGTTGTGGGCTGCTAAACAAGCCTGGATCACAGGCAGAAGCTTTTGGTTCAGATTACTTAAAAAGCACTAATCAGAACACAAAGCAGAGCATAAGTTTACAATCAAAACTCCTAAAAAAAGCTCGGCTTTGGATGTATTTTTATTCACCTTCAGTTTCTAAGTATTACAGAATAATATTTTCTGAGCTCTCTTTGGAGCAGCTCCTGGGAACTGTTTGATTTTTAAATATGAGTTAAGATTCTTAACTTACTAACAAGAAATGGGGAGCTGGTGCTCTGAGGAAAACCAAAATAGTAAAAGGGGAAAAAAAATGATAAAGCTGTAAGGGTGATCAACAGCAACAGAGCTTTCCAGTTTGAACTGCACACTTCTCTCCTGCTGTCCTTGTATTAGCAGAACACTACGAAGTAAGAGAAGATCAACTCTTGCACTGTTCAGTTCTGGTGGGAGACAGCTGAACAGCCGAGCGATGGCACTAACAGGGATCTGACGTTGATTCTTTGGCAATTTTGCTGTTTCTTCAGATTTTGCTTTTCTAGCATTTTCTATAAACTTCAGCCTGCCTGCTCAGCAGCAGAATGCAGTCCTGGAGCTCGCCAGCACACCAGTACAACTGTAAGAAATATTCCAGCTCTGAACTGAACTTCACAAATGTTTTTCTTTCCAGATTGTGACAAACCAGAGTATTTCCAAACTCAGAGAACGAGTCCAGTATTATCTCTAACAATAGCAAAACTATGTCATAAACAAATAAACACAGCCCTAAGCAGACTGTTACACTGGTCAGAATCCGAGCTAGAACTGCTTAGGAACAATATCAAAATCCAATTCCTAATACTCAGCAGGTAAGCAAAGTGCTTTGCAAACTGCCAGCCACACATGTGAGCTGAACAGCTTCTTTTGATGGATTTTTAATGGTGTGTACTTTGGTTTTTATTGTTTGGAGCTTAGATACTTTTTTGCGAGGTTTATTTTAAAATGCAAATGTATATGTAAATTTTAAGCCTACAGAGATTATGTTGGGACTTTAAAAATTCTCTGAGAGTACATTTTGTACACAAAATCATACAATCCTATTCACTCTACGCAGCATTTCTGCTGTCACCTCTTACACTAAGATTGAAGATAGAAATCTTGATAAAAATAAGCATCAATGCTAACTGCTTATTATTATTTGTAACTTCAGAGCACTCTTAAAACTCAGTCACGCTGGCAGTCCAATGTGCCAGCCCTTAAGCTCACACATGGGAAGTCACAGACTAAGTCCTGAAGACATTATATTCTGGTCTACTATTCCTGCTGAAAATAAACTTCTTTCAAGTAACTACTCAAGGCATTAACTGTTCAGTTATTGGCTAGTTAAGAAAATAAGTTCTCAAGCACAGATGAAGTAATGATGTACTTTTGTATCACCTTCCATCCAAGAATCTCTCAGCTCTATTGCACATTAGTGATATATGCTAGGAAACCCTACTGATGAAGGGAAGCATGACCCTTAGTTTTAGAAGGGAAAACTTTGTCCCACACTAGCTAAATGCTTTTTCAAGTCCTTAGAGCAAGTCAGAAGCTAATTTCTATTGACTATAACCCTTCATGACAAGAGGTGTCACAGGCTGGTTTGTGTTGGATTTTATTTTTGTAGACCATGATCATTTGTATCAAATTTTCCTTGAGTAATACGGTCTTGTGGCTCCATCTCGCCACAGACATCAATAGCTATGGAGAGCACTCAAAGTAACATTCAGTATCTGACTCTGACAAAAATTACAGCGTTATTTGAACTGAAATCTAGGATCTGGCCCAGAAATGTTTTTCAAGGGGTTACTTACTATATACCACAGGGTGAGCAGGCTGAGCTGGCACCAGCTGCGGAGAAGGACCTGGGGACTGCGGCTCATCCGCGCTGGTGCCCGACTGCTGAAAAGCCAGGTCAATTTCTTCATCTGTCAGGCCTGGGGGAGCAGAGGAAATGAGATCACTTTAGCACCTTTACCCACTTGATGCACACGTAATTAAATTCCAAAGCAAGGCAGAACCCTTTCAAGCTGCAAAGAATTTTGTCACCAACTTGAGCTGTACTGCCTCCCCAATTTTGGATTCACTGGAATCTCTCCCTCTCTCTCTGCTGCAATTTAACCTTAAGCGACAGAATATTAGCCTCAACGCTGCTTCCAAATGTGGCTCATTCAATTTCCTTAATTTATCCTTGAGTTTATTGCTGCTTTTGAAGTAGCTTTCTATTGCAATTCTCCATTCTTCCTCCGAAAAAAAGATACCATCAACTGCAAATGTGGCTCATTTTAATCTGTAATGGTGTAAAAAAAAAAAAAGAGGGGAAAAAACTAACAATAATGCATGAAAACAGACAGGGAAACAAAAAACTAATTATTGGGTTAGACGACTAATTAGTCTAGATCGTTTCCGAAGACGGGAATAATTTGCTTTATTTTATGACAAATGCAGAAATAAAAAGAAAAAATCAGGACTGACTGTGATTAGTATGAATGGGACACAGAATGCAAGGAGGAAATAAAACTAGAACAAAACAGATCAAAACAAGGCCAAGCCCAAACTTTCAGCTCAGCATCGCCCCAGCCGACTGCTGCATGATTAGACTGCCCTAGGGCAGCCTGGCTTTGATTTCACGCGGAGCTGCAGTCACACTGCACACATGGAACACGTTGGTGCAGCCGTGCTGCCATCAGGAAACGCCAGGATGACCATCCGTAATTGGCCACAACATGTGGAAAGGATTTGGCCGACAAGGGGGAAAAGAAAAGCAGCTAAAGGATTCACAATGACCAGCATCAGTGAGGAAAGAAGCACAGCTGGACTATTTTTTCCTAACAGGAGAAAACATCCTCTGGAAAAAGAATTCAGAGCTCAGATGGCAACCATGATGTGGGGCAGGACAGCTGGGTGTTATTTGTATGTTATTTTCCTGCACAGAAGCAGAAAGAATGCCAGCATCCTGATATAAGAAACATCTGAAGCGACTCGAGGCTTTCTACTGCACATGCAGCGTGCATGAGAAAACATCCAGAGGTTGGAAGTGCAGCTACAGATTCAAGGGAAGAGATTTAGAAAAGAAGGGGCAGACCACTTGATTCTCACACGGCTGTTGCAGGGATTAAGTGTGAATATGACAGCAGCGGGAGAAAATGGGTGAATTCTTTCTCTTCATCATCTCCACTCGAGGTCAGAGAAGAGAGAAGTTGGGTGGTTTACATCACAAAGCACTGCCAGTGTCAGAAACAGCACCAGGAACCTGAAGTTCCTAATCCCTGGTCCTGCAGACTGACCAAATCCCCCTTTATTTTCATTTGATGCGTGCCTCAAATAGTAAGGAACCAAAACCACACATGGCAGAAGGGAACAAGACTCGCAGTGAGAGTAATAAAAGGCACATGGACACATCAGCCCAGCCTACTGTTCTGGTCACAAAAGCAGTGTCTAATCCATGTTAAAAAGATAAGTCCTAATAAGAAAGAAACTGTTTTAACCAGCTCCTAATTATTCAATATAGGAGAAAGCATAAACAGATGCCAGCGCTGCAGATCACTAGCAGCTATGGAATCTCATCAAGATGGAGACAGACACACAAGATAATATAAGCTGCTGGCTGTAAATGTAGTTCCTAGCTACCAGAGTGGGGGCATTTTGTTCTACTGCCGTGCAAGGATAACAAATCTGAAAATATTTAACACTTGGGAGCATTTGGGAGTTATAGAGGATCCTTTCCTCATTCTACAAATGGGCAGGAAACAACACTCACTGCTCCCCAGCCACGCTGCCCCTTTGATTCTCATCTTGCTTGAGAAAAGACCTAAAGCCTTTTGCAGGTAAAATGCCCTCCTAGTATTATAGTGGGTTTGTCAGCTAGTGATACTCAAGTACCTCTGCTTCCATTAAAACCCTGCCACATGGTGAAGAAAAAGCCAATGCGAATAACAGAATGAAGGAAAACCTTCTGAGTTCAAAGTAGTGCAAATTAAAATTGTCATTACCTCCCTGGACTATTCTGCCCTATGAAGCTCTAGTTCATAGTACCAGAGGTATCACACAAAAGAACATCACAGCTACCTCCCTTCCTCATTACCGGAGAAGACCAGGAGTGCTGTCACCTTGGAACACCTCCTTTTTATTCACCTGAACAAGATGTTTCCAAGGTGCTGCCATCGAGGCCGCCAAGCATCAAGGGAATAATCTCTCAGAGCTGATTCCTTAAGCATACATATGGAGTGAATCTGCACTGCACCCAGGCTGCTGTGCATTCAGAAATATACTTGTCTTCATGGCTGTCACTTCTCACACACGCTAACAGAAATGTGAGAGAGATTCTAAGGCTGTCCTTGGGCATTTAGAAGTAACTCATCAGAACTCCCTTTGGATTCATTTTTTTTCAGATTCACCACCTACACCCATGTATGCATACGGTACGAGTGAGTTTTCTGTGCCCCAAATTATTCAACCTCCATGTATTAATTGCATAGAAAAGTGTGAGTTTCTAAATCAGCTCGAAATGTCACCAGCTCCAGTATCTCACCAAGCTGAATTTTATCATAGTTCTTCTATCACTGGATTAAATAACCCTGATCCACACAACGTTTGAATCCAGCAAGAAGTTGCTAACTCCAAAATAACATCACTTCCCCTGGATGCAAAAGCCATGCCATGAAATCCAGAGCTCTGTGTTTAATACAACCCACTCTCAAATGGGTACGTCAAGGAAAGAACCCCACTTTAACAGAAGAATTGCTCTACATCCATTTTCTCAACAAACATTTCAGTCGTCCTAAAGTTTCAGCAAGATCAAGACCATGCAGAATGCAAAAGGTTAAAAGGAACAATAAAGGAAACTGCCAATTGTAAGTGAATTATATTTGGCTTTGAAAGCTGAGCCACAGCTATATTATAAAAGGCATCTCTTTGCGTTGTTTACCATCACCCTGACTAATGCAGACCTTTTTTTTTGTTTTAAATAATCTCATGCAAATTAGACACACACTTCCTTCCAGTTGATTGCTATCTGCAAGGAATAATCTAACCGCAGAGGGTACTGAGCAAGGACTGAGCTGGGGAGAAGGATGCAAGGAAGCTGTCTTCACAGCCCTACAGAATGCAAACCTATTCCCTTCCCCCAGCCATCCATCTCATTCCTCTTCTGCACCACAGCCTTAGCAAAGAATTAGTCATAATTTTCACAAAGCCTTAAAATTTCCTTTCCAGGCTTCAGAGTGTTGATTTGAATTATCCAGCGCCCACGACTGTTTTGCATTCCAAGGTCCTCGCTGACCCTCCTTTGTGATTGCCACTGCTGCGCTCCGTTTTCAGGGACCACTCAGCCTCTGTAAATTGTAGCCAAACACAGAACTAGAGAACAAAATGGGTTGTCAAAACATCCACCTTTGGTATTGCAAAAAAGCCCCTCTGCCCAAGAACTTCTGTCCTTTCATAATATCCACTGCTAGTTAATTTAAGGACCCTGTGTACATTAAAATATTTTTGCTCTTATAATCACTCTCAAGTAGAGGAGTACTGTTAGGCATACTCTGCGGATGAGGAAGTGAGACGTACAGATATGAGAGGTGCTCCAAGGGCACAACCAGACCTCTGGCACAGCCAGAAACTGAAATTCAGGAGATGTGAGCCCAATAAATATAAATCCATCCTTCTCCATTTTCTGGACGAAGCACAGCAGCATTTAACCGCAATGCAAAACCCCTGCGTGAGCTTAACTAGATGAACTGTTAAGGTTTTTCATCTTCTCTGACACATCAGTGACAACCCCTTTCTTCCTTTCCCATCCACTGAGCCTGTATCTCTTTTCTCCTATTCTTCCTCGCTTTGCTCAATCCAGTAATTCAAGCAAGATTCTCCCAAGCTGAAAGGCAGCATTCGTTGTAGGGATAAAATTACTGGTTAGGAAGACAGAAAATATTCTGGTGGAAAGAACTAAGCTCCTTCTGTGTTTTTCCAGCTTTATGACCTCTCTGGCAGACGGCCCCAGAGCCATCATCACACCTCCCCTTCTGCAGAGACAAGCAAAGTGGGTTTCCTGTTGTTGTTTGCCCCACATGTGCACACACTTTCTAGTCAGAAGAAAACAAAATAGACCTGGACAACTTGTTTAGTGACAGCAAACTACACAACCACGCCAAGCCTGTGCACGGAAGCACGTGACTGAAAGGAAGACCTACTGCAGACATCTCGAAAAAGCATTTCACTTCTGTTCCTGGAAGCCACTGTGTCAGCCCTGCTCAGAAAGAACATGGACACATTTTAAAAGAATCATCATAAAAACCTTCTGGGATCTGATCCAGACTAATGATTCCACCTGTTCAGTCAGCCACATGCAGTGCTGTGTGACTCTGCTGGTGCTGTGGTCCATTCGGTGCTTAGTTCAACACATTTTTAGAAGTCAAAAGGCACACTCTCCCAATCTGTTTTCTTCCACCATCGTTCATGGGGCTTTCATGAGGCCAAACCCACCCTGACACTGAAACATAACCTAAGGTCTCAGAAACATCACTGATTTCTTTTCCTTACCCTGCGTTTACACTACGACCCTCTATTTGAATGTAAACATCCTACTGCTGCACCTCCAACTGAAATACTGTGGAAAGGGACCCAAACATCCAAGTGAAAATCAGTGGTCTCAATTGGCAGAAAAATGCAAAAAATAAAACCATTTCAGAAGTTACTGAAAGGGCTTTGAATCCTTACTGCTTAATTCATCCAGGAGACTGCTAATGATGCAGTTCCAATCTTTAAGAAACATGATATACTTCTATTCAGAACTGATAAAGGTGCTCAGAGCTCAGTAACACAGCGCTGCTGTGAGGAAGGAAAGCCTGCCTGACAATGCAGTGCTAAGAATTACAGCCAGGCAGGCAGGGAGGAAGAGGTTAAAACCAAAAAGTACCTTGGCATTACAAATATAAATAAATAAATAAACCTGGCAGCAGTTTCTCTTCCTGACCAGGCTTTTTGGAGTCTATAATAAAATGAAGTGTAATGGAGGAGAGGAGGGCAATGTCAGAGGGTGAGGGTTTGGGAGAGAGGTTGTTAAGTATCTCCCTCTCCTCAGCTGTGTTTACTCCATTTACAGGACCCCAGGTGATTGATAGAGGAAAGAAAAGCAAGCAGATAGTAACCCCCCTCCGGGAGCATCAGTAAAGAGGATAACTCCCGACACCAGCCAGAGCCCCAAACTCTCCTCAGGCCACTTGTAATTAAAAGGACAGAGCAAGATATGCAAACCAGAGAAAAAGAAAAAGAGGGATTTTTTTATTTATTATTAACATTTTGTTGGAACAGTGGAGTGCAATAAGGACTCTCAGAGCAGTTAAAAGTCGTCGGGTGACCTGCAGACCCCTATTTCCCAGAGCCTTGTATAAAATTGAATTTTTTAAACATAAATTACACGTAATGACGACACTGTAAAAACTAACAGTAATGGAAAGCTGTGCTGTATTTCATTAGCCTGTATTATTCCGTGCCACCTGATCCAGCCGGGCCTTGTTTATGAGTTAGTGTGTTAGCAGATGCCGATGGAAGCATTTGCTTCGACCTTGCTCTTCTCATTGGGGCATGAAATTACGACGGCAGCACCTTGATATTACAGCCATAAATACAGTAAACTGCAAATTTAAGCCAACGGCTCCTATTGTCTCCGAACATAAAGCTGATCGGTATTTATTTAAAAGGAGAACGAAAAAAAATATTATATATCACCTTGTTTATGGGTCCAGTCCCCCCCTCCCCTAATCTGCCTTATTCACTTGGTTAAATACTAAACAAACAAACTAAATCCTCCCTATTTTCTACTGATTAAATATTCTCATGAAATGAGTATTGTCTTCAGAAAACTGGATCAAAGTATTTTCACTCTGAATAAGAAAGGGCAACCTACTTGCGTGGCATGTTTTGGAATGGAAAAAACTCAAACAAGTACTACAACTTTTTCTCTTCTTTTTCTATATAAGGGAAGTTCAAAATACACAAAGAAAAAGTTGCTTCTGATCACTCGTCCATGCTTGCGTGTAACATGTACGTGCACTCAGACAAGAGAGAAACGTGCTTCCTTCCAGTCATTTCCTATTTAAAGATATCTCCCTAGTTAATACTATTTCCAATGGAGGAGGAAAGGTGTAGGAAAAAAAAACTGGCAGTGAGATAAATAGGAGGATGAAAAGAATGCCCAGGTCTCCTCCCAGGCAGCAGACAGCAGGGAGAATGCCTCACTGTCCTACGGGCATCTGGGGTAAACAGCCCCGTTCACTGACAACGTACCCACTGAAATTCATTAAGAGGGAAAAAAAATCAAACACAAAGGCAAAAGGACACTGTGATATCACAAAGCATATCACAGCATAAATCACAGCATTACACACCAGCGCAGAATGTATTTCCCTGGTAGTTTCAAGGCAGGGAAGATACTGCTCCACTTGCAGTGAGAGAGGTCAGGACTTCCTCTTCTAAGCAAAGAAAGCTCCCTGCTCATATGAGGTATGGTATCTCTGCTCCACACAGGAAAAAAAAAGGAAGGGTTACCTCAAGTAAGAGCTCCCAATACTACGCTGTGTATTTCGGGGACTGAAGCACCAGGAGGAGAGTAGGAGGAACGACACCCAGGACTCTGAAATGCAGAAGTCCTAATAGATGCAGTATTAACACGGCCTTAACAGGATTTGGACACCTCATTTTTGAATTAATCTACAGCAGATCTTCAGCAAGCAGCCCGCGTAATTCAGCAGGCACAATTTTTGCTTCACACAAAGTTCAAACTACAAAAAGGGCAGCCAGCAACATGACTCTAAATCAAACAGGACATGCCTCAGAAACCTGAAGTGCAGTACCAGAAGCTTCGTTACAAAGCCCAGCTACCCTCCTGTGCAACTGGGCCATGCAAGAACACAGTGAGACTTCAGTCTTGGGGAGCTCTTCCTGAAGCACCACCTGTATTACAGAGGCATTCTAAGAATACCATGATCAGCAAAAAAAATGGGGAGATTTCCTTTTGTCATCATCCTCAGGTCGCTTTCCTGAAGCCCTTCCTTTCTGCTATCACACACAAGAAGAACAGTACCTGATAGAAAATCTCTTTCAAGTGGACGTTGGTGGAATATATCAGCACCTGCCTGTGACACACTGTGATGAAGAGGCAACACGTGGCTGAGCTGGAAGCCAACACTGTAAGATGGGAATGCAGGACATCCCATTCAGCCAGCACCTGATGTAAGAATGCTACCTCGGGAACAAAAACCCCTGCATATTTTAAATTATTTCAAATGAATATATTCCTTGGGTTTGAAGGCTTTGAAGACTCAAGGCCAAGATGCCAGTTCCCAGGTAATTTATCAGGAATGGAACATAACCAAGGCTCTATCATTAGTTTAGAAGAACTCTGCAGGGGGCAAAATATCCAGATAATGAAAGAGATGCTACTTCAGTAACCGCAGTGCTGCCATAATTTGCTGCCACTGCTGACAGCCGCCCTAGAAATAAAGCTATGCATTCAGAGAAAACAAACATCAGATACACCAAATGCATAAGTTTCCAAGCATACCCCAACCTGTGATCTGCAAATGCTTGCTGTTATTCCTACAGAGAAACAAGTCTCATGGTGACAGTTCTGATCTTCATTACAGGATCACAATACTCCTTAGTGCCCCAGAACACTCACTGTGCCAGAAGGCAGCCAGGCCCCAAACACTCAACAGTCAACTGAACGAGAGGCTGGCAGGGATGAAATAAAGGAGGACATGCATAAAGGAAGCAACTTACCCACAGCCCACACCAGGTCTATGAAATTTTGCTTTTATTACAGTGAAAACTACAACAAAAAGCATTGTATGAATGTGAAAAGATACTAAATTCTTCTACAGGTTCATTGCCAAGGGCAGAGCAGTTTGGAACACTGCATATAACTTCAAAAACCTAATAGCTTGACTTCATTACCACAGGTTTTAAAAATAGCTATCTCAGAGAACACTTGTGCTTCATATACTTTCACTTAATGTGTAAGAAAAATATTTTGTTAAACAGTTTGTTGAGCAATAGCAACAAAATGATCGGCCTTTGGCTACTCTTTGATCTGTGATAATATCTTTAGGATCTTTTAAAGAAAAAGACAAAGGTTGTCCTAAATTCAGGTGAGGTAAAATTGGCAATATAGGAGGTTTGGTTTTCTGCCTTCAGAACTCTAATTTTACACTGCATTTCCACCTCAAATGAAACAACCTGAACCAGCACGTCACGAGAATTCTGGCACTGAAGTAGAAGGAGCCGCTGTGGAGGATCTGCAGTCAGACAGACAGCTGCAGCCCAACACATCTGTTATAACCGCAGCAGAAAAGAAGCAGGCCGGCCAGGAGTATGAGCCAAATATGGCCCATGACAGATCTGACCGAGCAAACTGGCTCTAATGTGGAATAACTCCTGACCAGAAGCCACCGCTGATTTGTTATTACTGGAACAGGCTGGTGTGAAATTCTAGAACCAGACTCCTTTTTTTCCCCAACTCTGAGTTCAAAAGAAAGGAACTGTGCAGAAGAAAAGCAATTTCAAGCCATTCTAAGGAATTCTTTAACCAGATTTGTCAGGATATCCGAAGGATGACTTAATTTTGTATACAAGAATGAGAAAGTCATTCTGATACACCAGCCCCGGTTCTTTATTTACTCTGGAATGACACAGTAGGAAGAGCATCTGCACATTAGACAATGCCCATCCGAGTACCCTCTGCAGACTAAGACTACCTGCAAAGTAAAGAGCAACTTGCCTTGATGTTGTTTACTTCCTCTTTTAATTTCAAAACTTGAGAAAGGAAAAGAACAAGCCCATTCGTCTCAAATGATCACATGAAAAATCACATAAAGTGTAAACTTAATGAACGTCTAGCTTCTGAAGAATGCACATGGAGTACGCAGCACAGCAGTGCTACCCGGCCCTCCCAAAGCACTGCTACAGGGAGCACTGAGAACAGCTGGATGTCTAAGAAAACTGGAAAATCCTTGCAAGCAGGAATGGGAAAATACGTGGAAATATAAAGCAAGGAACACAGAGTAAGCAGCCACAAACACAGGAATCTAAGCACTTTTTCTGACATACTTTCTCACGACCTTACAAAGTGACTTTGTTCCTCCAACCCAGTTCCTAAGAAGCAGAATCAATGTCAGACGCCTAGGAGTCAAACATCGCAGCGCGGAGAAGATAAGCTCTATTAAGAAAACACATCTAAGTACCACATATTTGATTATTACGGCACAAACGTTTCAGGTAAATCCGGTTTACGTTTCCCCAAGAAAGAGACACCCGTGCACTATTTAAAAAGGCACGTCAGCAAGTATTCATTACAGATTATAAATCACCCTTGTTCTTCTTTCTTTTGTTTTAGAGAAATTTTTTACATGCCATTAAAATATTGTTTGCTGAATACTACTACAAAGCTAGCCACCTGTAAAATTAAAGGCTGACGCTGCCAATAAGCGTTGAAATACCTTCTGTTTAAAAGGCAAACCTACTTTGTAATTTTTAACACAACTGTATAAATACTCCTCCACCCACCCTGCACAATTTTGTTGGTTACATTGCATCCATTTGGACAACAACCATCTATGTCACCACACAGGATGTTAACCTTGGGTGGAGAAGAAAGAAACAATAGCAAATGAACTTTCAAGAAACCAAGATTACACATTCAGGCAGGGACCTTCAGGATAAAAGACGAGCGAAGGCAAAAAACATTAGGGGACAAGTCAACAAAAGAGCAGAACGGTTTCAGAAGATCATTTTTCATCTTTTGGATTGTTTATCACTATTTTTTTCTCCCTGTGTGTCTTCAGCAGCTTGGAGAAAATTAAAGGAGTCTGGATAAAACGCCCAGAGGACGACTACTGCTAACAGTACTAAAAATAACGAGGGTAAGTGGTGGAAAAACTATGGTGACCACACACGGAGAACTGGAGTGGTAAGGTACAACAGGAGTTTCATCATTGCTCCCTCGGGACATGCAGAGAACATCCTAACTGCTTCTGGTTCTCTAGGGTTCCGATTACCATGCCAAACACACCTCCAGAGTTTCCTTATTAGTATAATAAAAAGCCTCTACACATTTGGGTTCTATTCCCAGCCTTGCTATTGACCTTGCATAGGTCACTTAACCTCCATCTGCCTCAGTTTCTACATCTGTAAAACAGGAATGATTTTACACAAAATCCTTTGTAGAACATTTGAGACTGACGTGACAATCATCAGGTACAAAGCATAACTGATGGTTCTGAGAATCTGTACACACAGTATATGCATCTGAGCTAAGGAAAAGCATTCGCAACAACTAATTTATTCAAGTAAGAATTTTAGCCTTTTTTTTGGTGTGTGCTTGTAGATCATCTTTGGTAACATTTTTGGATTTCTAACTCATATCAAACCACACAAGTACCCAAATCTGTGCTGTGCTTTGACTAGGTACTAAAATATAAGATGTTTCTCTGGTCTCCCTTTGAGCAAGCACTGCCCTCAAAATCCAGTTGTGGGGGCTGAATGTTAAAAATGGGAATCCCAAACTGCATTTCTTGAAGACTGCTGTCTTCCAGTGCCTCACCAAGTTCCGGCCCAGGAATTAAAACAGGAGTGGCTACAAAAACTCACAGAGAACATGGAGGGAAGATTAAGAAACATGTACGGGCACGTTGCTGCAACATAAAGCAAGCCAGATCAGTAGGTGAGGCAGCCGGAGCAGCGAGAAGCTTGCAACTGCTATCAGCTCATGTGTGTGAGGGAAGATGTTGGAGTTCCAGGGTCAGGAAATAGCCCCTAAGCAAAGGAATCACCTCAGAGATAGAAATGGGTGAGAGGCAGAGCTGCCCTGGGGCAGTGTGAGGGGCAGGGCTCAGAGCGGCCTTAAGCAGGGAGCCCCGTGCTCCCCAGTGCTAGGCCCACCAGACAGAACTGCTCATCATCCATTGCAGCAGCACAGTAGATAAAGTTCACCAAAAGGACTCCGATTTCCTCCTTGGTTTTCTTTTGGTGTTAATCTCACCTGTCTCAGGTGGCCTCCTACGGAATGAGCTCTGCTTTTCTGATGCAATACCTGGGAACGGAAAGGCCCTGACTCTGTGGATGCCCTGCCAACTGGGCAAGAGCAGCTTGCAGGCCGAGCTACTAAATTCCACCTTTGGGATACCTGCAGTGCACATGCAGGCAGCCCCAGCTCCTGGGATGTACACACACACACACACATACACACACACACACACACGCTTTACCCGACACTGAGCTCACACCTCACAAACAAATTATTTAACTACTCTATCCCCCAAGGAAGACGGTGATCATTTCAGATGCAGCTCCCTGCTCGTCTCTCACATACACGCAACGACCTGATAGGTTAAATGCTGCCATTTAATTACAGTAATGGAAGCTGCTATTTTTTGGTTCCCTTGAATTCTCTCTCGCTCTCTTTTTTAAACACACACAGAATCATCTTTTAAACATGCATTTTATATTTCTGAGTTTAACAGCTGCATTCTCCTGCTTACTTGAAGTGTGGGAGCAATGACATTCTGATATTCTTCTCTGAGCAACTCACCTTTTAAACGCTCCATACAAAGGAATTTAGGCTGGGAGCTGCTGAAAGAAGGGATGCATGCAAGCACCGCAGAGGCGAGGCTGCCTCCATTTACGTGGGTGGTTTGGGTCAGCTTTCTTGAACCCAACTAACTCAACTCTGCCCCCAAAGCAGCTGAGGCCCGCAGAGGATAAACACAACAGCGCCCTGAGTAACTTTACTGAAAATGCCATAAGCACCAGTACATCACAGAGTGTGACACAGTATGGCAGTCAGGATTACCTCACACCTAACTGCTCCTAACTCCTCTGAATCAGTTTCCCCATCCAGCATAGCCACGGTGCTTCCTCTGCTTCCCACTGAAGTTTGGAGTTTGCAAATTGTAAAGGTCTAACCAAGAAGAGCAAATGTAAACAGAAGAACATGAAATGCATCTTATCATCTTGCCATTCCACAAAAGGTGGACGGCTTCGTCAGTTAATATTTGTAGAGTACTTTGAATTTGCACAGCGGTATACAAATATGAAAGACATATTTGTTAAATTCTTGGGCGTGCTGCAAAACACTTGTTTTGTTTTCTCTCTGGTGATTTCAGGGAGGGGCTGCAGGCGGCCACGGACTACAGACAGCTTCATGGTGAGGAACACACAACATACATTACATGGGCAGTACAACTATGTGTGGATTTTACATTTTGTATTGCATGGCAGTTAAAAAAGTAATCTAGAAGCAAAGCGTAAGTAATTCCAAGTAAAAATAAATCCTTATCTATGCTAAGGCCACAACACTCCTAGAAAAATACCCCTACTACACCTGTTCTCAACTTTATTTGTCCTCTAAATGTGAAAAGCTTATTTATTTGTTCCGTGGCAGCTGGCTCACAATCAGCCAGCCACCCATGCAGGGATATTGCCCATCTTCATTCCCTGGTACAGATATCCACCGGTGTCTCTTAAGGATGGAATCTTAAAAGGTGAGGCAAGGCAGAGACAAAGGCAAATTTAATTTTATCACCATAAAAAGAGGACATTTCCACATGGGCAGCAAGGACATGAATATCATGTGTATGCGGGGGCAGGGAGGGGATTATAAACGCATTTTTGGCGAAATTCAATAAAGCTGATTCCACTGCATAAGGTCAGCAATTTACTTTTAAAAAATGATATGATTGCAACTTTTAATATAACCCATGTATTTGCTGCAAGATGCTCTAGAAGATTGTGTAATGTAACCACCCGACCTCTCCACAGGAGCAGAGATCACCCCATTTACCCTTTATTGTCTTGCTAAAAGCAATGCACATTTGCACAGAATGACAAAGTCAACAGCTTTTACTTAAGAGAGCCTCAGATTTCATTGAGAATGAATTCTCTGCTCTCCTCCTATGGGAGCGTAGTCTCGTCTGGACTCATCAGAAAGGATAGGAAAGAATGAACCAAAGACTAAATTCTCCTTTTAGCTAAGGAAAGAATGATTGCTTTCCAAATTAGAATTAAGAGGGAACAGTGTGTAGCAGAAAAGTAAATAATAGGATTTCATGTTTGTGTGCATCCCAGACCTAGTGTTTTAAGCACAGCAGAAATGTTGTCTAAGAGATCCTAGAGAATTATCTCATGCACGAACTTCTTTTATCTTTCCTAGCAGGAAAGTATCATTAGGTCTGAGATGGATTTCAGCAGAAGAGCAACACAGATTAACCTAATTACACTCCACTCCTTGTTTTAGCCCCAAGAGAGAAGGCTGTCTCTTTAGACTTACAATACCAGGTTCATTCACACAGCAGATCAGGAACTGAATTCCTTTACTTGCTCCAGGAAGACTGTGGGGAAACCCTGGGCTGGATGACCATGAAGAGCAAATTCCCTCTGTAACAAAAATATTTTTATACAAACAAAAACTAGATTTCTTCATCTGTCTCAAGGTGAAGCTTGCTTCAAAGGTCAAAGCTGCAGGGCTGGATTAGGATTGCACGCAATGTGCCCAAGCCTTGACATCCTGACATTCTCAAGTTTGCAGCTCTCCACTCCCATACAAACCTGATGGAAGTAAATTCTCTGTAAAGTGTGGCTCTTACTGCAGCAAGCAGCTTCAACAATCACACATCAACAATTCCAAAACAAGCATATAAAAGCAGTTTATAAACATAGTTAAAACATATCTAACTGCCACTGATGCAAAAGTGGTAATTAACTCCATTTCACAGGTGGGCAAGCTGAGAACGAGCATCTTACCCAAAGCCAAGTATGTAGTCTATCCTCAGATCTTCCATGTCTGCTTTTAGATTACAGCTACAAAAGTGATTTTCTTTTGGCACTCTACATTTATTTTCACTTAAAAACATGATAAAGAATGTATTAATTTACAAACTGGACTCAGGAACTGGGTCCTTTTTGCCCACTAGTAAGGCTAACTATTTCAGGACTCAGAATATAGCTGACTACTTTAGCATCACCTTCCAGAATAGACCTCAGCCCACTCTGCTGTAATCATATTGGTTTTGAAATGCTACCAGGAATGGAAATATTATTTTGACAGTAAACAAGACAAATATGACTCAAAACACACTCATGGAGCAATAGAAGTTAATTTTGCAAAGCCATTTTTAACAGCTCTTTTACATTACGTAGTTACTGTCAGATCGCCAAGTGGAGAGACACTATTAAACCCATGACATTCTAATTATTTTTTAAAATTAAGCCTACAACTGATATTTTGGAGCGTATGCAATTTCCCATGAACCAAAACAGTCTGTTCCAATTTATCAATAATTTTCAAGCTGCAAAAACACATCAAAGGTGATTCTGGACTCTACGCTGGAATCATGGGGAATTTCCGTGGCCCAAGAGAAACAGGAGATGTAGCACACAGTTTATCTAATGTAATCTAAATGAATCACCTCTCTTGTTCTGCGGAGTATATATCTAAATGGTTCAAGATCACCGTAGGTTGAGCCTGAAGTGAAAGAGAGAGGATGTTACCACTAATGTGACTTCTAGCCTCTGTTACAGAGTGCACAAATGTGCACTTACAGGACATGGAATTTGAGAGTCTCTCCCTGAATGGCTTCTTCAAAACACCATTAAGATCAAAGGAGTACCTCTTGTAATGCACGTCCTCAATCCTCCACATCAGAAACCAAAGATAAAGTCACTAATACTTCCACATTTCCAATATTAAATAGCAGGGCTTGAATCAAAGCCCTTTGAAACAATCTTGTTTAAAGCAATACACTGCGCAGACGGGTAGGCCTCAAGTTTTCCCTGACTTTTCTTTGCCCTCCAACCAGGCCCAAACCAGACTTCTTCCTGTCCTGCTCATCAGCATACTAAGAGAGGTCACAGCCAGCATGTTCACACCGAGCTTACACGTACAACAAGTACGTGTAACACTACAAGTGTGAGATGACAAGCTTGTTGGAGCTCTCCAGTAGTAATGATGATGCCTTCTCCTGCTGGTGAAGAGCATTTCTATGGAAGAATTTCTCAGTTCCAAGTAGAGCTAAGTAACCAACACAGCATTTCATACAGAAGGTGCTCCTTCAAAGCAACCTGAACTGTTCCAGAGAAAAGTAACCATTTTATTACAATTCAAATAAACATTTTTTGGAATATTTTAATTATAATATTATGATGCATATTATATCATTATATCAATCTCTTATTATCAGCTACAATATAAAAGGCTCGAGCCTAATCAATACAGACTGATCTGATGGATCAATAGTATTTCATTAGATACAAGTCTGATATTTTAAATGCTAACACCATTTTAATATTAAAACAGATTTCAAAACTCAGAATTTACAGTGGAATCGAAATGCATTGTTCAACCTTGTTTCTAGATACTATTGAGCCATGAAAAAACAATTGTTATAAAACAATGAATCGTACACTGAGTACAATGTTCTTCTAAAATAACAAACTCATCTGTAAGCAAGTAGAGTTTCTATCAACACACAGATGCACACATTTTTCTTAATCATCTGGCTATTCTAAACACTATCAGGTTGCAAACAGAAAGGACTGACTTCCTTTGTACACACTGCCATACTGCTAGTTATGCCTAAACTTGCAGCAGGTGTTTTTCCACCCTCTCTTAAATCACTAGTGAGTGGGACAAGTCAAAGTTGAGATTTGAACCAATTTCTCCACATTATGTACTAAATACCTTCCTTCTTCCAAACTTCCTTCCAAATCTTGAGGAATTGGCTTTCTATCCATTACAAAGATTTTCTTCCAAAAACCCTGGCAGCTCCAAAGAATCAGCGTATCTGATTCTCCAGGACGTCTTCAGGTGGATCACTTGATCCCATTTTGCTACCATTCTCACTACAGCTCTCTTCTTGGCACACAAGCCAAGGAAATCTGTAAAGTTCATGACAAGTTTGGATAACACAAGCAGTTGTAAAAGTGACGGGGGGAAGGAGGCAGCAAGATGAATAGGCTGGTGCTGAAGAGCAGGTGACAGATATGCACACAGAAGACTGGCAGGACATCTCCTGATGGATAGAGATTCTCAATCACTTTTCAGAAAGGGAAAAGAAGGCAACTAATACAAAATACAACACTGTGGCACTAGTTTTTGGATCATGAGCACATTTATTCTTCCAGATTATGACACTCCAGCAGTGGAAATCTTCGTTGTACGTTCAACATTACCAGCACTGGACAAGCACAGTCAAGTACCAGAAACAGAAATGACAATCAATAATGCTTATTCAGATAGGAATGTTGTGAGTTTGTTATCACTAAAAGCAATCATTCTTTCACTCTTCATTCTCTAGGTCTCTAACGAGGTCCTTTAGGATACAACCAATTATGCAGGGCTGTACTGATCCAAAGCTTGCATGGGTGGCACCTAAAGAACAAACTGGTAGCAAGATCAGGTATAGGACACATTTTTCTTTAATTAAGCAGAATATATAAATTATATTAGCTGTCTTCCGAAGTCATAAACAGAGGCCTAAACACTTTTAGTAATAATATATCCCATAGTGCTTTTCAAGAATCTTGGTAAATTCAAGATCACTTAGACAAAGTATTCTTCACTTCCTCTCCTACAAACAGCGTAGTGATGCTCGACAGCCGCTGTCCTCTACCCCAGAGGTGGATGCTTCTCAGCAGAAAGCACAGTGAGATGTAGATAACTCTATACACATCATCAAACGTGCTTGATGCAAATAGCTGCAAAGTTTCAGTGGTTAATGGGTACAACGTGCTCCAGGATCTTTAAATGAAAAGCATTATGAAAATGCAGAATGCTCTTTGACTTCCCTTTAACCTGTACAATCATTTTTGTACATCTAACACAAGCTGTTAGACTTCCTCTATGCTACTTGAACACCTGTTCCAAACTCCTTTAATAATCAGAAAGCATACACTCCCTGGTTCTACCAATGAAGTAGCTTTTCTCTCATTCTGTGCCAAGGTAGGTTGTTCTAGATGCTTAAATATACTAAGTACATTCTTGCAATTTTTAGAAAAATTCCAGCTCTCACTTGCAGCTTTGCAGTGCAAGTGATGAGGTCTACCCAGGCACTGGTACAGAACACTCATCAGTCAACCAGAGGACGAGCTCCCTGCCTGCACATACAAAACAGGACAAGTGCTCACTCACACAATCAGTTGTGCAGTTAAGTCAGGCCTTCATTCCTTTCCTTCACCGTCTTTTAAATCCATATCCTGCCAGCATGTTCGAAGAGAAGGACAAGCCATCTAGCATTCCTTTAATACTTTACACTTATGGCCTAATCACACATTCTTGTATTAAAACTGGCCATTTCTAGGGAAGCATAAGCTTTGGAGGGCCACAGCTAGTCGGTCCAAGTAGGCATCTTGACAACACGGGTTACTAACTACATTTTTTTGCATGAATTGTCACTGGACTCTATCAGCTTGCATTGTAGAAAAAGCTTTGTAAAAACTGTTTGAGCCTCACTAAGACACGTTAAAGAATTAATTACAAAGTAAAGCTGAAGGAGAAAATTAATTTTGGAAACACAAGAGGTTACTTTTCTTTTCCTCCCTTTTCTGGAAGCGGGGGAGGAAAGGCAGTTATTTTCATCTTCGTACTGGGGGCAGAAGCTGGGAGCTGTCCAGTCGATAACCTGGCCATCAGAACAAGGTTTGTAATTAAAAGGTCAGTGACCTGGAAAGCCAGGGCCTCACTCTCAGGGCTTCTCAGTAATGACGGCGCTATTAAATTAAGACTGTTATGAAATCAATGCTAAAAAAGCTTTCATGGTAACGAGATTCCATTCAAGGACATGCAAACTGCCTCATGAAATGGACTTAAATTATAAAAAAGAAAAGTAATAAAAGAGGGTTAAATTGAAATGTGCTAAAGAATTTACTTCCTTTAAAGCCCTCCAGCAGCAGGCTGTGCCCCCTTCTCTCAGGTCCTCAAGGTGATCCACTTTGGTTTCTTTGGCAAAGAAGAAAAGACAGAGTTCAACTTCCAAGAATGCAGACCATAGAAAGAAGAAAATTCATCTGGTTTTCTACTGCATATTCTGGGGCTGACAGCATTTCTTTCTAGGCAGTCAGGTATCTTTGAGCGCTCATTGGGTTGGGGTGTGTACAGTTAAATTATTTATTCATCTCTTCAGAAATCACCACAGCCTGACGCTGATGCACTGCAAAAAACTGTGCAAGGCCCACAGGAAAACACTGCACATTAATTCTTTTCCTACCTGCCCAAGTAATGAAACAGGTTAGTAGACAGCACACCAGTAAAAGGGCAACGCTCCCAGCAGCCTCCAACACATCCCACCAAGCAAGAGTTTGATAAGCAAGAGTTTTGTATATACATATACATCAAAAAGAGCAAACCAGGTAGCATGTCTCCTCAAAACTGCTCAGCCTTCCAAGTGCATTCTTTCCCAACCAATTCAACTCAACAACGATACATGTACTTCTCCTCGCTGCAATTCCACTCACCTGTAACTCATTTCTCAGCTCCTTGCGTGCTTTTTGCCACAATCCCACACCAGGAAGGCATTGCTGTACCCATTTCACAAATGAAGAGAGCCAGCAACCAAGGAAAAATTGCTTCATCCATAAGAAGTTACACCCTAGCAGTTACTCCCTTCCCCGCCCCACAAGACCAGCACCCCAAATAAAGGCCCTCCACATGCTTTGTGCACTTCCACCCTGACTATCTTGCCAGAAGTTACAGATTTGGAGTACACAAAATTAACAAGCCACATGAGTTAGTGGATGGGTAGCTGAGCAATACAGGACATCTGAGGCACAACAGTTAGATGACAGACACATTTCCACAAGGGTTTAAGCCCCACATGTTGTCTAATTATTCCCAAGGCGCCGCTGATTCTGTGGCATGTCATCAGCAGAATCAGCGAGTTGGACAAAAAACAAACAGCATCTTTTTTCTTTCTTTTCTTTCAGATACTCTGAAGGGAAACAGCTGTTTTTCCCTTCATCTGAAGAAGTTCATGATAAAAAGGAGGAAATGTCATAAATTACACAAAATGCCAGTGTAAGCTTCAAAGAAAATGATAAATGATTCTAATAACTTCATGTTTCTCATTAATGTCTCTGTATTTGGGAGTTTAAAAGTGCTCAAGACAACACAGAAATCTCATCCGACTTTTGAAAGACCTTTTTACAAATCGAGGACACCCTCACTCTCCCAGCTGTCATCAGCAGAGTCAGACCAGGCTCCTGAGAGCAGTTCACAAACCCCTGACCTGCGATGAGTAACCAGGACAGGCTACTTTCAGCTGCTGCAACTACTGTTTCGCAAGTAACCAGACTCAGTGCAGCTGGTGAAATGTAGTAAGAACTTCAGTTCCTATATTAAATACTATTAAAATAAAGTAAAACTTGATTGGAATTTTTAGGTTAAAAAAAAAGAAGAAGAAAAAGAAATCATAATTCAAAGCAGAACCATCTCTGTAGGTCTCAGAAGGGAAACTTCTTAGGCAAAAAGATTGCAGGACCTGAAAGCTCACCCACAGCTCATGCTCCAGCCCTACTCCCATAGCTCACACAGGCTGTAGCAGGGATAGCAAGAGGCTGCTGCAGGAGCAGGGCACATGGCCTCCCTCTGCATTCCCAGACACAGGGTCCAGTTTTTAACTAGAACCGGTGCCACAAAAAGGCCAAAGCTCTCTCTTACATGGCACGTTCTGCTGGAAAAAGTCTGGACCAAAGCAGCTGAGAAGAAACCAGAGGGGCGTCTCTGCATAACTCCCTGCAACATTTATTTTTGCTTAAACTCTCTTAACTTAAATGATTTCTGTATTCTAAAATGCTTTTTGGACTGGCAGTGAAGACTTCTCTACCAGATGGTCCAACTTTCTGTGAATGGGGATAACCACAGTCACTGGGATTACAATGACTGCAGGAACAGCCAAGTCATCTCTCATTTACCCAGACCGGATTTAGCCACAACACAACGGTTTCAGGAATAATTGCCCCCCTCTGCTAAAGCACATAGATACAATGACAGCAGGAACCCTCTGCTCTCGAGCACAGGACAGGGATCACGTTGTAAGCTCAGTGCTCAGATTCCATATGGCCATATTTCCAATGACTGCTGGGCACAAGCACGACTGGACCCAGCTCCTTCCCACCTCCTACTGTTAACTTTTCAAACAAATAATTAGCACAAAGGGAAGGAGAGCTAATTAACAAACAGGAGCATACAAACAGCTATACCAAACCATTTCTGCTGTTCAGTAATTATTAGACAAGTAATTCATAAGAAGTATTAGTCGGGCCACAGTTTCTCTCTGCCTCCATCTCCCCACCCTTCCTCTTCTCCCAGTCAGGGATTTATTAAAATTAAACAGATTAGATGGAGCTCCTGATACTAAAAACTGTTCAGCGAAGCCTGCGGTGGGGAAGTGCAGAGCAAACACCAGAGACATTTGTCTCTAAATTGCTCTAAATACCTTCTGCAAATGAAATTCTAACCCAGCTGTGTTGAGAGAGAAAATGAGGAATAACTGGTCATTGTCAGCACAGGAGAAGATCAGGCAGTTATAATATTGCACGATATACTGGGGGCTAAGGATCTCTCGGCAACAATAGATTTTGTATCAGGTTACCCCGGGTAATCAGCACAGCTTTTAGGCTCAGCTTTCCCTTGCTTCATTGCTTCGATGATAGAGTTGAAATCCCCGAGCTTTTATGATTAATTACTCCCTGTAGGTCCACATATTTCAAGGAAAAACTCATGGAGCACAGCGGCCAACAGGCTCCAAATTTTAATGCCATCCTGATGGCAGGGCAGGGCAAGCAACATACCTAAGCACGTGGCTGGAATACTCTCTAACTGGCACTAGGACAAGCAGTGAGACGATCACGTTAGAACTGATGTCCCCATGAACTTCTTGTCATGACAACATTGCTAAAACACAGAACTGCCATGGCCTTCTACACTCTTTGGTGTTCAAGATGAGCAGAGCGATACACATTCTTAAACTCTCCACCTCATGATATCAGGTCTCAGGCATCTCAATAAATAGTTCATATCCTCAAACAGGTTAACGTGTTCCATAGGCTTCTCTACCTTTTAAAACCCAAGATCCTTGGCTATAGAATTTGATGTACTCTGAAGCACTCATCTCTTCAGTGTTTACATGGGTCATTCCCCTCTGAAGTCTGGAGTATCGTTCCAACTGCTTTAAGTGTACCGTTGTGCATGTAATTAACTCCAAGGTAAGACTGTCTTAATTATTTGCATCTTACATTACAGATTTAAGCACTATGGTCCAAGAAATGTAGCATAACATGGAAGGGAACATAACACGGAGTGAACTTCACCTGACATGCACTGTAAGCTCTTGACAAAACACTTTAATATAAAGAAAAAGATAAGCAAAAGGTAGTTTCTTGAAGAATCAGAAAGTAAAATAAATTCTCAAGTAGGCAATGGAAAAAGCATGTTCCACCTGTCTAAGACAACATAGAATTTGTCAGGATCTGTTCTGTCTCTACTACAGAAAACAAGTAAACCCAGCCAGCAGTTTACCCTTTCAGCCGGAAAGCCAGGCTGACCCCAAGCTCGACCTTACCCTGACCTTGTTTACTTTCACAAAGCCCTTTGCCCTTCACTCCTCTGCCTGGCTCTCTTCAGAAACATTCGACCTTTTCACCTCGAAGTTGGTCATTCTAAAGCCAGTGCCACCAAGGCTAGAACTGATCAACTCGTCCACAACTCCAAACCGTCCTCATCTCAGCAAACATGCAATAATAGTTAACGTGAGAACTCCCAATGTGTCTTCTGTATTTTACAATTCCACATCTGGCGCCAATATTGCTCTAGTCAGTGTGGAAGAAAAGAGAGTGGTATTTCTTATAAACTTCACATCTTTTGCTCAGACGGACTACCCACTCTGTCCTTAGCATCCAATATTCCACAGCAATACTCCTTAGCTTTATCCCTAAGCCAAACTCCCCCGTTATCAGGAGACCACAGACTTAAAGAGTCCATACCTTTCTTCTTCAGAAATGCTCTTCTGGTTGCAATTGGACTTTGGCGCACTCGGGGATTCTGTAAAAATTTCACTGCTGTCACAATCTGATGAGGGCAGGAGGATTGGAGAAAGAGAAGAGAGAAAAAGACTGAGGTTAGGAATGGTCAGATTCATACTTCTCATTATGCATTCTGTACTGCAAAGCAAGGCATTGCATCTAACACATGGAGAGAGTCTGGAGCTGACACCAATCCAACTTTCAGAAATAGTTCAATGAACATCAGTTTGTGGCTCCACTCTCATCAGAACAATTAAGCTATTTCGACCTAGAAGTTTCTTTTTGAATTGTTCTTTCAGCAGCTCAACCTGTACAAAAGTCTCCATTAAGATTCCTGGAGGTTTCTCTCATTTATAGTGATCCTCTTACCTCAGCTGGCTCCTATAGCCGATGGCAGCCTCGAAACATTACATGTGATCTGTAACAACACACTGTTACTAGGAAGAACTACTTCTTTTCTATCTGACTGCTCCCTGCAGATTTTAAGAGATTCAGGCCTTTTCTGCCATCATCCCACTTGAACTGCTAGCAATAAATAAACCTTAGCTCATCACGACTGGAAAAGAAGCAACTTCCCATGTTTTGGATCACACAACAACAACAGAAAAAAAAAAAGAAAATAAAAGTCACTTTTCATGACATAAATGGTTTGGTGAGCGGTTACTGCATGTTCCACCCTGGTAGAAATCACAGATTATTTTTGTCTAATGACTGACTTCCTCTACGTGCTTCTTTAAGGTGTCATAGCACTTAAAACAAACCACTTATCCAAACAAAGGATGAAGTCTGGGATAATACTGAACGGCATCAACAACAATAGCATCAGTTTTTTGCATTAGGATTTAGTGCCAGTGGAAGGTATTTCCTTTTTTTGTTCATGTGGCAGAGGTCAACTTTCCACATACCCTCCTGTATGATTACACACACTATTACATGTTGCTGCACTGGTGGAAAACAGCTGATTCAATTTACCTCTGTACAAAGGCATCTGTTCTGGCTGTGGCATCAAGGAGAATAATTTGCTGAAGTTAACGGCACTTCGGCGATGGACCCTTCCATGTGAGCTGGTGGAAGAGATGAATTCCTTCCACTCCAGCTAAAAATAACCATGCATTTCCAAAGAAGAGCTTTTTTCCCCCTAAGCAGTGCCCTACGCCCCCTCCTAAAATGGCGGCACACGTCAGAGCTGTGTGAGGTAAGTCTTGACGAATTCAACTCCAAACAGTTTCAAGAATTCTGTTCCAAAAAGGTTCTCAAAAATTTTCACAGCAGAAGAATGAAAAATAGCATCACTACTGAAATCACTAAGTTTCATTCTCTGTTTGAATCAAACCCTTCAAATATGCATTTCTGGTCAGAGAGCAAAGTTCTGATGGGTTTAATGGCACTTTCAATGTACTCCTCAGTGCATTCCATCAATGTTTCTTTTTTTTTTTTTTTTTAAATTGCATCTCTTATTTCTTTAAATACATTAATCAGGCTAGTGTAGGCAAAACGGATCCATTGGACAATGCAATAAACATGAATTATCATCTATCCAACACACATAATGGCTTAAAAATACATAATAGCAGGTGTAGTTTAAATGATTAGTTATTACACCTGTGGTGGGTCTGATTCAATTGGGGAAAATCATCTTTAATAGGTTAAAAGGTTTAGATCACCAGGCTTCCCTTAAAGTGGCTGTAGAGAGGGTATGATGGAGTACGCTGTCATTACTAATTCATTTAAGAAAAACATGGGGGATACAGCAAAGAACAGCATAAACGAGAGAATCCAATTTAAACATCAGGTAAAGCAGAAAACACCTTTTAAAAAAGCATGATAAATGAATTTGGAAGAGAGATGAAATTGACATATTTATTTTAACGGGAATTTGACGAAGTCCCGGCGCACTTTGAAGTTGGGGGGATAAAATGAAGGAGATATTTTTCATTCTTTCCCTTTTCTTATTTTCCTTCATTATTTTTAAGTTTACATTCAGTGATTTTGAACCATAAAACACTACAGCACAACACCCCACATAAAGCACATTTTGGCTTCACTGACGTGTATTTGATCTCTCTGGCTGCACGCAGGTGACAGGCAAATCACAGCCGATATTGCTGTGCCGGATGCAGGAATACGAAGCACACAAACTAATAACCTTCAGGTAATATGCTGAATAAGAAAGATGCCCAAATGAGCAAACCAACAGATAGGCGAACATATCAAACCCACTTTCCTCCTAACAGTAATTACTTGTTTGTTTCTTCAGGAACTCCTCAACACTCCCTCCCACGTTCAGCGAGGAGATGCAGGCACAAAAGGCCTGCAGACCTGGAAGCCGGCGAGCTCTCAGCTTTAATTATCAGGTTTTAAGCACAAAACAGCTGGTAAGAAATGAACGGTATTTTTCATTGTGCTATTTTAATCACAACCCTTTTAACGTTTTATTGATTCTAACTCTTTATTAAAACTTATTTTTGCCTAGTAAAAAAATGTAAACATTTCAGTAGTAAAATTCCCTCCAAAATAAACTTCTGGTTTATCTCTTCCCTGCATCATTTCCTGCATTATTCACAAAGTGTTTAATCTTAAACAACATAAAATTACAGGCAATAACAAACTTTATAGAAAAAAATCCCAAACTCCTCCTTCCGACAAGGCCGCACTGCTCCTATTTGTGTTTGCATTTCCTCCTGCAGGCTGAGCCGAAACTTCTGCATTTCCCCCATTCACCTCCTATACGTGAGCAACTCAAGAACCGATCCTGGCCGTGTCAAAATGCCCATATTTTCCACATGCGCACCCAGGAACTTTCCGGCCTTCCATGCATCATTTTCTTTGCATACCCAAGGGCAACTGCAGCCCGTAATCTAAAAAATCAGAAAAAGGAGGGAGAAGATGCAACCCTGAAAAAACCATGCAGCAAATAGCACTCTGACTCAGCTGCTAACACTGCTCTGTACTATTTCTGTAGTGTTTGAAACGCTTCTCCGAATTTTTCTGCCATTAGGACACTGCCAAATAATGTGCATTGTATCACTACTGTGATTCTCAGACTGCCAGCACACCCCGGCCAGCAGACTGGTTTCATCTAGAGGATCGGTTACGTGTTTCACTGAATAGCATAGCTGGTGATCAGAAGGCAGTTAATTGCAGAGATGCGCGATGCTCCTGCGGTGCCACGGTGCTCGCAGATGGGGTTCTGACTGGTGCTGGTGGGCGGAACCCCGCTGCAGGTCTTACCTACAGTTTGATTTTCTAATTAGAAGATGAATGCGACTATTCGTGGATTGTATTTGCGCCTGGCCAAATTGCATAAATTCAGGCCAAATATTCTGCTTCAATGTCAAAGATATAAAATGGAGACAGGAACTTTATTGCAGATGTTGTGGGAGTGCAGCAAGCCGGTGAAATTCCGGGCCAAAGCACGGCACTTTGCCGTTACAGCCAAGGTCCCTCGTTCCTAATTCCCCTCCCTTCGGTGTTAATGGGGAAATCAACCTTATTTCTTAGTATGCTCAACGCTGCAGGAAAGCAATCTGAGCTACTTTATCAGTTAGTTGCATTAGAAAAATAAACCGTGAAATTTGAAATGCAATGGCAAATGCCTTCTTTCTACCACCTCAAAGAAAAAACCACAAGCAACCCGAAACAACTGACAAAAATGGAAAACAAAATACCCTCATCACTAAAAGCTCCACAGGGTTTGGTAACAGAGGTCCACACAGAAAAGAGAATTGGAAGCCGCTGGGAGTGCAGCCAGAAAGAGCTCTGACACATTTCCCAATGCTGGGAACCCTCTGTAGGTTATTACTAAACAGCGTGTGTTGATAGACTGAGACTTTGAGATGACCTGTGATGTAAAGGTTGGGGCTGAATTATACGTTGCAGGGGATGGTATTTTGTCTTTCTGAGTGGATCTGTATCTGTTTAAATGCAACACTTCTTTTCATTAAGCAGAGGCGGCACAGGCCATGAACTATGCACAGACAGTTTACATTACATGTGCGGAAGCAATCAACACTGGCAATATACATGACGTATGTAAAAGAAGTTGGAATTAATTTTTTTCCCAGTATATTAAAAAACAGTAATATGGCAGTATCAACAAACGCTCAGCCTATTTCAGCCAGAGCAGAAGGCCACAGCCATAGGGCAAATAGAACTGATCAATATATTAGCCTACAGCAACACCCCCTCAGTGTACGGCTGTACGTTTGCAAGGCTCAGAAGATTAAATTGTCTGTGAAAGGTTTCTGCACTCCTACTCTAAAGGAGATACCCAGAATCCTGTTAACAAGCGTCAGGCTAAAGCCAACTTACGTTTTAACAAGGGCTGACTTAAAAGCCTGGCGCTGCGACGAGCAAGAAAACCCCTTCCAACAGAAATGCCGCATTTTAGCAAGAAATCAGTGCTCTGTCAGGACCAACTTGACAAACATCGTTATCGGCGGCACACGGATAGAGTTGCAAAGCAGCTGTTAATCAGAGAAACACATCATAGAACGCTGATGCTAGCACTCGTGAAAAAATGCAAGGGGCTAATTATGAAGCCATATATCTCACTAAAGAGGCACTGTGCTCGCAATTCCAGGCACAGCTCACGGGGCCGGGTCCTGGGACACCGCTGTGCTCCTCACAGGATGAGCCCTTCCCAGCGCTGCCCAGGGAGCCCTGTGGGTGTCCCATGGGGGCTGTGCTCCCCTAGAGAGATCGCCCAGGGAGAGGAACTCCCCAAAGCTCCTACAGCTCCACTGAAATCGGGGCAGAATCGGGAATTTATTTCTGCTGTGAGATAAGTCAGAAAATGACAAAAGTCTGGCAGATCTCCAGGTTGTGCAGAGAAAAGTTTTTAAATAAGAAAAAGCCCTCACATAAAATAGAGCAAAGAGCAAAATGAATACAGTTTGAAACAAGATTCGCAGGAGTCAGAACCAGAGAGGACAAAAGCAAAGAACGAGCAAGATCCAAACCAAACCTGAGGGGCAGGACCCGGGACTACGAGGCAGAAGAAAACAAAAAAGGGGTCGCAAGAACTACCAAGGGCCGACGCCGGGTGCCGGGCACAGCCCGCGCAGAGCCCCGGTACTGGGATCTGAGTGGAAGCGGCAGCGCCCGCGGTCCCGCCGCCCCCCGCCGCCTTCAGGCCGCGCGCCCCGGGGCGCAGCGCGGAGCCACGACTCCCCCTAGCCGAGGCGCGCCGCAGCTCCGGCAGCCGGGCCCAAATGAAGTGTTTTCACTCGGTGGAAATGAAATGTTTTGCAAGATGAAACAGAAAGAAAATTGAGGTTTTAGGTAATTACTAGTTGGCATTTACATATCACAGGCTGGTTCAACACCTATTCATTTTCCTCTTTTATTTTCAATTTTTTAAAATTGCTCATTAAAATGAACACATGACAGGGACGGGGGGGAAAAAAATTACTCTTCCTCTTTTTCCCGAGGACTACAAAATCCAGATCTACTTTAAATACATTTATCTATAATTATCACATACACAAAAACCTTGCTTCATTTACATTCGCAGGGTGACCAAGAAACGCCGTTCTGGGAGCGGGCGGCAGCAGCCCGAGCCGAGCCGAGCCGAGCCCGGCTGCCCTCGCACCACGGCCCGTCCGCCCGCCCGCTGCCCGCGCTGAGCACGGCTCTGTGCCGCGGCCCCGGCCGCCCGCCCTCCCTTCCACAGGCGTTCCCTTCTTCTCTTCTGCTGCTCTCTCTCGGAAGGGTCTCCGCACAGCCCCGCTCTCGGTTTCTTTGTTCCAGGAGCACACGCGTTTCCTCCCCCCAGCCGCTCCCGACCTCCCCACCTCTCTCCTCGCACCCCCTCGCCCTCCCCGGCCCCGGCGAGCAGTGTGTGTGACAGCCGTGCTCTCCCGGCTCCGCGGTCTCTCCCTCCAGATTCCCACTGTTCACTTACGTAAATATTTCCCATGCAAACTCCTTAATTTCCCTGCACCCTCCAGCTTCTTTAATTTTAACCTTGTGAGAGTCTTATTTAACCCCACGATGCATTTCAGGATACAATTTGTATGAAAAACGCTACATAAAATAAAGTTTTATTGTATCATATGTTAAGGACATAAAACATCTCTGATAGAAGTGTACAGGAGCTGACATGATAGACTAATATATTTTAAGGTCTATTGTGTAAATATGTATTTAGGGAATTCTAAAGCATGGTATTATTGACCCAAGTCTCTCTTAAAACACGATGATATATGGAATGAAAGCCCTTATGAAAAGGAGCAACTTCGTCTGTGTAGTAGTCACCTTTCAAAGTGAAATATCTCTGCCATCTTCAGTTTCTTCTGATTCAATTTAGAACAGAGTGGACATCTTGACAAAATTCCTCTCTTTTTATCAGAAATAATACTCGGCCGGGTAATACATTCATAAGACTGTGGAGAACAAGAAACCTTTGCCATGCTTGAAAAGCAGCGCACAATAACTGTGCTTACAGGCAGAGAGAGAACGTGCTATGAGTGCCTGTAGCTCTGAAAGGAACATCTCCAAACGAGACGCTGTAACATCAGGCTTAACCCCACATCAACTGTTGCAGACAGCGATAAATGATGGGAAAACACCTTGCGAGAAACACAAGCACAGCAGCAAACCCTGCGTCTTAAACTGATAACGTGGCCGTAATAAATGTTAACCAATAAGTGGCACAAACATTTCTTCTAGAGTTAATTTTTAATTGAGAAGGAAAGATACAATCTCACTTTCAGAGGAAATGTAAACGTTAAAAAAAATCCCCTTTTTGTACTCCTGCCTAAACTGAAGTTGCAAGCTTCCTACAATCACCAGTACCACCAAAGAAGGTATTACAGCAAGATGAGATGGGGGAGGGAAGATAATGCCTGCGATCCAGCGGGCAGCAAATTATTTGAAGTTCTGTTTACACAAAAATGGCAGTAAGCTCAGAGCTGAGCGTATGGGATCCCTGCAGATAATACACGGACACGGAGGTCAGGGTCTCCTGCAAGAAGGTAGGGCATCCAGACTCCAAGCGTGGGTGAAGCCAGTGTGCTACAGTCAGGTTAGCAAAGCAACTCAACAGAACCTAGGAAAGCTGCTGGAGAGATGGAGAAAGGTTAGAACTGCCTGAAGAGAATGTGATCTTGTAGCTTTTCAGGACAGCACCCAATTCACACATCTTGCTCCCCCCTGCTTACAGAAGGAAGCTCAGGGATCTGTGCAGTAAAATTAATGAGAGTGTCAATTGTTGAGTTGAATCACTCCGAAGGAATGTAATGACTCAGTGTCCAAGATGCTCACTACAGCAGAACTGTGAGATCATCCTGTGGCTCTACAACTAAATAAAATGCATGACACAGTCTTCAGGGGAACAGACGGCAGCACCTCCAGCTCTCACCTTCCCTCCTCTCCCCTTACGGCCAGTCCTAGGGAGCTCACTTACAACCACTGGTGAAAGAAACCTCTTTCACCCTACTATCTTCACACACACACACACACAAGGATTAAAAACAATGAAGCAGTAATTTACCACATCTTCATTCTTTTAACTGCAGGGCAGACAAGGACTGCTGGAGCTTCATTCACATGCTAGGGAGCTAGAAGATGACTTCAGTATAGGAAGCCTGTGTCACATCTAACAACTGTGCCGAGTGCTAAAATGGATATTGAAGGCTCCAGAAGGCCACATCAATCAAAGAGAAGCAGCAGAACGGGATCATTGTTCAGACTCACTTAGATCCTTCTAATTCCATAGTCAAGAGATTGGCAAATGCTAGTAATACAATGGTTGAAATTTAATGCAAGAGAATTGAAAGTATATCCCATCTGTGGAAGAAGATAGTAAAGGCTCTTCAGACCGAAATAACTCAAATGTACATGAAAAGTCAGCAAGCTATCCTTCCTTGAATCTCTCTTTTCAAGAATCCCATTTCAGAGAGCCCTGGGAAACCCACTTAATAGCTCCATAGGAAATACAGCTTAGAAACAGAGCACTTTCCCTCCTGAGACAAAACCCCAAGCTCTTGGGGGTGAAGCCAATGGGCTGAGCTGGCATTACTGCGTGGAAGATCTAAGAGTGAGAATACAAAAGGAGATACAGGAGGAAACTACTTGGATCACCAGAACCTAGCAAAGAAAAGGTTTGATGCTGGAAACACGAAAAGAAGCTAGAAATTGTGACAGGTGCCCAATAAATCATGCAAACCACAGCAGTTGGGAAGTAATATCAAAAGGAGAAAGGCTTAGAATACTGGAGGACCTTAATGTAAATTTAATATTGTACTTAGAGCTCTTTGGGACAAGAATTGTCTTTTTACCCTGTGTTTGCAAAGTGCCTGGTGCTGGTCTGCAACTGGCCTCCTAGTCACTTATTGCAGCACACATAATAAAGGCTGAGCAGACCATGCACTTTGTTCCTGCTGTTAATTGCCCCATTAAGGGAAAAAGTAAGTAAGGGACAAGAAATGCGATTGGCCAGAGCTGCCTATCTATAGGGATTACAAATGTAATAATTTTATAGATTCAAAAGCAGCTGCGTCCCTTGTCTTTGTCCAGTTCTCAACAGAAAACAGCACACTTCACCAAATTTCTCCTTCATAAGCAGGCACTTGCATGAACAGTTTCAAAAGCAACTGAGCTTCCCTGTCACCTCTGCAGGATGCTTCCTCTAGAACAGGAGCAAAACACAAAACAAGGGCTAACATGGGGAATGTTTCCACCGGAGCTGCCCAAGCCAAAGAACGAGGTTGCTTTCCCATGGGGTCAATTTGGCATTTTGCACGGATATGTTACATTCACTGTTTAAAGAAACAAAGCATATAGGTGGCAGGAAAAAATCAGGATGCTGCTCCAATGCAGCAGCCTGCATGCACAAAAAATCACGCATACTGATCACCAACTTCTCTCTCTTGCAACGCTCCAATAAGACTCCCCCTATCCTAAACTAAATTAAAATGTCTAAGAGAATTAGTTCTAATTACACTTAAGTCAGGGTGCTCCTGCCTACTTTTGACATGGAAATTTGAGTTCAAACCGGGAAGATCTACAAAATCAGAGGTTCAAAATTGCAGTTCTACTGGTTTTTGTTTTCCTTAAACCTTGGCACAGCCAGCACATGTCAGGGACTATCATAATTATACGCCTTATGTGCTGAAAAATTAATAAACAATTACTCACTTCAGGAAAAAAAGAAAACAGCTTTTTCCTTGACGAATGCTGCACAGAACATCAGCAACCTCTCTGAAATCTGGGTCCACACCACAGCAAGGGATCAGCAGCAAGGTAAGGACGGCCACTGCTGCTCCATGGAGAGCTGGACCCTGCAGCAGTGCTGGCACTGAGCTCAGGGCCGCGCTGATCCACAGCAGCATTCTGGCTTTGTAACAGAAGAAAGAAGATTCAGACTTCATGGCTGCTTTGGCTCAAGTACAGGCTGTTCAATCAATTGCCGTTAAGCCTACAAAGTCCAAAAGTGGGAGGAAATGTTTGAAATACACTGTTTTAACCCTGTCAGACCAACGAGGGCTTGCACACTGCTGGAAGCTGAGGGTGATGCTGCAGCAGCTTCCCTGCGGTAGGAATTCATGCTCACCTTCCAGGAAATCACCAGACTGGTAAAATATACATGACTTCTTGGGCAAATAGGTGAGGCAGCGAGTGTGCGGGACTCTGGTCAGTTCTTACTGAAATTTATTTGCAGTCCAAATCTTAGCTAAAATCTGCATTCAAATAGTTAAGGAATTCTATATGATCCTCCTTTACAATCCAGAGGGAACTCAGGGGGCACTTGCACTGTAAAGCTTCCATTTTTCCTTAAAATATTAAATAAAATTAAATAATTTCCACATCTCCCTTTTTAAGCAGACCCATGCTACCGAGTCCTCACCCCACCTTAAATCAATGGTAACCCAATTCAAATGCCTTACAGCTCTGTCTGAGAACTAGTGGAGAGATCAACGCTTTTTATCTTAAGGATTATGGAGCGCCACTTGGCTGACCAACACACCCAGCAGCCCATTAGACGTGCCACAGAAGGCTCACTGTTTCTCCTTCCACCCCTCAGATCTGAGAAAGCAGCATATAAACTTCACCCCTCCACGCTGCAGTTCTTAGCCTGCCTGCCTTGTTTCATACTCTAAACATACCAAGATTTATTAACCTTTACAGTAAAAACAAATAAAATGATGATGAAGTAAAAACGCAGTGATGTCAGGGCTGCAGCTAGCACCGTTTATCTGTGGAAATCCAATTAGTGCTCAAGTGGTAGAGATACCTGGAAAAGTGCTCACAATCGAATCAAAAAATGATACAAAAACATTAACCTGATGGCTAAAAACTCCACATTTAAACATTTAAAGTAATAAAGGCGCTTTTATTGAGTATTTTCTATATTTCATTAGGTTCCAAATTGACGAGGAGCCCGAGAGATGCATTTCCTGGGCTTTTGGATCCTTAGACCAAATGCTTGACTTTGTTGTTGTTGTTGTAAAACGAAAAGAGAACGCGTGCTTCTTGCTAGAATGGCAAGCTTCCTTCTGCAGCAGCAGCCACAGCAGCTATTGCAGGGGCAGGAAATGCTGGGGAGCCCGTGAAGGTATTCTTAGATATTACACATTCATTCTGTACTCTCTGTGATGTGACCAGAAATGCTGTTTGAATTACTCTTCCATTAAGGGGAATCAGGATTTACCTCCATTGCTGTGTTCTACCAAAATTCCTCTCTCAAAGCCATTATATCACAGCCCTTCGCTGGAAAACTGACTGCACTCACAAGATGGTTGGTGGACAGACAGGCAGCTCCTGCCCACCTCAGTGGGCTCAAAAGACAAGAGAAGGGATGAATAAACAGCGAGGCGAGCCAAGTCCCTCACAGTAGCGCCCTCAGCCTCGGTCTCCTTTACCAGACTCAACAAAAGCACACCGTGCAATGCCCATGCTCCAGCCAAGGCTTTGTCTTTCTGGATGCTGTGACCCTGCTGCTTTTTGTCAGCATTAAATCCACTTTGTTTTTTTTAAAAGAGAAGTCAGAAGAGGGTAACAGTCAATGAGCAGGAGACCGACCTTCTGAGTAACAATTTTCTTCATCTCTCTAAAACCACAGAGCATGAGATAACAATTGATAAGTTTGGGAGCATCTCACAGAACCTCATCGTTGGTTTGCTTACAGCAAAACGCCAGACTTGCTTCCGGTATCAATCTACGTATGCTGCTCTTAAGCTTTACACAGAGGAGCTGAGCATACAATTCAGAGTAGCCTGCATTAAATGCAAAATATAATGCACTGAAATTCCATTCCGATGTGATTGAGTTAGAAGAAGCAAATTTCCTCAAACTACACGGAAAGTACAGAAAAATTAAAAGGCCTCCTTTCCTGTCTTCCAGCTGTTGTAGGACTGCTCTCTCCTATTTACTTTTTCATATTTTACCCATTGATTTTTAAAAGTCCTGAAGTCTTTACTACCTTTTAGGGGAGATTTCCCGACAGATCATTGAAAGGATTTTAATCTAAAGCTAAACCTTAAGATCCTTTTCCTTAATATGAACCCACTACTTAGAAATAAATTTCAGCCTTATGAGTGCTCAGACTAAGGGCTGGGTACCAGCAAAACAGTTATTTTCTGCCTGCATTGTTTCACTGGGCTGCTTGTCACACTCACACGCTCAGAACTGACTGCCCCTATGTGTGGAATTCTCTTTCTGCAGCAAATACTCATGAATTACCTTTCAGATGCCCCAGAGCACCACCTGTCTTCAGGGAGCCATTTCTACGTTTCTAACTTTTGCACTTGTATGTAGCAAATTATAAAGAGGAAGGTGATACCTGGGATCTGCATGCTGAAATGCAGAATGCTTAAAAAAAAAGGAAAAAAGCCACCATACCAAACAGGTTCAACACAGCAACATTTAGATTCCCCTCCGCTCCTTCCCTCCTGACCAGCAGGGATGAGCACTGGGTAAGAATCTGTGCTGAGAGATCTTCTGCTCCTGTTTGGAGTATAAAGAGTCCTGTTTTATTATTCTGCGTTTGCATGTGGCAGCAAATGTGTAAATGTTTTAATAATACAAAAAATCCCAACAGAGTGGAGGAGGAGGATATGAAATAAAGGAATACAAGGACATTTACTTCCTTGAGAGCGAGACAGAAAGGAAAAGAGAGAAAGAAGATGACACGATAAGGGACAAAGCAAGCTTTCTGGGGTATATCTGGAAAAAAATAGAACAGAAATCATTAGGAAGTCCATAGTGCATCTACAGTGATACAGTGCGGATCAATTCATTTAACACTGCCCTGTACATTTACAGAAAAGTACTTTTGATATAATAAAGGCTCATAAACACACAGAAATTGGGTTAGATCTGTTTCGAATTCCTGCCAAACAATGGTTCAGAAAAATGAAGCTCTATTTTAATTAGCTCGACTCAAGAGTGATTTGATAACAGCAGATGCTGTCTGGATGCTTTCAGCTTGATGGGCTCCACATACATGAACTTAAGAGTGGCTTTGATGCAATTAGATCTCACTCTGTCCTTTAACATGCGTTAGGCTCTGGAACCAATGGCTTGGGTGTATTTAACATCTTGAACTAGAAGGATATTGACAGCCTTCCTCATTCTTCAGATGTGTGGAGCTAAAGCAAAGACAACTTACGTGGGGCTGATCTGTGATGCTTCAACAACTTGAAGACAGAAACAAAGGGGCACCAACATATTACCCACAGCATAATATTGAGGTCTCAGCATTAGATCTTTTCCTACTACAAACCACATTTCTTGGCTTGTAGTTGTTATAGTCTTTGTTAGTCCAGTAAAACAAAACAAACCAACCACCTACCCTATCAATTGCTGTTTCAATTTATGTCATTTTCTGTAAAAAACAGAAGGACTCAATAATTCCACATGTCTTTCACTCCTTTACTCCTAGAAGACACCCCATACCACCACACTGTGCAGTTACAGTAGGTCCCATCCAGCCACAGCACAGTCCTCCATCCACTGTCTACCATTTTCTTTCGGAGACAACTTCTTCCACTCCTATAACATCTGCACACTGACACATTGCAGAACCCTTTGCCTTTCTGAAGCGATCTCATACCTCACTCTGTAGCCATGAAGTACAGACATTTGCTAAAGGACACATGCAACATAGGAGCTGCTTCAGTGCGTCAGGGACAAGGCTAATAGGAGGTCTTGATTTGTTAATTATCTGACAGTTTGTCACAGCTAGGCTGTAAAGAGTGGGTGGGGGGAAACCTTTCTGCTTGGCTCTATCTTCCTCTAAATGCTGAATTAGGCTGTCAAAACTTTCATCCCACCACAAGAGGCTGCGAAAGGAAGAGGCAGGCTATCCTTCCTCCTTCTCCCAGCAGGATATGTTGTTTCAGTTGTCCTACACTCCCACTACGTCTCCGGAAACGAATACGGCATATATAAGTGACCTTCACACCACCACACCATGCCCAGTTATGTCAAGGGGCTTTAGCAGACCTGAGCATGATAAATCAGAGAGGAAATCCCAGTGCCATGGGAGCAAGCAAGGGGCGTTTATCCTGCAAGGAGTCCTAAAGTTGCTATCTGCTTGAATCAGCAATTTCTCAGCTAGGTTTTGGAAAGCAGAAGGCTTAGCCCCTGTGAGAACTGACAGTGAGATAGATATGGAGTTACAGAGATAACGGGGTGGGGTAGTGGCAAGATTTCTTTTCTTCTTACATTTCTGCCCCATGTAATCCCCTAAATAGGGGCAAAAGTTCAGGCTGTGAAATGGGATAATGCATGGAATACCCCCATGGAGACAAAGCCGGAAAAGCAGAAAGCAGGTTGTGATATAGCAGTACTTACTAGAAATGCTTACGCCTCCTAAATCCAGTTAAATGTGGCCGTTAAGCCGTGAGAGCCTAGGGAGATCCCCACCCACTCCTCCGTTTTCCCTGCAGGCCACGTCCAGAGCATCCCATCACTCAAGTCCTCTCCTCAACAGGCCCTGGATTATGAAAAATCCCCTGCAGGAGCTTCCCACGTGCACAGGACACACCCCATTCCTACCACCATCGAAGCATCTCCCTCTGAGACGTGGGAGGCTCACAATGTATTCCAGGCACACAGGGGTGCTGACTGCTCGCAACGGGAAAATCAAAGGCATTCAGCTCCGGCTTCATGCAGGTGATCAGAAGCTATAAGGTCCCGTGAGCTGACCATAAACATCCCCCTATTCTACTGCAACATAAATAAAAGAAAAAAGGTGTCCCAAGTAGACGTTTGTTGTACACTTACAACAGCCAAGGAGCACACACACAAGTCAGTACACAAGTCAAACTCTCACATTTTCTGCTGCAGAACATCTTCTTTACCATGACAAAACTGGTGCTTTTCTTGTTCAGAGCTGGCATTCCATTTTCTAGTGTGATCCATCCACCAGCATACAGCAAGTCAGCTGTAAGGGTAGAACAAGAGCTATAGTCTCCTGCCCTCATTATTTACTCCTGAGCAGTAAAACAAATGATACTTTTCTGCACAGACAGTCCTACCTTCCCCAGATGGGGACTGCTGAGAACTCCACTGGGGACAAAACAACTGTCTTTATCTTTCATCAGGTAAAGTTAATAGACCCATTTCAGGGAACATTTGCAGATCTTGTCCCTTGAAAATAACATTTGCTAAAGCACTGCTTCTCAAACTTTAGGCAGGCTTGACTCCCTTTTGCACTCATCTATCCTGGTGGCTCATCCCACATTCCTCAGGCTGAAATGGCAGCAAGATCCTTCAGGAAAATGAGAGTTACTGGAATAAATGCTAACTCTTCAAACTAGGAGAAACAGAACTCCTGATAGCAATTAAGAGTTGAAAGCTGTTTACTGGCTAGTAACTTGGTGACTTCCTTTGAAGTCCTTTGCATCCCTGTGGGGGTCATAACCTAACTTTGAGAAACACTACTTTAAGGAACTTAACTATAAAGAGGAGCAGGTGATGACATAGCACTGTTCCCCACCCCGCATCTACATAAGAGTTAAGAAGCAATTTCCCAGCTGGTCCTGGTGGCTTCAGCCCCTTTGCCTTTAAAAGCTCTGCCCTACAGTGATACAGACTCATGGGTGTTGAGATGATGCCCAAGATAAAGACCCAGTAGCATCATTGATAATGTAACCAATGCAGCAGTCAGCATTAATTATTCCAAACCACTACAGGCAAGGCCTGTGTCTCTTAAAACATCTGTCTCTCACTCTTCTGGTCTTTAATAAAATCACCCTCCTAGCCATAGGGTGTAACTGGAATTGCATGTACGCATGCGCATGCAAAAACATAAATGCATAAGGAGAGATTCAGGTCCTCATTAAAAAATAGCATAAATAAGAATTCACCAAGGAATTCTGCCAGAGTCTGATTTCCAGATCTGGTTTTGCTGCATTCTTGCCCACCGCCTGCAGAGTTCTGGGTGCCTCCCTCTCCTTCTCCAGCTGTACTGTTCTCTTCAAATTCAGACTTCTTGCACCTATAATTACTAGGTACCCTGTGCCAGGCTCCTTTAATTAACCAACCCAACTCTTCTCCCTTTGGGATAAGACTAAGCTCTTTTTTATTAGTTCCATCATTTCAGTATCTAGGCCTAAGCAGGATAACTTACATCACTTTGTGAGTGGGACTGTGGGGTACCAATGACCTCCAAAGCACCTGTCCTCTTCCCAGCAGAAAAGGCAAAGAAAGCCAGGCCGTGAGCCATGGGATATGGCACGAGGGGTTCCTGCAACACCTTTCAAACCTAATTACATCAGCAAAAATTACACAGCTCTAAAACCTCAGGAAAACACCTGGCACTGGGGGTCCCTGGCAGGCCAGTTAGGTTCTCCTACAGCCCTGAAGGTGCTTCAGGCCAAAGGAGAGCAGAGGCAAGAACAGAACAAACCCCTTAGTTGCTATTATGCTGGAACCAACCTTATGGTTTTCAGAGCTCCAAGAATGAGATGAGCATTCCTGGAGAGCACTACTTCCCCAAGCCTTCTTCTCCCCAGCTGACACTGTTGCACCAGCAGCTGGGATGCAGTCTGAATTACAGGTCCATGCAAAGCCCTAGAAGACAAGGATCCCCACCTTGCTCTTCGTATTTAGCACTCCACCTTCCCGTCTCCCAAGAGAACAGGTAGATCAGAGCCCCGATAAAGTCCAAACAGTTCTTCCTACCCGCCCTGCATAGAAGCAGACAGCCTTGCAACCTCCTGCAGGCAGTTTCTATAGCGTCTGGTGGGATTTTACCTCTAGCCGAGCTATTCTTTGAAGCTATTTCACCCCATTCGTAGTCAAACTGCAGCACACGTGCAAAAGAGAAATGTCAAAATGCACACTGGCCTTTCCTGGACCATGGGTTGTTCTGCCTGTGTGTGTTCCTGCCCGCGGAGCTAAGAGAATGGGAGGTAAAAAGCAGAAGAGCTGCTGAACGCCCTGGATTTCTTAGGCCAGGCGGTCACTCCGCTTGCACAGCTCGACTTCCCCAGAGAGTTTCTCAAGGAGAAACCAGCCATCGATCTTGGGACACACAACTTCCAGGACCGTTCCTTATCTCAGAACAGCTTCTGCCACGAATTCCTGCATGCGCTTTAATGTTTAAATTATTAAATGCATTAATGTATTTACATTATTCAAGTCTTATGTGCATTTTTCTAAGATAATTTATGTATAAGAGTTTGAATGTCCATGACTGTTAATGTCTACAACCCTTCCTGTTCATTATTGATTCTGGAAGGAAAAAAAAAGAAAGGCAGTGTTTTAATGCCTTATTTTTAATGTATTAAGAGTCTGAATAAGTGCATTCTCTTTTTTCTTTTGTAATTTCATAATTTAAGTAGTGCATTTATTAAACTGACACAGTATGAATTGTGGTGAAGTCTGGCACAGGTCCATGCTGCCAACGCAGCCCAACCGACCATCACGCTGCTCTGCAAATCAAGTACAAGCTCAGCCTGTACGCCAGCTTCTACTCCCTACCTGAGATCAGAAGGGACAGAGGGTACAAAGAAGACTTTGCAAAACACATTTGCTTTGCTGTTTACATGGGTTTTCTCTCTAATTTCCATTTTCAATCGGTGAAAGTTTCCATATGGTATTGATGAACTGTTTTCATGCAAACCTGTTCTGTCAATGAGCTCTTACAGTACCTTCTAAGTCCAACAGCACTGAAGGTCTTCAAAAATCTACAGCAGCTGTAATTTTGTAGCTTCTACACCACAACAGTGCACACCGTCATTTTTGTTTCCCCCAAAATTAAAAATGTGCCCCTACTTTTCTGTTCACAGGCAGATTTCACACAGGAATCAGGTCACCGCCGCTGAAGAACAGCAGAAGTCTCTGAAGAAGAATGTAACAGCTATTCACCAGTAGCTGGCCACCCTGCGTGCCACTTTGGGACAAAAATGCTATAGCAGGCAAGAGAAACTGGGGAAAAAAAGTCAGCTAACACACAATGGAACTGCCTCCACTCACTCCACCCACACATAAGCGGAGCTGCATGGACATGCACTTTACATATAAATTATGTGTGAATGCCGTAGATGTTTATAGCCAAAAATACTACCTCCAAAGTCCAGCTCTTACTGCCAGACAAACCCACCGGCAGCAGAGCCTGCACGGAGCAACAGTGACACCCTTCGGCTCTCCGCCGACCCCGGCACCCTCCCGGCATGGCAGCCCCCGCTCCAGCACCTATCAGAGCAACCCATCAAGAAGCCGAGCTGCAGAGAGATAAAACTTGCTGTACGTAGGCACTGTATGTAATTGCGAGTGTGTGCATAAGTTTCACAGTACGTTCTGCATAATTACAGCCCTGCCTGGCACAGCTGCCAGTGCGAGCATGAACACACACGCACACACGTAATGTATGCACAATACTGTGCATATGGACTTGGGAAAAGGCAGAGAACAGCGAAAGTTGCTGGCTGTTGTTTTAAGAGCTGACTCTGCCATTTCTAAGGTTAAGTTTGTGTTTTTTTGCTACTCATTACCATTCTTTAACTGTTACAATTTATATCAGCATATAATGTTAAATAATTACAGGGAGCGGAGCTCACTCTAGCGAGGATATAAACGCGCTGTGGGATTCTACAGATTTAAACAAATAACACTCACAGCAGGGGGTGAGCAGATGAATTAGCATTAATATCCTGCCTGGGAGATCCCAGTGCAGTGCTATGGCTTAAATACAGATCCTTTCTGTAACAGTCAATATGACAGCTACTAGCAATACGGCCCGGCACGCTCACTAGTCAATACAGCAGCTGCAGCTGAAGGAATGCCCTTGCAATAATCCATACGGCAGCCAGTTAAAATAAATAACTTCCCTTTAACAGTCTATATAGCAGCCAACTGCATTAAAACCTTCCCTTTTAAGGTCTATACAACAGTCAACTAAATGGAAAAACTGGCATCCTTCTTGGCAGCTTCAGAGGGAAGTCAGGCATCCAAGCGGGCAGGACTGAGCTCTCCTCATCCCCTCGTGCCACGCCGGGCATCCCACGTAGCTGCCTTTCACAAATGTTACCTTCCCTTTGAAAAATAAAGGCCAAAACCTCTTTCTTTCCAGAAACAAATGAGGCAGACCACAGCTGGCCAGGAGCAGCCAGCGCACCGACCCAGATTTCCTCAGAGCAATGGCAACAAGGCTTCTCCCAGCACTGCCACTGTGACAAAACTGCCCCATCCCCACTGCAAGCAGAACCCAAACTTGAACTCTCTGCCTCCCATCAGCCACTGGCGGTGGTTTTTATTCCCTAACCAGAAGCAACAGGCTGCGGTGGGCTAGGAGCCGTGCACTGTGCCACAGCACTCCATGCTGCAATAACAATGGCAGAAGATGGTCATATAAATCACGACAAGGAATGGCTGTAAAACATTCAAATCTGACAACTGAACTGCAGGAAAATCCATGACCACAGTGAATTCCGCCATGAGGCAGAACAGAGCTTCTATATCTGTGTGTATATACATATTTTTTTGTAGAAAAACACACTGGCTTTGTAACCAGGGTTGTATTCTGCTCTCATGCACACAGACTTCACACTGGTATCACTCTGCTCTTCTGTGCTGGAGTGCCTATAGATGTTCACTGTGAGTTAACTGACTTACAAAGCTGTAGAATTCCAGCAAAGTACAACAGCACTCCTTGGGTTAAATTACAAAGTACACCACCAAACAAACATACAGCACTTACTATTGGGCTTATAATTTACAAATTGTTGTAAAAGCAGTGATAAATCACTAGAAAATAAAATATGTACATATTTTCACATTTTCCATACTGTCAAGAGATTTTATTGAGGGAGTTCTGCCACTAGAATACCACATTTGCTGGTTTCCTATAAAAGAAAGGAGATAGATGACAATTCTGTTAGAAACTGGAACAACCACCAGGAATGGCATTTATTCTGTAAAACTCCACAAATTAAAAACATCTGCCTGCTTTCCCTTTGAGGAACCTGTCCCTTTGGGGATGTATTAAAAAAACAACAACAAAAAAGAGGGATCTCCGTCCCACCAGATGTTTGGCACCTGGACATTTCAAGGAATCGATCAAGAAAATGGATATTTTTTTCAGGTAACAGGAAAAAAAAAGGCTCTCTAAAATCTTTCCCATTGTCAATGCCTGATGTTATTTTATCTCAGACTTTAAGGGGAGAGTGGAGCTACAAACACATTCCAGCTTACAGCCTCCCAAATTAAAAATAAATACACGCCACCCCTACTCAAGAAGTCCTGGTTTGAAGCTTTGAACATCTTTTGCAAAACGACAGTTATTAAAAACAACAAACATGCACAACAGTGAGTCATCTGGTTTCCAACTTCTGAGTCAAAAGGGGCTGATTCCACACAAAGTGAAACCTGGCTCTCCGACTACTTGCATGTTTAACGATTTGTATCTCTGCACCACAGCTTCAGAACAGGATGTGGAAAAAAGAATGAAAAGGAGATGGGAGAAAGGGGAGGGGAGGGGAAGAGAAAGAACACTTCTTTACTGGTCCCAGTGTCATTGCAAATAAAGACCATGTCAAGATTTAAACCATAATAATGGAAAGGCTATAAAGGTCTCTGCGATAATGTTTCCTCTGATATTCCCTTTCATAAATGCTCTCTTTATGCTGCGTGCTTTGCAATAATACATGTAATGTTTGTGAACTAGCCCCACTGGGGAAGCTGCATCATATGAAGCTTCACAGAACACTACATTAGAAGCAAGATAATTAATTTCCCTGTTCCCCAACCTTTGTCAGCTGCACCTATCTTCTCGAACAGAACACGGCCAACATGAGGAGACAAGTCATCTAAAGCAGCCTCCACATCTGTTTAGCTGGAAACAGATCTGGATGTACCAGCACACGGACACGCAGTACAGAGTCACCTCTTCCAGCGCAATACCTTTCTGGGTTGGGCTAAAAGCCTCTTCCCAGATCTGACATGTATAAACAAGAGCCCTGAACCTCTTCACAGCTATGCCAATCGGATCAATAGCATTCTGAGCTTCCTCTTGGCAATGGAGGAGAGGAACATGAGTGCCAAGAGCATCTGAATAACAGATCCCTGCCAGCGTAGCACTGTGAGCCTCCCCATGGCAGTGCATAAATACACACACAGCTGCAGCACTGCTCTCATTCTGCACATGCAGACCAAGACCCCATGCCTCTGCATGGGGCTCTGCCTTGCAAGAAGGAAGGACCACCAGCAGCCCCAGGCCTCTGCAAGCCTGGCAGAAGTAGAGAGAAGACAGCCTCCTCTGTAAGAATTTAGGATCAGAATGGAATCCCATGAGGCCTTAACAGTCAAAGTGCCAAGTGACCTGATACCACTGCTCTGAGACACACCGGGTGCTCGGGTAGCTGACCATTGGAGTGAGAACTAAATCCATCTTTACAAGATTGTGGCAACCTGATGTTGAGAAAAGGGTTGTCAAAAATATAGTGTCAAGGGGGGAAGGGGGGCTCATCTCAGTCTCGACTATAATTCTCAATCATCGCACAGAAAGTATTTATATCCTGTTGGCAGCGTGTGTAACCAATGCGACTCTTCGTGTCAGAGCTGTCAATTACAGCCCTGACTTATGAGGAAAGATTAAATGAGCTAAATATGTAGAGCTTGGCTAAGAGATCGGGATGGGGGTGGGGAAAGGAGAAATGATGTGATAACTGTCTGCAAACATCTGAAGGGTGCAGATGCTTAAGGAGGAAAGGAATCACTTGGGGTGGCACACACAACAAAGAGGAAAAGCAAGCTGGAAGGAAGGCAGAAAATTCTCACTGTACAGCAGGAAAGCTTCACTGGAGCCAGATGTGCTCAGCTGTGGAATTGTATCCCAACAAATAAACAACATCACTCAGGCCATTCAGAACACCTGGCAAAGCACTCAGAGCTGACAGCAGAGGACAATCCTGCTCTGACCAAAAGGTGTAAAACAATGTAAAAAAGCAGGGCATACCGGGAGCGTGGCTGATGATACAAAGTTATCCCTCTTGCATCTCTCCAGCTGTGAAATCCTTTTACTAAAGAGCAATGCAGATTTGCATTGCTGCTGTTCCAGAAATGCGATTGTCAGAACAGCCATGGTGTGCTCTGGGATCACAGCAGGAAAGAAGACGTGGTTGGGACAGTCAGGGAGGAGAGCTACATACACACAGCAAACAAACAAAAGCATTCAGATGTTTGGAAGATTTTTAATTGAAGTGCCCTACAGACAAACACAGGAAAAGTCTCTACCAAGTTGCTTGGGAGCTCCCAATCTAAGAATTACACCAACTCCTTCGTTCTGCAAACCTCTCTTCTGAAGGAGTTGGCATCAGAAGTATCTGAGGGATGTATTCCTGTGCATCAAAGCTGGGGAAAGTTCTTTCAAGTTCTTGAATAATTCATTCTGTCTTTTGTGCCTCAGCTACCGTGCTCCAACGTGATGAAGACGCGATGGATCCCATGCTCTGAGGCAATACAGACGCTGTAGATATTGCACATTTTTCTTACAGCATGATCTCTTAGGTAAAAGTAGAAGGAAGCCAAGAAATTAAGAAAGTTATCACGTGTAAGCAGTTATAATCTCATGAGAGTCACTAGCTGTCACAAGACTAACCCCTTTTGATTGCAGTAACAATGACATAGCATCTGGATAAGGGCAAAAGGAGTCCAACTGCTCAGTGGTATTAGAGGAGAGGAATTAAGAAACTCTGGCAACACTCTCCAGGTTAGGAATTTAATAACACGGAGTCAAGAGGCACTCTGAAGAACCAGTCTCCACATAAAGTTATTTCAAGAAGCTAAAAAGGCAGACACTCCCAAGAAGTTCTTAAGCTGGTCTCTCCTCTCTCTAAGCAGAAAAAACTGTGGACAATTGCTGCCCTCTACAAGTTGTTCTGCACATAGCACGTTATCCACACGCATGGAGCTGAGATGGTATTATTATCTCACCTTGATCCCACAGCTCATCATCACCAAAGCACACACGGTGCAAGCACCTCCTTGCTGCGTGCCACCAGCTCTTTGGAATTAAGAGGTCCCCTTTCAGGCAGCTGGGGCACAAAGCACTCCCTGTGTAAGCAGGCAGAGAGCTGGGCTGCCAACCTGCACGGAGCCACCAGCTGGCAGCGAAGCAGAGCACGACCTACAAAACGTTGCTCGTAGGTGTAGCACGTTTAGACCTCCAAAACATCAGGTGAGCGTAAACAGAGGAATGAAGTTCATTTTTCTCAAGGGTAAACATCAAGCAATGTTAAGTATTTCCTAAGTGGGTGCCAGCATTTTTGGAGTATTACAACTATTTTAAAAACATCTTCAAAGTTTACTGAGCAGTAATATTGGTTTGTCTGAAAAGGAGACGAGAACTGCTTTCAGAACTCCTCTGCACAAGTGCAAAGGCCATAAGCTGCTGACTTACCACACTGCCAGTGGTGAAAGCGAGCGTGCCTGCCTAGCTGTGCTGCCTCACCCACTGGCTCTAACTGGTCTCTTAACCAGTGAGCTCTTAGGGACAGGCAAAGCCATCATTCCATTTCGTACAGTCTGATAAGGTCTTATCCTGCTTTGGCATGTCATACTGCAAGTACCTACCCTTCACATGGTAGCGTGTAATTAATGCTACAGTAGAAATTATATCCCAAATTATCACACTTCGTCCTCTTTTAAAATTGGGATTCAAAAGAATTCCATGGAAGCTTTCCCGCTGACCTCAGACAGGCAATTAAACTCAATGCGACAGCGTTCCTTTAACGATGCTCTGTACATAAATTTGCATCTGCATGTTTTGCACATATAACGTGCTTGTCTAAATCAACAGAGCAAAAGGAACTGATAGATTAAGGGAATACATTTTGCATGAACAACTGAAGTTGTTAACGAAGTCCCAGCTGTAAAAGACAAAAAAGGCAAAAACAACCTCAAACTTATCAAAAGGTCCAATGCACGGGAGGTCTGCTTAGTCAGTGCAAGAATGCACAGGGGTGAATTTACAGCAAACCAAAGAGCACCGCGTGAGGAAGTCGCTCACCTCCAGCTCCTGGCCCTGTAAAGCCACAACGTGCACAGCCATCGCCCTGCACAGCCTGATGGAATTATTGTCCAACGCCGGGAATCCACAGCAGCACGTTCAGGAGCTCCCCAAACAAACGGAAGCATTATCACACCATTAGGGTTACTGCCTGTACAGGAGGTCACCGAGCTGATAGTCTCTCTCCCCCTCCTGCTGACAGTGCTAAATTACCCTGACTAATGTTTCGCTGGGGGCTATAAGTTAGTTGCCTACTGACTCTGGCTGTCTGGAAATCCCCTCCGGACAGATTTACTTTTAGAGAATTATTCAGTGTAGGCCACCACTCCGAACAAACCCATTGTGGCAAACAGAAAATTTGTACAGCAAACAGGTATAAATCTTGTGTTAAACAATAAAGGGTGGGAAAATGGAAAGCAGAAGCGTGCGAAGTATTGCCCCTGCTGAACACTCCTGTCCCCTGAGAACAAAAATCCTTCCAAAAGAAAGCTACAATTCTAGACTGGGATCTTTAAACTTGAAAATAAAGCATAAGGACCACATAGAATCCCTACTGCAAGAGTGTGTTCCGGAAACCTCTGTGTAAGTTTCTCATTGAAAACACCTTTAGTGCCTTTATTTGAAAGACAAAAAGAAAGAAAAACGATCACCACAATTTCTAGCAGAAGAGAATCTTTAAAAAGAAAGCCCTTATTTTCTTACAGGGTCTGACAGAGCAGTAAGACAGCATCTATTACTTTACAAGGAGAGGATATAGATTTGCAATGTGTCCAATGATTTGTTCATCAAAAATGGATTGTGCATTCTCATTAGCACCAATGAGCTCTTCCACATCTTACAGCACAATTCTCTAACCTTTCCTCATCCCCCATTTGGCTCCCATGGCTAAAGACAACAAATTCTACACTGATTGCCACAGAAGCAGCAGTACTTCTCGTCACCTTGTACTTCTGACAGCCTGTAAAAAAAGGAGTAAGATGTCCACATTGCAGTGCTAACTACCAGCACCTGCAGTAAGAAACAGAAAGGAACAGCACATGCTCACAGTAAAAGAAGAAAATTTAAATGATTCTGCAGAAGAGAATGCTCTTCACACCACAGTCCTGCAGTTCTAACTCAGTAACAAACCAAGCCAGTGATTTACGATCACAAGGGATATTTTATATTTACAACTAGTACTTCTTACAGCACCAGCAAGAAGAATGAGCATATTTCATGGTAGGAAAAAATAAAAACTAAAATTAAGCAGCACGTGGGAAGACCTCACTTATAAGCTCTGTTCCCTTTGGTCTTCCTTATAACCCAGGCTCCTGTCAGGGGCTCTCACAAGGACTGCCTTCATAGCTGTCATTTAGACTGAAGCAGATTGGGCAAAAAGCAAACGCCAACAGCAAACATATTCAGCTCCTGAAAGCATCTCAAAAGCAGCACAGAATGCTTAAAGAGCTGCAAGACTGCTGGGGACAGTCAAAACAAGCTAAAAAGAAGCAGAACAGACTAAGTCATTACAGTAAAGAGAGAAATGAGATCAGGGGAACAAAGATTCAAGAAGAAAAGGCAATTTCCTAGTGTTCTAACGTCAAAGGAAGTGGTTTTGTCCTATACAGTTATGTATTTTACACATCCCAGGACCTTGCTTTGAGCAGCTGCAACAAGACAGCCCTATTCCAATCCCACAAGCGCCCAGAGGATTATCAGAGGTGGCTGCACGCACAAAAGCTGGGGGAAGCAGAAGGGATGCAGCAGTGTTCACTGAGAAGCTGGACTCAAGGAGAAGCTGATCCTGCACTGACGATGACAAACGTGGCTGTAAACAGCAGCGGAGCGAGATGCTGACACTCTGCTAACACAAGGTTACACTTCCCACTATGGAGCTACACGGCAGATTTTAATGGGCCAAGACCGACAGCTAGGGAAATGAGTGTCCGCTCTCTACTGCAAAAATTATAGCTCTGCCCATCCCCCTCCAACTCATTCTCCACTGTCAGTACTGTAACACAATGACCTCTCATTAGGGGGCATTTTTCAGTTGGGACAGTTTATTGTAAGGACACTGGATAACTCAGGGGATTAATGGCATGGATGTGGAGCCCCCTTATCTCCAGTTTGGTAGTTCAGAACAGCACGTGCCGTGAGTGAGATGCAAGAAGAGTCATGCAGCAGCAGTTAGGAGTGTGACATGAGTCTGCAGGGCTCCATTCTGAAGGCCTCAGTAACGTGATAAACCTTGGTGTCAGACAGCATCTGGTTGCATGATCTTGGAGAATACAGACATCATCTTGTAAATAACTGGAATCCGTTGCCTTTCCTGAGCTCCCCTCGAAAGCTGTAGGCTAACACAGTACATGGAAGGCAGTGTCACCAGGCACAGAGCAGAAGGTATTTAGTACTGTGCAGGATGCAGTACTCATTAAAATCATAAATGCAATACAAAACCAGCTTGAGCCCATCATGACATCTGCTGACACAGCACAAGATGCTCCAATTCCATTGCACACCATTAATACATCCAACACAGATCTCAGCCCTTGGAAACGCCAGCCTTTACAGCTACCAGTTAAGTCAATAAAGGCAACAGGGGGGGCAGAACAGAATTTGGTCATGAGATTCTTTTCTCCCTCCTCTAGACTCTGTAAGAGTCTTAAGACATATTCTTCCTCAACTCTTTCACACCAGATCTGAAGTCAGCAACAATCTGCCTGAGCTCACGGCTTTCCCATACGGAGCCATTTGTTGGACTCGTGCCATGGTTTGCTCTGTTGTTTCCGTAAACACTTTTCTGACACGGTGCCGTGTGCCTACAAGGCCGCCTTACGGGCCCAGAGCTGCTGCACGCGTTAGAAGGCAGCGCGCACGATCCTGGCCGCAGAGAAGCCACAGCAGTGCGGTGGAACTCAGGTCATCTGGCTGACAGAACTGCACCACTCCTTTAATAAGGCTTCCACAGATACCCAGCTGGAAACAATAACAGCTGCGAAGCGAACGTGACAGAGGCTGTGAGAGCTTAATATAAAAGACAAATAATGAAAAAATAAGGAGAAAGACTCCACTTTTCAAAGGGCCCTAATTAGCTCACATGCAAGACTCGCCATTATGAGACTATAGTTTACTCTGGAGTTCTTTACATTCATAAATATTTGTACACGTGTACAAATACATATCCACACAAAGATACACAGCTGCCACGTGCTTCCTCTGAGCAATCCTTCAGGTGCATATAGAGTAAGAAATTAATTAAAACAAAGGTAATGTTAGAATCTGCCTTGAGAAGAGAAAGCGCTGAGGACCAGCACAAGCTGTGATGATGTGCTGCCAGCTATAGGCTTCATACGGGAGGGAAAAAGGAAAGAACACCAGATCCATCACAAAGCTGGTGTGTTATCTTTGTCAGTAATGACTCTGGGTAATCTCACATACAGATGTCTATGCCATCAAGAGACTGCACGGTGTTACTAAGGTAGGGAGATTTCCAATGCAGAGTTTAATACAATTCTTTAGCAGCCCTCTCCTCATTAGATGTATTTTACCGACCCTTCCCACCTCACAGTCTTTACTCACATCTCTCTCCTATAAAAATTAACTCCCAGGTTCTCCAGATAAGAGTTACAAAATAAAAACACTTTGCCATGACTTGCACTATGCCATTACAGAAAGTACTTGAGCCTTCTCACCACAGACAGCCCACATTCACCACAAAGCAGCACAGGAAAGCTGAAGAAGAAACTCAGTGAGACAGATGATATGCTTCGGACAATGAGAAGGGCTGAGATTTTTGGCAAAGTTATGGAGGGCTGAAGAGTAAGGGGGAAAAAAAGAAAAAGAAGGTTGTAAAAGGAATGGCTGCAGCTCAGGAGGCTGATGTCTCACTTCCCAGGCTCCATCACCATAATAACAAAACAGGGTTCTCTTAGTTCTCCTCACAAAAAAAATAAATCCCTGAGCTCTTTTCAAACCAGGTCTAGAGTCAAAGCACTGGAGCCACACACTGCCAGCTGCCAAACACTCCTAGGCTAACTGAGTGCATCTGAAAGTAAAGGCAGCTCAAGCGAGGCACTGAGCAGCAGCAGTTGTTTTATTAGACAATAACCCAAAGAATATCTGCTCAAGTTATGCTGCACAGTTTCTCCTTCAGACTCCTTATTAAATAAGCAGTACTCAGGAGCACACGTTGCACACACACAGTACAGGTGGCCCCTGCACGGTGCAGACTTTGTGCTCGGATGAACTCGGAGGCCCAGGTGAGCCATGTCTAACCCATGGGAAGGATAGGAGGTCGTGGCCACAGGTCAGAACCCACAGTCAGCAGCACAGCAATGTTAGGCAGTTTATACCTTTTTCACAAAGAGCCAACTCCTTCTTTTTTTTAAAAAAAAAAAAAAAAAGCATTCAAAATGATGTAGCAAAGAACAACTCACACGTTATATTATCAGCAAGAAACTGTGCGCTGCTGCTAGAAGAACTTACCAGAGGCTCCCGGGATGCTGCATTTTCAGTCGCAGGGCTGGAGCCGGCCTGAAAAGCAAAACGAAGAGTGAGGTTACATCGCCACCCGATGGACACGATTAGAAATGCTCGTCTGTTCGGACTGCCCGCTGGATGCGCAGGGTTTGGGCAGACACACGCGTTTCTGCTATTAGCAGAAGTTCAGCGATGAACCGAAGACCAAAAGGCCTGCCTGGGTCGCACAGAAAATTAGTTCCAGCAGTCGTCATTTAAACAGAACCCTGCAAATGGGCAGAGCTTGCTCTAGGGAGCCAGAAAGCACTGAGATTGGTTTCCAAGGGACCCAGTAAGTCCTTAACATCTGCAAAGGTTTTTGAGATGAACAAAGAAAGATACTGGACAGAAGCAGCCCGAAGTATTGCTACAGAAGTGGATGCAAAGGCACTTTGCTCTAGTTCCATGGTTCTTTTTCCTCCTCTGTAGACCTAAACTTGACACTGAGCATCTCCCGTTTTCATCGCCAGTAATGGGCCCATTGTTTTCTGCATGATTCCTCTACAGACTTCAAAGCAATGATGATTTAAGTATGACCCACAGCACCTGAGCAATACCACTGTCATCCTTTATCCCACACAGAACTCAGATAGGTGGGCTTAGGGCAGATGCTGAGCACCTCACCTTGCACACTAGGGAAGGGTGGTACACAGCAGGAAAAGGGAAGCTATGGGATGTAGGCAGGACAGCAAGCCTAAGGCTGGATTACACTTCAAATTCAGGAGCTTCCACTCTGCAGGTGTAACAAATGCAAACTTTGATCACTGCATAACCACCATGTATCAGCTCTCCCAAGGTACAGACACTTCATTTTGGCGTAAAAGTCCTTTCTCTGTCAACCATCTACTTTCTGATGGGATTCACGTGTTCAGATGGGCTAAGCTATACTGCCTTCACTGTGTTTTTTTCCTAAGGAAAGCTGTCATGTACTGGTTGCCTCGATGGTTTAAATAATAAATTAGTGGTAAAGAAGACACATTTTGAGGCTCACTTAGAGAAAGAAGATCCTATTCAGTGAGTACAGTGAAAGCTAAAGCTATCTAGTGATACTACAGAGTCCTTAAGTGACTTCTTGACCTCCAACTACATGCACTTTCATGCAATACATTACACCTTCAAAGCAGCTCAAGTCTCTTTTTTCCCCCATCTAAACAACACCCAAAAATACACAGAAATAAGTATTTGCCACAAGAGGGTGCCAGTAACACAAATATACCCAACTCAGCTGCTTCCAGACCCACGCGCACCCTCCGCAGAACCAGCCAGCTCCCACAGCAGGGCAGTGATCTCTGGAGGCTCTTGGTGTTTCCCCATGCAGCCATCTCCAGTTTTGTTTTGCCCACTGTTTATCTCCTAAAATTTCAGCCACTATCAGTTCATCTCAGTGACTGCAAATACCAGTTTCCACTCCATACCTGAATCATGCTGACCGGCGTGGTGGGGCAATGCCACGTGTCTGTAAGAAAAGGGCACTTCTCCCTTCAAGTTTGTTGCTGACCTCCTGTCTCCATACACACGGTGTACCTGCTGTCAGGGTCAGAAGTGTTGAGACGAGGCAGACGATGCTGCTGAACGCTTCAAAAAGGTACCTACAGCTACTTCCACTGAACTATTCCATCAAGACACTTGGGTTAAGTGTTGGGTTTTCTAAGAATATGCACGTTTTAAGGAAAATCCAAAGCATTTGAACTGTTTAAGCTGACTCTAAAAAAAGCTGCAAGGAGCAAAGCCACACAGAAAGAAGCCATTCCTTGCACTGACCTCCATGGCATTCACAGCCTCAGGAAAGTCCCAGAGCCTCTCATGCACAGGAGCATATCTGTTCTGCCTTCAGGAGCTGCACCAGCACTTACAGACTGCCACATGCAGCATTTAGCTGGCCTAGGAAACTGCCCAAAGAGCATCTGGAATGAAGCCCAGGTTAATGTGGGAAAATATGTATTATGTGGGTAGGTCAGAGTTCTGAAAGCACATACTCAAAAATTCTGATGTGCTTGTAAACAGCCTGATGACATATTTGATTAGCTGGATAATTCATAGTATTTTGATTGTATTGTCCAAGGCTACCAACAGTTTAAATGAGATCTGCATTTCCTTCCAGCAGTATCAAGGCACAGTGACAGTGAAGGAACTGGTGTCCTAAGGCAGAGCACGGCAGCCCTCTGGTACATGGGAGCTCTGAGATAAGTCAGGGAAGAATCCATCCTTTCTATGCAACGGCTGTTCAATAGCCTGTGTTTAACAAAGCAATGGCTGTCACAGTCCAGAGACCAAAAATCCCATATCATAAACCATCCTTTAAGATGCACACAGCAGAAAATTCCAAGGCTAAGCACTCCAGAGCTTGAGGCAAGAGGGGAGGAAAATTCACCTGCACACTGACTAGTGATGCAATTAGAGAAGTGCGTCTCTGGAGCAAGAAATCAGGCATCTTTCAACATCCTTGAAATTTAATTATTTCCCTACATGAAGGCAAAACACAGCTAGATGGCAGACTGGGCCCAAAGTGGGTACAGTGAAGCTTTAGAAAGAAAACAAGATTTGGGCCTGCACTGCTGCTGGCTGAGCCAACAACACTCTCCAATATACAGCCCAAGTACTCAGCATCAAAGAAATCCTGACAGCCCAGAGAGGCCAGAAATCAGTTACTCTGTTCACAGCCCACACCGTCTTCTTCATCGCCCCTCACTTTTAGGGGGCTCTTCTGTGTTTTTTCTCTGTTTTGTTGTTTTATTAAGCAAATACATTACTAAAAAGCCCAAAGAATATGATTTCTAAACAAAATAAATTATTTAAAATCTGTAGCAGAAACATTTATTGCCTTTAGAGCATAATCCTATCCATGTCAATGATTTCATCTGAGCTGCAACACCACTCTCTGCAATGCTTGAGGCAATACATTAATTCATGAGAATGAGACAAACTAGACAAAACAGACAGGAAGGCAAAAGATATCTGACGCTCCCTCTGCAGCATCTAAACTAACTAGATTTGTAATAGCAGATGATAGGATCCAAACATAAACATGTTAAGCAAGACAGTTCTACCACTCACAGGCTTGTGTTGAATGTCTGACTACAAATAAACAAACACAATCAGGGGTAGAAAATAAATATATTTTTATAGTTCTTTACATGTTTAGTTTGTTATAAGGACAACCTCTTACATGCATTGGTACCAGTGTCAAAACTGCAGTGGCTGCATATCATGAGTGGTATTCATATTCTGGTACAAAATAAAAAGATAAAAAGCTTTATTGCAAAATTGTCCCCTTAAGAAATCATCTACTGTGCTACATATCCTTTAATTGCAGATTACACCCCTTGTCTCTGGCCAAACCTGCTGGTTTCTCTCCAATCCCACCCAAGTTAACCAGATTTGAGGGCACTGAATACTCCCCAGCTGCAGATCTGGATGAAGACATGCAACCAGTGTCAGAGCGATGGGGGAGGAGAGCAGGCACTGACTGCCTTGGACAGAACAACCCTTCTGTCCCATGCTGATCCACAGCATGGGGAAGGAGGAACTTCAATACGCAAACAGGGCTGCTCCTGGCGCGCAGAGCATGGCTGTCCTGCGGCTGAACCCACTGGTACCTCCTGTACCCAAACCAGGCGCAACACCAAAAGAGCCCTACAAACTGGATCTGCCATAAGGAGGGCATGACAGGCCATAAAGCACACAGGGCACAAATGATGTGAAGTTGTTTTTGCATACAACATTACAGAACCCAGCAGGGGAGCAGTAAAGTGACCGTTTTATCCTGTAGTGGCTTAGAACCCACTCCCTCTTCACAGGAGCCAGACACAGCAGTTTCTCTGTGGCAAAAAGTTACTTTCCAACAGCCTGCATCCAAAATGCAAACATCAAGCCTTCTTCTGAGGTGAGGCAAAGCAATTCTAAAGAAGTATAAAACAGATTTAAAGGGTGCAATGAGAGTACGTGATATCATGGGAACCCAAATGTTTCTCAGGCAATCACATTTACCAATTAAGCAGACTTCTTTATCAGAAACCTGCAGACAGCTGCCTCAGAGACTGCCCGGTGGCTTACAGATCAGTCTGAGGCTGTTTCAGGTTTCCTCCTGTTGACAGCATTCACCCAGAGCACAAGGAACAGACTGCTGTGCCTGCACCTCAAGCTGCTACTGATGAAAGCACGTGGCAAGTGCAGAACTGCCCAGCAAGCTGACAGCAGCCTGATAACGGGCCTTTCACAGCCCGGGGGCTCACATAGTCAGTCAGAGTACAGCCTTTATGGAATTTATCTCTATCTCCATTTAGTTCAGCAATGCTCCCTACAAACTTAGCTTCTTCAGTCCAAAATAAAAGTACCAATAGAAAGGTGCATGGTGATTCAGTCAAATGAGAACAGATGTGAATGACTGCGCAGAAAAGCGAAGCAGACTTTGCTGTTTTCCTCCCTGTTCCTCCCACAGCCAGAGCCTTCACCTGCAAGAAAAGGCCTTTCTGCAACTGCCTCAAGGATGGTTTTACAGCCTTAATGTGGTACTGCACAGCACTTCATCAGAGGCAGTAGTGAAATGAGGGCTGCCAGGTCTCCGCACCTGGGCTCAGTTGGTGGTGTGGTGACAGAGGGGTTATGCTGCGCTCTCAGTCCCTGCCCATGGCACAGCCTTTGGGGGTCCTCTCCAGCCCAAACGCAGCTGGCTGGAAGCCCACAATGAGTGCAACTCCACCGTGCTGCCATCTTCCCCTCTGCTTTACTCATTCGCTTCAGGACCCAATTTATGAAACCCCAGTGATTCCAGTACCTGCCCTGAGCACACAGTCACGCCAGCACGCCTGTGCCTCTCCCCACGCCCCACACTCACTTGTGGGCAGCGTTTGCATCGTGCCTGTCACTGCTGTGCCCTTTGGTGCCATTGCTTCAAGGATCTTTCTCCCTGGCTGTTGCAAGGCAGAATCACTCCGTCTACCTGACGCGCAAATCCACCTGACGTGTACACTGCCTCGCCTCTCTCTACCCGGGCTCTGTGTTGGTATGTTCCGACTTTTTTTTCCCCCCCATCCGACTGCTTTACCCCACACACACACCCAGAGCGCCCCGAGGCCCGGGCAGCCGTTCCCACGCGGGAACCTCCTTCCCCCCCTCGAGGCCGCACTTCCCGCAGAGCTCCGCGCCTCAGCGGCCCCGGGAGCGACCGCCGGTGGCCGCTGTGAGGGGGAGCGGCGCGCGGGCGGCGGTTGGCGCTGAGGCCGCTCGCGGGGGGCGGGAGCGCAGAGGGCCGGAGTGAGCCCCGGCTCACGAGGAGGCGGCGGGGGCGGCACGGGGAGCCGAGGCCCACAGCCCTCCCCTCGATCGCTCCCCCACGGAGATAGCGGCGCCTCGGCCCTGCCCGCCCCGCTGCCCGAGCAGAGCGGGCAGAGCGCCGGCCCCGTGTACCTGGCTGGGCTGCTCCGCTTGCTCCGAGGAGGCCATCTTCCCAGGCCCGGCTAATCCATACCCGCCCAGGAGATGGTACGCCCGCCCCGCCGCCGGTAGCACCGCAGACAGCACGAGCCGAGCACCGCGCTGCCGATGCGTCACCAACACCCTTCACCGCGGCCTGGGCAGCCTGTCCCTTTAAGGCGGCTGCGGAACTACGCGCCCCAGCGCGCCCCGCGCCGGACACTGCCCCTCCGCAGCCATGGCGGCGCGACTGAAGCCGTGCGTGGTGCGGCGGGGCGACGGGCGCGAGCAGCACGGGCTGGCCGCCTCCTGCCTGCGGGAGCTGCGCGACAAGGGTGAGCGGCGGCGGCGGCGGCGGCGCTTCCCGGGCACAGCCCGCTGAAAGAGGCCAGGGCCGACGCTAACGGCACTAAACGTTTCTCTGCGCGCAGCTGGCCGCGCTCTGGCTATCGGCGAGGACGGGCGGCCCATCACCTTAGTGCTGGCGGAGGATGGCACCATCGTGGACGACGAGGACTACTTCCTGTGCCTGCCCTCCAACACCAAGTTCGTGGCGCTGGCCAAGGGCGAGAGGTGGTCCGGGAGGAGCGCAGGTAGCGGCGGCGCGGGGTGGCCCCAGCGCGGCTCTTCACGGCAGGGAGAAGGGGCGGCGAGGCGAGCGGAGCTGCGCGGGTACGAGCGGGGCTGCATGGGGCTGTGAGAGCGAAAAGAGCTCAGGGCCCCAGAAAGGATGCAAACTGCCCCAGATTTTACGCCCCCGATCAGCTAAGCAGGGAGGCCAAGCCAAAGAGCCTCATTCCAGCAAGGAGCTGCTTTGTAAGAGATGTCACTGTCCAGTTTTGACACTGCATAAAAAAAGCAGCGTTAAATAGCTTTAAAGGGGAAGCAATGGCTCTCGTTCAGATCTAGATAGCTTAGTGTTTTCATCTTTTGGCTGATGATGTTTGTGGCAGACAGCAGATCGACCTGGCTCTCAGAGCCTGCGGATGAAGTGGACAGTGGTGCAGAGAGGTGGAGGCAGCTGGCCCGGCAGCTGAAGGGTGACCTGTCCAACATCATCTTGATGTCTGAAGAAGACCTGCAGGTACAGAGGGGAAGACCAAGGAGGGACCAAGCCTGTCCATGCATTGCAAAGGATGGCACAAAATCAGATCTCAAAGCTTAATTCAACTGTTGTTTCTTTGGCTGTGGTGCTAAAGTGAAATTTCTCCTTGAGGGGGAATATTTGTTCCACTGACAGCACAAGTGTTTGTGGAAGATGCTCTAAATCACTGATTATCCCTAACAGCATGTCTATAAAAATAAACCAAATAAAAAAATAAAAAAAAAAAAAAAAACAAAAGAAAAAAAAAAAAAAATATCTAGTGTGCTACCACACTCACATAAGAATTGGTACTTTGATTGCCTGGAATTGTCAGGCAAAAAATCATCACCTTAAAAATGCACAATTCTACACCTTCCTGAATATCTCTGGGCTGCTGGAATGTCACTGCAGCTTCTCATAACCAGGCTGACTACTGTGAAAACCTTGTGAAGTATACAAGGTTTCACAAAGGTGGAGGCTCTGTCATTCAGGCTTGTTGTTTGTGCTGTAATCAGTGTGATGGAATTACTCAGTCCATATAACAGGAGCACTCCTATTGTTTGAAGGTGCTTATTGATGTACCACGTTCAGATCTGGCAGAGGAACTTGCCCAAAGTCAAACCAAAACCCAGGTATTGCAGGACACCCTGCAGCAGGTGCTGGACAGACGAGAAGAGGAACGTCAGTCAAAGCAGCTCCTGGAACTCTACTTAGAGGCCTTGAAAAATGAAGACAGCATCTTAAGCAAAGTAGCAGGTAGGGAACATTAGGATGCTGAAAAAGGAGCTTCTCAGAGAAGACTGAAAGAATTGAGAGGGACAAATAAGTGGGGGAAGGACTGGAGCAAGTCACTTGCTATTAACATGGTTGATTGAATAGCTGGTGTAGTGAAAGAACTCTCTGAATGGGAGAGACCATGAGCCCTGTCACTGCTGTCACATTGCTTACAATGCCTGAAAGTAGAATACGGGGGAAAAGCTTACATAGTGTGGTCATCTTTAATATTATGGATTTCCTAAGTTAGAGGCTGCATATCTAATCTCAAAAACAACAATGCAGTCTGGGCTATATTTCCTGTCCTATGCATGTGGCTGTAATGATTCTTCTGCTTTTCAGAGTCTGAGAGTGTACCAAGAAAGGAGATGGATGTGGTCGACACAGGTACCAGCAGTGCAGGGACTTCAGCCAGAACAGCCCTCAGCAACCAGATCTTTGCTGTTTTGAAAGAGAAACCTGCCCCAGAGCTCTGCTTGGAAAGTCAGACTCTAGAGGTGGGTGAGGATCATACAACCATGTTCTGGCAAATCTCTCCTCTTGGGAGGAAGGGTTGAGAGGGGAAGCCTCTGGGGCACAAAAAGGAAAGTGTGGGTAAACTAGCCATGAGAAAATGTTCTGATGATATTAAATTGTTTTCTCTGCTGCAGAAACTGAGTAGCTGCTTTCTGCTAGTTTGAACATAGAGCTTCAAGCTCTAAGTACTGGTAGGATATAAAGAAAAATACATTAGCCTAAGAGATACAAGATGTAAGCTGGAAACATCTTCAACACCAAATAGGCATTAAACAGGTGTCTCCTGTTCTTGGTGTGTGTGGGCAGGGGGTTGTGGTGTTAGAGCATCAGTGGGCAGCACTGTTACAGGTCTGTCTCTTACAGCTGGTGGTGAAAGAAGACACGCAAGCCCTGGCTGCAGCTTTAAGCTGGGACAAGCAGAAAGCCAAAGCTGTACAACAAGCTTGTGATCAGGAGCTCTCCAAGCGTCTACAGCAAGTGCAGACTTTGCACTCCCTGAGGAGCACATCAAGGGGCAAGAAAGCACTACCTTGTGGAGATGGGCTTAGTTCAAAGCGCAAAAAATAAGACTATAGTTCTGCATCAAGTGTCAGGGAAATGCAAGTAGTGATGGGTTGCATTTTTTTGTTGTTGTTTTTGTTTTAATTAGAACCAACAGAAATAAGGTATGTCCTGGGAGCCATAGTTTGCTGGTCATACTATGGTCTGGCTGCAGAAAACTAAAATTTGGGCATTGTCCTAAGGCATGAATACTTGTGATGATTCAAATCATGTGTAGCCAAAGGGATTTGGACTTTTTGCAGAGCACCAGAACAATGGTATTGCTAAACACAGTGTGTGAGAGTTCAGCTTTGAATAGCTTGGGGTGGGAGCCAGAAGATTCCATCTGATAATGCTGACCAGCTCAGGCAGTTTGCTCACCTTCCCGCCATTTTCAGCAGAAAGGATGAAAATTACCTACATCATTACTGAACAGAAAGAGGACATTTTGGTCATTGCTCACTGAACACAGCATGTTTGGGTTTGGGGGGGCTGGGTTTTTTTTGAGGGATTTATTGTGATATTATCATTGTGCAGTTTTTCCAGCTGCTTCCTTTAATCTCCAGCCTGGCATCTAGACACCTGGAATTCTCATGCTAATCTTACCAGTTTAAGTAAAATCAAAACCTCTTCTGTGTTTTTGTTGTGGTTAAGGGGTTTTTTTGTTTGTTTATTTTTCATGTAAAAAACTCCTGCATCTTTCAGTGTAGTGCAAGCACTAATTTGTAGAACAGTTAAAGTGGAAATGCTTGTTTTGAATGGCTGTGGGGCAGAAGACCTGTGTTTGGCCTGTCTGTGTTCTAATCGTTGTTATATCATCATGACACCTCTGTATTAACCTGCTTATTTTTAAATTGAATGAATTCTCATGTCTTTAAAACTTTCTTACTAAAATGTTGGATTAGTTTTGATGTGGCTGCTATGATTAAAGAATGTGCCAGTAAGTACAGTATTATGTTAAGAACAGAGAAAGAACTGAAATACAGAAGTATTCCCTATTTCACTCATTCAGAAATGTTGTGGAAGTATAGAGTGCATTGACACCGGTGTGAGCATTACACCAGAACTCTCAGTCTTGGGAGATAGACATGAAATAATCTGAAAGGTAAGACAGAACCTAACGTTTTTGTAGCTATCAGTGTTTTCTATTACCTTGCAAAGCCCACTGGCTGAACAGAACTTTAAATGGTGCGGGCTGCCTTCTGCTCAGTACTGCTACAGCAGGCATTCAGATGAACCCACTGTACGTAGATTTGAGTTGAATTATGGCACATACAAAGTTAGACTGCCTGTGTAACTGATACGTATCCTTGCCAGTTCAGTGCCTCTGGGCAGGAACCCACTGAGATTTGACTGGAATTGGAGGGAAGCTTGCAGTCACCTTTTTGAAGCCAGGGCATATAATTGCTTCTTACAGTACATACTTCTGGCTTGTAACATTGCAGGCCACGGCAGGTAAAAGGGTTTCCTGCTGTTTTTAACAGCTACTTATTACAGTCTTTTTATGTTCAAACCTTTATGAAAGAGCAGGTATGGCTGTCCATAAACAATTTCTGAAGCACGCTGTTACACTCAAAGCTCATTACACTGGCTAGCAATTGAAACTGAGTGCACTGGGTGTACTAGCTGTCAGCAGGCTTGTACTGTGAGCTCACGTATCTGCTTGTGATGAACATTCTTCCTGTTATCAACTCAAGGCTGCAATACTTTGCTTTTTTCTAGCTCAGCTTAGCAGTGGAAATCCTACTGCTCATGCTGTACAAGAGAAAGAAGGATTTTACCTGGAGCTTTTTCACGTAATACCTAAAATAACAGGTAGCATAATTACTGACATCTGCGTGTATAAGGAATATCGAACTCACCTTCTTCAGGCAAACTCTGAGGTGGAAGTCACAGAGACCATGCTGATACTTCTTGTAGAAGGCAGTGATGGTCCTTCAAATCTAGCTTTAAGAAAACAAATAGAGGGCTTTCACTGCTGCTCTTTCCTCTTTTCTGTTACCAAGGTTAGAGTTTAGATGCCTGCAAGTTATTCAATACTGCAGTTCTTAAACTTCAGAATTAAATCACCAACTAGGCCTAGCATAGTATGATTTAAACAGATCCTTTTTTCCTTAATTGTTCTGTTACACTAACAAAATAATCACTTTTATAAGCTGATGGGAGCTGCAGTTAAGCTGAAAGCTTTCAGGAGTAATTGGAGTTATCTGCAAAGAGCACATACTTAGTACTTAACTCTCTTTAAAGCTCTCTTATAGTCAACATTCTTCAAACGTCTCAGTGAAAAACGAGAAGCAATTAGCTAACAGGCTAACGGACTTCAGTGCTGTATCTCACCCCCTTATTTCGATGAAAAATCATTTTTTAATGGTCAAGTTTATGTACTGCTTCTTGGATCTACTTCAACAGTGCAATCAATCAAAGCTGAAAACTAAAATATCTCAATTAATGGCATTTTTAAATGTAACAGTTCAATTATCCTTATAAATTGGCTTTTTTTTTTTAGGGTAGGCTTTATTATAGATGTTTTAATCATTATATTCCGAACGTCAGTTCAGAGCTAGAACTCCCTGTCAGTGAAAACAAAGAGCTGCTGCCAGATCTAATGTTTCTACATCAAACAATCACAGAACTTTTCAGTACACAACCCTCCAGCTTTCAGCCAGCACCTTCCATGTACCAGCAGTGTTACATGCACGTGAGTTTGGTCAGAAGTGACAGATTTTAGCCAAGGACCAGCCAACTAAAGAACTGCCTCCTTTAGGGGCAGAAGTGTAGATCAGAGCAAAAAATGGTATTTGGTCATTCTTTGCTTATCTTACATATGCAAATCAGGAGAAACAAACCATGCTCTGTAATTTAATTTAACACCAAATTAGATGTGTGTTTTGTAGATGAAAAGTGTTTGATTCGCTTTAGCTCATTTAAGCTGCAAATTCCCTAACTGTGCAAAAATTAGCATTTCCTTGATGTCATTCCTTTAAGAAGTTTTAACATTTGAACATAGGAACTGCTGTGCATGATTCAGAAGTATGAACGTTTTACAGGTGTTCAGGAGGATGCAGCACAGGTCTAGAACACTGCCAGAAGACAAAAGCTGGGGTGGCTTTATTCCATTAATGGCAAAACGTTTAGAATATCAAAGCCCCGACTTAGTCTTCACTATTTACACATCCAAGTAGACAAACCTACCTTGTAACAGATTCCTCTCTCAGAAATACTTTTGCCATGAACGAGCAGCCTCAATAAATGGTCTTCAACACTGCATTAATGATTTCTTCCTTAAAACATCACAACCTCTTGCATCTCCTACATGAAGTGGGCTGATGACCAGTATATACGAAGATACACAAAGCCTCACGAACTCCAAGACAGCAAGTAATATATCGTGGCATTATAAAAAAATGAAAAACGGAACGTGAAAAGTAAGCAAACACCAGCATTTCAAGAGGAGAGATTTCCTGTTGAATACAGAATCTCTACAGTTTATAATCATCTACCCACATTACTCTGCATCAGTCAGTAGAATAATTTATTTAAAAGGTTATCTTATCCCAGGAAGCGGAGCAGTTCAGTGCAGGGAAACAGGAGAGCATTTAAAAGTGCCATTGTGAAAAACTTCCCATATAGATGTAGAGGTAGGAGGAATTCATGCTTAGTCAGCATTTGGTACGCCTGTATCAGACCAGCAGAGGGCAATAGTGATTTCCGACCACCACCAGGGGGGCCGAATTCCACAACGTTTAGAAAATGTCCCACAACTTCTTGAAGGTGATTACTGCACAGCAACAAAATCACGGGAGGAAAATGACACAGAATATGCTTTAATTGCCAAGACAAACAGAGATACGGATATTAAAAAGGAAAATGCTTATAATATCTAAACAAATCTATCAGAAATGGAAGTGAGGAAGAGGTCAAACAATTATTGGAGAAATTAAATTGCCCTTTACAGGGAATTGCATATACTGAGGTGCAAATATGCTCAGTGAATATGCTTTGCTTTAAACTCTATCAATAAAGGAGTTTCTTCTTAATAACAGTAAGATTTTTAGTGAACAATTAGGGCGTTTTGGCTGTAAACTTTGTTGAAATCTGACAGTCCTTTCATTTTTGGAACAAGAAAATGTAACTAATCACGTTTACCTAAAAAAGCTATAGAGATTCATTAAGCTTGCTAACCTGCAAGAGCAATCGCTGGCAGGCTAACCTTGGTCTTCTAGGATAGTAAGGGAAAAAGACCGGAGAAGTTACTTGAAAGGTAAATCATGCCATGTTGGAATCTTCGCTTTCAGTCACAGGTGTTTCGTTTTCCTCAGTTCTCCTTCCCTTAGCTGCACTGGACTTCTTCTTCTTCTCCTTTTGTTCCATGTTACTTGATGCAAGCTCTTCACTCTTCTGTGTGATGTACTTAAGCTGAGAAAAATAAACTAATCAGTGGTCTAACGAGGAACATTAGACCTCGACATAAACAGTGCACACCTATTACGAACAAAAATTCAGCTCCAGCCTTTACTATGCCCTTCCACACTGAGTTCTTGTTGCATAGTTTAAATCACACAGAAGGGGAAAAAAAATGCATAAAATGAAAATTAGCATTCAAAGTAGCCTAAAAAAAGAGATATATTCATTTGCAGTTCTATTTTTAAAAGCAGCATCTATTTATACTTAGTCCTTAGAAAGCAAAGATAAGCTGCCTCCTATAGGCCAGCACATAAGAGAACACAATGAAGTGGATCATCTCTATATTAATCATACTAGGAGACCCAGCACCTTGATGTGGATGCAAACTGTTCCTGACCTTAGACTAAAATAAAGGAATACAACGTCAGGAAAAAAATAGTGCTTGATTATTGTATTTTTACATTTGGAACCTCAGAAGCCCTGCTGCAACCAGAGCATTGTTGCTTAAATTGCAATCAGATGCCCACAGTGAGGCATAGTGTCATGAAGAAAAATGTGATGAAAATTAAAACAAATCATGAGATCGTGCCCATCCATCATCTATAAACCAGTTAAATTGCTTAAATAACAGTTGCTTCAACATTTAAAGCCTTCACTCAGATGCTCTTAGGAATTAACCAACAGGTGTAAGAAAGTTGTAAGACAGAAAATACAGTGAATCTCACCAAAGAATTGCTCCTTCTAGCCAAAAGCTTCACATCTTCTGAAGTGATTGTGCTTCGCTTCGCATGCCTGCATATAATTTAAAAACACTTCTTGATGTGTTTGCCAACTCCAGTTGTAAAAAGTCATGCAGAATATTTAACTAATGGGGCCTAATAGGGACCCAGTAAACCAATGACACCCATCTTTTGTAAAACGGATTTTATGTGTTGTAGTCACGTATGCGTACATCTAAATACACATATGTAGTAACAGTAACGTTCAGTAACCAGAACATCAGGCACTGCCGCTCACTCTTGACTTCCCAGTGTGTTACTGAGTTGGTTTTCACTCAGACACAGACTCCTTAAACAATCCCTTACCTCCTTGGAGCAACCAGACGAACCACAGGTATGCTAGCAAGCATCCTGTCGCTCCCAAACCATCCAGCACCGCTACACATCAACACAACCAACAATTATATGCAGTCATTAATCTAAACAATCAACCATACTGCACACATGGACTTCTGTAGGAAGAACCTATAGCAGCATACCTATTTCTTAACTACACTGTAGCTATTCGATCAGCTAAGAGAACTCTCTAAAACTTTAAAAAAGAATTGCAAGATGCATTTTAAAGATGATGCAATTAAAACCAGACATATTGCCTGATGGTCTGATGGAGACAGGAGCTGGACTTGATGATCCTTAAGGTCCCTTCCACCACGAGACATTCTATGATTCGGGCTAATGCAAAAATGCCTTCACAATGACCACGTCCTGCGACATACCTGGCAAACATCTCGAGGTCTCTTGCAAAGTTTTCTGGGGAAAAAAGAGAGACGATGTATTTTAGAATACTGTCTCTGATTTGGCAGAGATATGTAATGCAGTAATACAAAGGTGCAATGGCAAATTGTCAAATTAAGTTACAAGAAGCGACCACAGCTTGTTCTCACACATCACTGCTGCACAGGCAGATGGGCCACAAGTACTTTGCATACATTTAAGTGCTTTTTTGAGGTAAGAAAAACAGAATGACTTCTTGTAGTTGTAAAGACATGACACGAGAAGCTCTGCATCACTGATAGCGACAGCCCGGGGCTCTTTCTCTTAGCGCACCCCATCCCCAGCAGCTGCCGTTGGGCCGCGGGGTAACATGCAGACATACCGCACTGCCTGAAGGTGATCTCGGATATGGCGGCGACGGTTTGCTTGCTGAACAGCACGCCCTTGTCCTCAGCGACGCCCTGACACAGGCAGCCCGTCGTGTAGTGCACCGCGGCCCGCAGCCTCTGCAAGACGGCCCCGCACAGCTCAGCCCGCCGCCCGCCCGGCGCACACCGCGCCTCACCCACACAGCGCCCCCCGCCCCGGCTCCATCTTGTCCCAGCCGAGCCCACCCGGGCAGGAGCGGGGAGACCAGAAGGACAAGGGGTGGCCTCGGCGCACCTGGGTGAGCAACTCCCGCTGCTCGCCTCCCGCCGCCTCCATCGCCCGCCCGCCCGAAGTTTCCCGCCCAGCGCTGAGGCGGGGCCGCGCCGCCGCCATGTTGGCCCCCGCCCCCGCCCCCTCCCTCAGCCCAGCGGGCACGGCTGAAGCCGGGTGGGTTTATAATGCGTACTAGGATGGACAGGTGGAAGCATCCCGTTCCGCCCCAAAACACCTCTGTGCACACGGAGTTCCACTGTAACGCCGGGCAGAGCCGTTCCTACTGCTCACCACAGAGAACTATACCACAAAGCACCTGAACAGCAACTGCTTAAACTTCCACAGCACTTCAGGTGCCAGTGCCTGCAATAACATATTGGTGTTACAGAGAATCCCTAGATCTTACAGTATAATCTGCAAAAAGTTGCTTTAAATCATACACAATGCCTTGTTAATCACACTGACACTCAGCTGCTGAGCAGCCCTCCTGCTAAAGGGAGCACAAAATTAATCCAGGCATCAGTTCACAGCTCAAAACATATCACACGACAGGTTCTGCAAAATAAAGGTGCAAGAATCCAGGTGAATTTTCAACAGTCCTTAAAATGATGAGATTAGAGGAAAAACGGAGCCAATCTTGCATGCTACTGCAGGTTATTTTACTTGGCCCGGGGCAGGAGGAGGCACAACACATGGCTAGGAAGTATCAGTGGGGAACTGCAGCTGCACAGAGAACCACCACTGACAGCCAGACCTGTCTTGACGCCTCTAATCTGGATCAAAGTTCCCCATGCCCCATCCCATCCTTCATCCTTTCACAAGAAGCAGCTTGCAGTGTGCAGGACCCCGTGCAGGTGAATACCCAGAAATCAATCTTCAAGAACCCAGTTGTTGCCTGCTGCAAACCAACAAGAAAAAAAACTCTTTACCTCCCTGGAATCTCATGCAGCATTACTGTGCTGACTGACTGCCACTCTCCAGTTTAGCAACTATTGAAATGCAGGCTTCTCTATCTTGATTCTATGAGTTTATGCACTATAATACAACAAAAATATTAGCACATTAAAATGCATTGAGTATTAGCACATTAAAATTCTGCCCAAAGACATTTTAGCCAGTTTTGGCCAGCAGCAAAGGAAAAAAAAAAAACATCTCAACATACGTACAAGCAGGTTTATTTAGCTTTCTTATATATGTGAAATATACCCACATGTTATTACAAAAGTGTGCAAATGCAAGTTCTAACACAGTACAGTAAAAAGGGGCGTTCACAGAGGAATATCTGAGATCTATAGTATCTCAGCTGCAAGAGGGAATATTTCCATTAGACATTGTAGGCAGAAGAGGACACATTTCCTCCATGGCCTGTCCAGTTAGTATGGATAAATACACCTGGCTTCGATAATAACTCATATGTATGTGCACCAAAGTAATCACGCTGAGCCTAGAATAAGAACACACACACACAAAATAAAAAGACACATGAATATGACAGTCATACAAGTACTGAAAGTGGCACACACTGAGAAGTGAGCATATGAATTCAAGAAATGAAATCTGACTCTGGTACAACATTCAAAACTATTGCATCATTATTAGGAAAGACTACAATAAAACATTTATTAGAATTAATTAATAAGCAGTTTCACAGAAAGACAACTGTATTCTTTCTGATGTGTACAAGCCTACAAGACTTACATACATCCAGAACTCTAAAGATATGTACGTTTTTTGGTTTTTTTTTTTTTAAACAAAACATTTTTATCCAAAAGCAACATTACCCCCTGCTTTGGAGATAGAATACTAACACACGCTGGGCACTATCATACCACTGCCTCTTGTATTCTATGGCCTGATATCTCATAGCATCTTATTGGCTTGAATTTCAGGTTTTGAAGTATATTAGGCAATCAATGCCTATATTTTTACAGTAGTGGAGTGACCATGAGATACTGACATCACAATCCTTAGATCAGTAATTAAATAATAACATGATGATATTTCAGAAGATAGAAGATCTACCACACTATTTCAGGCACCTACCTGGATTAGGTTAGCTGGCAGCACTTCATGTCTGTATCCATCATAAAAGGAAAGTGCTGTAGTGAAGCAGGGCATAGGAATACCACGCTGGACTCCAGTACTGATTACATGTCGCCAGGAGTCCTGGGGCAGAGGGGAGGAGGAGGTAAAGAGAAAGAAACTTGCATGTGAGCACGTACACCATTCCAGTGTAACACTCTGTGCAATTTCACATTACATAAAACCTAAGTCTGAGCAAACGCAGTGGTATATTCCTTATTTAACACAAAAAGGTTGATCCAAAATAATAGCAAGTGAGCCAGTCAGAAATCAAGCAAATAAAAGTGCAGGCATATACTTCACATGCAATCCAATGACAACCGAGACAAGGATGCTGTTCCTTCACAAATCATCAGCACATCCCAAGAACACGAACACAGTGAAGCATTTTCAGGACATCTAATCAAGCACAACCACCAACCAAACTTAAGAAATCAGCACGTTGCTTCAGACAGACACATGGATAATCATTATTTCAGCTGTACACCTGATTTAGTAACCTGCATGGAATAATCAGCTTCAATAAAAGGAGTTATTAATGATAAGCCTTTTTTGTTGGCCAGATAATCTGTTTTTAGTTCTGCCTGTCATCTCCTGCCCAAATCAAGGCACTGTTTGGACAGTCTAACGAATGGTGGGTCTGACACGCTGCTATTTTAGCGCTACTGCAAACAACTAGAACAAAGCTTGATACTTTGTACCACTGAAATCCAAGCGCACAGCAGGAACGAGACACCTGGCAGTGATGAGAACGCTCATACAGGCTAGATGTGTTTTCCTGACACTGTGGTTCTATGAACTGCTATATTCCTGCTTAGGGCTCTTCTGTAATGGTACAATGGAAATCTTTAGTTTTTAATGGTAGCTTCACTAGAACTAAAGAGAAGAACCATGGTACAACAATGATGATATGTTTGTTTGCTCCTGTATTGTCTTGACATTGATAATATATCTTAGAACAATATACAAGATCTTGATTTGCTGCTTGATATACCTGGATGATCATTTATTAAGTGGTGCAAAACCCTTTTATTTCATTTAGCACTACCACTTTTCAGCTTTTTGACAAAAAAGAGGCAAGCAGCATTTGTAGGTGTTTGGAAGGACAGGTCACCAACCTTGGCATGTTGAAAAATTCTAATTTGAATCTCGGTAATTTTCTTGTGTGATTTCAACCACCTTCAATTATTTGGCTTATTTCTCATACTAATCTTCTAAGACTGGTGTGTTCTATTAAAGGATACCTCAAAGCCATAAATGATTAATTCCTGCTCACAAATGTGTGCAGATAAAATACACAAATAGCTTGAAGATTGGTTAGAAACCCTTGGGATTAAGCATGCTGCATAAATAGGATTCAAAGATGTTCTTCCCACTTTTTCATTTTTCTGTTTCAATAAAATTGCGACAGAAACAAAGTACAGCGGTTCAGACTGTATATTGCTGTTTTCATGTTTTTCCCTCCTTAGAAACTCACCTGGCATTTTTCTACAGCTGTCTTAAAGAAATCATCCAACAGCAAATTCTGAAGTTCAGGGTTTCGATCAAAAGCGTCTTTGATTTTTCCCAGGAACACACTAAGGAGAACACATACAAGCCAGAAATCAAACTGCGTACCTTTCTACAATGGCCTAGAATCAAAAAGTACAATGCCAAGACTTGACTCAGCCTCTGAAAATCTGTGGTAGCTAAGCCACCAGAAAATTGATGTCATCTGTAATCTCTAATGCTGACTAGAGAAACAGACTCCCAGAGCCTCACCAACAGGTTAACTCCATGGATTTTCTAATCTCTAGGCTTCCCAGTCTAGCACTGCATGAAGTAAATTGCCTCCTCTTCGCCCCTCAGCAACTACATCACCTCTTCATCTCAATTACCTTCTGATGATGCAGCCTCCCCTCCACATCAGTGCAATGCCACCATAATTCAGTGTCCAGCCAAATTCTTTGGCTGCTTGTCTCAGCAGCATGAAGCCTTGAGCATAGGAGATAATCTTGGAAGCATACAGGGCCTAAAAAAAACAAAACAATAGAAGTGAATCCTGCAAAGCTGAATGAGAAGTAGACACGAGCCCCTCATCACAGTTTACAGCATCCACAACTTGTTCTGATCAGCAGCTTTAATAGAGTACTGTGGCAAACGCAATGACTCACCTTGCGTATGTCCTCAAGAAATGCCTTCTTGTTCCCACTAAATTGAGACAATTTAGGCCCATTCAGCAGCTTACTGGCCTGCACTCTCTCATCCTTGAGGGATGACAGGCACCGTGCAAACACAGCCTCACCTTTAGGTAGGGTAGGAAAGAACAGAGAATTAGTAAGATCAGTACCACCATTAAGGTCTGAGACACTTGTCCTGTTACATAGCAACTGCCACTGAACGATGAGCCACTGCCCATACTGAAACAGAGCCACAAGTGTACAAACTATTTCAGCTGTGCTACTGAGGGACCAGACTGCCAGCCAGCACAGCCACTGGGTAAATACTGGCTGACACAGCTTTGAAATGATAAAAAAAACCAACACAGAAAGCACATCTAAAATCAAATCAGCAGATTTGAACAAAGAAGTTAACTTATACGAGGAAATAAACTCAATAAATCTAGTAGGCTCACAACGTTAGTTTTCAGAAGCCCACTAGATGGTTTTATAACACCACTAAGCAGATTACTGAACATCATTCTCCAGGGCTAAGGGGAGAGCCAAGTCGAGTCTTCAGCTCCTAAGGAGTCAGCCTGAAGGCCAACCTCTTGATCTGACTCAGACAATTTCTAATCATGCTGTTTTAAGTTGTACTTATTTGCAATTGAAAACAGCATGGTTAAATGAGAATAAAAATAAAAATAGCTTTCTTTCCAGAGTCTGACAGGGGGAAAGCAATTAAAAAGGAATTAAAAAGTGATTAAAAAGAAAAAGAAAGCTTTCATACTGAACTCTTCTTCCTCCTTAAAAACTGTTGTGAATTACAAAAAAAAAAGAAGAATGAGTCACACTTGTACAGGACTCTGGATCCTCCCTGCTGTAGGATTAACAGGCTGTACCAAAATCAGAACGCACTCCTCTCCATTTCTGCAAAAACTTCCTTCTACAGCTTAGGAGGAAAAGGAGGGAGGAGCGGGAAGGCACTGGGAAAAAGCAGAGGTAGCATGACTCTGCCTTCACAAGAAGACTGCAAGTCATGCTTATGCAATAAAGTCACACAGAAAACTGCCCTAAGAACGGCCATGTTTGCAGGACTGTTGCGTGTACTTCCTTATCCACTGATCATTACCTAACAGGGCACCCGGGCACTGGGCAGGACTAACCAGGGAGTGTCTCCTCCACCCTCAGTCTTTGCAGGAACACTAAACCAAGGGACATCGCAACAGCGCAAGTGAGAAATTCTATTTTCCAAGCCTACAACTGACGGTCTGTAACTGTGGCAGAACACAAAAACCATGTACAAAGCTTGCTTTGTAAAAATACATTGTTGCAATGCAGCCACATTTCTCTCAGAGCTATCACTCCAGTTACTCTTTCCAGTATACTGAATACAGTCTATCTTCGAAGGAAACAGGACTTGTACATTCAGACAAAAGAAAAAGAGGAGAGAAAGCAAGAAAAATAAAGCCAACCCGAGAGCAAAGAAACTACTGATTCACCTTATTTACTCAAAGGGAAAGCCTGCATCAGCCCTGTGGTTAAGAGATTATTCTAAAAGTGTCGCAAACGCGTTACAACTCTGTGTCACAGTGCTGAGCCAGGCTGCATAGAAAGGTAGATACCAGCGTTAGGGCTGTATGCAAGCAGGTACATTCTTGTGTCTTTTAGGGACGCAGTCTTAAGGAATTACAAAATACACTCCCATCATCTTTGGGTTTTGATGAGCAGCCTTATTAGGCACAAAACCAGCACAGTCCAGTCCCTGCATTTTTGTCTACTTGCAGTGAATCATAAAAATAGGAGAAGGAAATGTTTAAGGAGACATCTGAAAAACAAGAACTCACCAAGCAGAACTTACCAAATCCAAGTTTTGGATTTCCCCACTGCTTTATTATTATTATTACAATTCTCCTTAGTGTGATAAGCCATGTGCAGGTAGGAAAAACAAGGCTCGATCAAAGAGCTGCTTACCTATGAGAGTGACAGGGACTCCGTATTCCAGGGCAGAAATTGCCGTCCACTTCCCCGTGCCTTTTTGTCCTGCACTGTCCCTGATCTTTGGGAGGAGGTATTTGCCATCCTTATCTTTGAATTTGAGAATATTGGCTGTGATTTCAATCAGGAAAGAGTCCAGTTCAGTCTTATTCCATTCCTCAAATACCTGGAAGAGGAGAAAAAGTATATGCAGACAGATACATAACACAGTAAATTGGTGTGTACTATCTAACACATATCCACCGATCCACTGATGTATGCATAAACATAGATGCACACGTATGCTTGCAGAAGGGGTTCGTATTAGCTCAGTTACTGGTTTTACTAGCTTTTGCCAGGCAAGATGTTGCTTCCTAAGGAGAAATCAGCTGTAGAACAGGAGAATTTAGACCACATCTGTAAGCACTCAGGTGTAAGTGCTTGCTGCTCCCTACCTCACGGCTATTCAGTTCAGGCACATTGTGCATCTGGCCTTGGCCAAAGGCGCATAAGTCCGAAAAATTAACTTTACACACATACAGCAGCTTTAACCAAGCCCAGCTGCCTCTATCAAATGCAGCCAGCCAGCACGGCTCAGGAAGGGAAGACACTAAAAAACTGCAAATCACCTGTGACATCTCCTCGTGGTCCATGCCCACCACATCTTTCATCAGGTGGTAGGCCTCACAGATCAGCTGCATGTCTCCATATTCAATCCCATTGTGCACCATCTTCACAAAGTGCCCAGCACCCTCCTCTCCGACCTGTCAAGAAATACAAAAAAGAGAAAAAAAAAAAGCCATCAGTAATAGTGCTGTCACCATTCTCAGTATTTAATACCTATCTATGGATTCCTTCTGTCCAATAAAGCTTCACAAGCCCAGCGCTAATAGAAAACACTGTCAGTGTAATCACAGATCTGCGCTGCTTCCCCACCACGTGACCCAGCCATAAAACATTTTTCTCCCATTGGATTGGGTAACATATCAGAGTTGGTCAATCTGAACTGAAGGCAGGCAGCCAGAAAACCCACATAGCAATGTGGATAGCTTTAACAGCATTTTATGCATGAGCTACCTACACAAGCTAAGGGCAGTACCAAATTAATATTTACCCAGTCACAACAAGGTTCCCCAGATCCCACTTTAGCAGCAATGCTTTGAAATATGGTCTTGATATGTGGCCTGTGGATAGAAATAACATGGCTCAGCAGGTAAGAAGAGGACACAACCACCACAAGAGAAAAATCCATCTGTATGATGCAGCCTTCTGTAGGAATGGGAGGAGGGCATGCAGGCAGGCCGACAACACATCACATAGTACTGTCACAAAATAGAGTATGTTCTCCCCAGAACTAGATACCGCTTGCAAGAAAAGGGGACAGACCATGTTATACATTTAAAAGTACTGTGCAGTCAAGCTTAATGGACCTGAAGGTGTTCAAATATTACTTTCTCCATTTTACAGATGGGGAAACTAAGACGGGTTATGATATAAGCTCATACTCCAAGAGCACCAGTGGCAGAGCTGAAGCAAAGTCATATTCTGTTCAACAGTTACAAGGAAAATCCAGGGTGATCCAGAGGTTCATAATCAACACACAGGAATTTGGCTTAAGTTCAAAAAGAAGTACTTTCTCCCTCCCATGTATTCCTCCCTCTACATTTCTGTGGGTATTACTTTTGCCTGTGAATTCCAGAAAGAAAAACCTGACTTCGTTTTGCTTGCAATAAAAAATTTGGCACTGGCTGGTGACTCGAGCTATGCTGAGAAATCCTGAACCTTGAGGAAGTAAGATGGCAACATATCTTGTTCCCTCCACACCCACGCCCCTCCTCCTTCCTTCCTTCAGCTCTCAACACGAACTGAATGATTGCTGCAGACTGGCCTGAAGAATCTACCAGCTCACGCTTACCAGGCTTCTTTGGATCCTCCCGGCATGAGTGAAGGACCATATCTGGCCCCCTCCTCTCCACCACTAACACCACTGCCAACAAATAAGAGGCCTTTTTGCAGCAGCTCCTTGCAGCGTCTCTGGAACAACAACAAAAGGTCATTTACATATCTTTTAATACCAGAGCCTTACAAACAAAGGCTAGTAAACCAGACCTGAAATCAGGTTTTCAACTCTGCCTTAGACATGCTACCAAACAACTTCAAACAATGCTCGTGCATACTCAGAAGTGAACATTAGGAAACTCAGTGCTGCTCTGACACAGATCCCTGCAAAAGCGTCATGCCGAGAGAACAAATTCCTCACAACCAACAGGTAGAAAAGTGCAGAACTGAGGCTGGAAACACCTCAGGATTAAGTGCCAGGTGACAATGCTGTGTGCTGAGATACGAGGGAGGCAGAATAAGCCCAAGTTGCCAATTTCATTATGGAACAAAGGTGCAATCATGGATAACTGTATGGGAAATTAATTCCCTTTGAGTGGGAGAGAAACACAGCCTGAGATTCATAAGCAGAGCTGCAAGCTCTCCAACTATTAAACCTCATTTAAGACCTGTTTTTCACTCTGATTGCCCAAGTTGCTCATCCAAGATAAGAATGCAGAAGCAGAAGGGCTGACAGCAATACCCCCTCTAATGTGCAGAAATACTAAACTTCTTGCAACATTCTTAACACAGTCATCTCAGACACACTAAGGAACAGTCTGCTCATACATAGGCCTTAAGGAAAAAAAGACCAAAGAACCAGATCGCTGCTGTCCTGTTTTTGTTACCAAGACAGCCAAAGCAGCTATTCTGTCTTACTGCATTTTCCAGCAGTCTCATAGGACAGAGACACAATAACCAATGCAATACTGTCCACACCACTTCAGAACCTGCATTTCAGGACCCTGGCAGTTCCTAACCAATTCAATAAATATCCTCAGATGTTCTAATCTCCATGAAAACTCCTTAAGACTGTAACAAGATGTTTTCTAAGAGCCTTCGACATCTTAAAACACGTCAATAAAAATAATCTTTGATGATCTGGAAATTCCTATAAGACATACTACAGAACAGTCCTTAACTATTGCAAAAACTGCTTTTTAATAGACTGTGTAATCCAGTTCTGCAATGAGAACTCAGTTTGGCCTTCCCGAGGGAAGATGGTATCTTATTGGCTAACTGTTCTCATGATCAGAGGAGAAAGAATCATGGGAAGTGTATTTTATCCATCCATTCTGGGTAGGAAACAGGCTTACCGTGGTATCTCTATACTCAGAATTCCCACCATCAATTATGATGTCCCCAGCCTCCAACAACGGCACCTGCAAAAAGTAAATCAGCGTTTTATCTCTTTCCCTGGACTAAAAGATTCAGTACTGACAAACAACTGAGATCTTCCAGAGGAAACTTCCCCAAGAGACAGAGAAGTCACAGTTAGAAAGAACATCTGCCTCACTAATTTATTGATGAAATCATCCACTGCACTTCCAGCCTTCACCAGCAAGATGATGCGACGAGGCTTCTTTAGCTTTGAGACCATCTCCTCCAGGCTGTGAGCACCGATCACTTTGGTTCCTTTGGCCTCATTAGCCAGAAAGTCATCCACTTTGGAAACTGTCCTATTAAAAGCACAGACCTGAAGGAGCAAGAAAACAAGTTAATACAGCTGACAGCTGAAAGGTTACTTGAGCTCAGGCTACAGGTTACATAAATAAGGTTCAACATAATGTGCTCTCCCGCTTCCACCCAAAGAGGCTGAGTAGGGATAAGCCCTGTAGCATGTCAGTGCAAGAGCCTTAGGAGCGTTTTGTTAATGGCCAAGCCCAAAGCAAACTTAAGAGAAAAAGCACACTTATAGACAGCCAAGGCACCACATGGCTAACCAAGTACAGGCATGTCAGGCTGCATTTCTCTGGGAGCAGGACAAAGGGCAGCTGGGGTTACGATTAAAAGGAGGAAACACCACTCATTAGGGCATCACAAGAAGAAAAACAAAACGCTAAGCTCCGGCCCTAGGAGCTACTGAGTCAGCCCTTCTGCACGACGTTTTCTTTCACTTACCACAAAGCCGTGATCGTTCATGTTCAGAATCAGGTTCTGACCCATCACGGCCAGTCCGATCAACGCAATATCAGCTCTAGGAAGAGGGGAGAACCACGCACGTCAGGCACCAGCAGCGTCCCGGGGCGCACCATGCCCTGCTCGGCCGTTCCGCTCTCGGGAACCGGCAGCCTCCGTCCCACCAGGCGCCATTCCAGTTCTGCTTCAGGACCCGGCTCGGCTCGGGGCGCGAACCCCAGCAGAGGCCGCGGGCCGTCAGCAGGCTGACCCAAGCGCCCGGCTCCCGGCTCCCCGCACCGGCGGCGCCCCTCCCACCCCCCCCCTTCGGAGCTGCCGTGTTCCGCACGGAACGGCCTGGCGGCGGGGGGAGGCCGGGAGCGCTGCCGGAGCCGCCTCAAACGCACGGCGGAACGCCGCCCCAGCACCGCTCGGTAGGGCCGCTCCCTGAGGCGGGCAGCGCATCCCGGCTTCACGGCCACCCCCAGAGGCAGCTGAGCAAAGTCCCCTCCCGCCCCCTCCCGCACTCACTCGGCCATGGCGGCGGCGCTGCCGGCTCTCACTGACGGACGGCCGCCGCGCGCGCCGCTCGCTCCCTTAGCCGCACGGGACGGGGGGGCGGAACGGAGCGCGCCCATTGGCTGATCCCGCCCAGCACCGCCTTCCCGCCCATGGGGCGATGGCTCAGGCCTGAGGAGCGCAGCGCCGAGCGCCTCGCCCCCTTAAAGGGACAGCTACGGGACACGGCGCTTGGCCTGACCCCCAGGGCAGACAGAAAGAAGGGCCCGGAAGCGCTGCACATGCACGGCAGCCCGCGGGGGCAGGAGAGGAGCGGCACGGCCGAAGGCTGCTGGCACTGGAGAGGTTTCCTCAGCAGCCAAACCCGCAGGAGGACGGCAGGCCGCAGATTTATGCTTCAGGCACCCGCCCACCCACGTACAAACCCAGAAATGTTGGCAGCTAACACCCAACCCCAGGGCCTCGCGGCCGGCTGGGTGCCATGCAACTCTTGTTTCCTCTCTCCTTTAATTAAACAGCATTAATTGCCAAAACACCAGTGTTGGAAAATTGTACCCCGCTGCCATCAGTGCCGCAAGCACCACAGTGAGAAAGGAGGCAAAAGAGCTGAGGAACAGTGCCTGCTGCACACCAGGAGGGGAGGAGATGCGATGCGGCCCCACAGCAGCTCCAGTTAAGCACAACGCTCTCACTTCCCAACAAGGAAGGCCCACAGGACTGCTAGGTGCCCCCAGTCCCACAGCTGGCAGCTCACAAGTGGCTGCTGGGGTTTGGTGGCTGGAGTTCACTCACTCTTGTTGTCCTTAACCAGCATCCTCAAATAAGCACATTCAGCTTCGGCAGCACTACTACAGCCTTTTTATCTGTTGAGCAAAATCACCTTCTGATGATTTTGATGATCTAAATGCTACAGAGCATAGCAGAAGGAAGAGAATAACAAAAGATAAGGAGAGCCTCTCATCTTTCTTAAAAACAGCTGAGGCAAACTTCTTTCCACAGAACCATAAGCTTGCTCAGGACAGACTCTGAAAACAATACATTAAGATACTAGTAATTAAATCATACTAAAAGGAGCACATGTTATTCCTGCTAATGCACTGGTTGTACCTTTATTGTTTCACCTCGTTCACTAACAATTCAGTGGTGCAAGGTTACCATACACAGTTAGATAATATCTGCATTGCACACCTAAGACTATACAGCAAATGGATCAGAATTAGTACAAATACATGAACTATATTTACATTTTGTATACTCAAGCTCCAAACATCAGATATTTACAAAATAAAACATGAAAATGAAAATCTGAAATTAATGTACAGTGTTGCTGATGCACTCCTTCGCTGGGATGAAATCAGTTTGCAAAGAGATTTGTTCAAGAAGGCCACTTATACAGCGTATACCTTGTATACCTTGTGTACAGAGAGGTTGAACAGAAATGAGAACCGCAATTAAAAGAAAAAATGTATTTCAGTGCAACAGCATGTCTAATGTCCAAAGTCAGGAACATTAATCAACTGCACATGAAGTATGAACAAGCAGAGTGGGAAATTAAGAGCTGATCTGGGAAGCACTGATCATCCAAGACTCCCTCTGCTTCTACCCTAGGTTTCAACACGAGCAAGAGGTAGCTCAGTACTGCTCAGAATCAGACCATTACCTTGGCAACAGTACGAACTGGAGAGTGAGGACCCCCACACCCTCCATTTTCTGAACACGTGTGTCTGCTCCTGTTAATTTAAAAACTGTTCCAATTGACATTGGACACAACCATCTGGTTTGAGTTGGATTAGTTTTGATTTCAAACACTTAGAACGCATAAATGGCCTTCTGAACAAAAAAATCTCCATCCTGTTCTTGAACACCTGATGTTTTTAAACAAAGAAGCACAAAATTAATACATTCCTGCTACATACAGTACAGTTCAGACCACGTATTGGTGTCATTAACCACAATGGAGAGATGCAACGCACACGTTAGAGATCCATTTTCAAGTACATTCAGCAAATCGTTCCAGAGCAGCATTCGTATCCTTCCTTCGAGCAGCAGGTGAACAACTGCATGTTCAACAAAAACACCACCACAGTATAAACTAACACAAACTAAGGCTGTGTAAGTACCAGAAAGATGCAAATGCATAGGCAGTATTAGTTATTGGAGAGTACCAACAGGTGTTATTCTAAAGCTAATCCTCTTTCTTATCTAATGTGCAATTAATTACAGATGTATAAATATACAATACATTACATAAAATTAAATCCCTGTAAATTAGATAACAAGCAGCAAAAGGTAAAGTCTTTGCTTTGAAATATCTTGCTGATCAGTAATAAGAACTATTACACACTAGCAAAAGAAAATAACACAGTTCTCAGTGGTTTGGAAATAATATTACCTTCCCTTCTGCATCCCAGAATATAGGAATCTTCTTTCAACAGGTACTTAAAGTGCATTTCCAAAATACAGTATAGAAGGTTTAGTTTAAAAATACCCCGGAAGCTCTATTACAAATGACATGATTTTCATTGGGCCATTTCTCCTCATGTTTACTCGGAACATAAAAAAACCCAAACTGTGGCACAGTTTCACTCCCAATTCTGTTTAAGAAACGCCAGTCAGGTTTACCAGCAGTGTTTCTGCTCGGTGGGCTGGCAGACCCCCAGCAGGACGCCTGGCGCCCAGCGGTTGGGTCCTGAGAGCTGTCTGACTCCAGGACCCCACAGGCATGCAGCAGGTAACCAAGAGTGGGTTTTTAGATGTCAGCAGAAGGCAGCTTGGCACATTTTTCCATTCTTGTTCTGTTTCTCAACAGAATTTTTGTAATTGTTGGGTTACATCAAAACAGCTTTGAAATGAATAGAAATTCACTTTTTTTTTTGGCTTTGCTTTCATTTTAAAGAAAATTTTAGTTCATTTCAATCATCCAGTTTTAAGTAGGGGAACCAATGTCTTAGTAATCGGTGAAAATCTGTACTTAGGTCAGACCCAGTAACAGTAATGCCCACTTGAACTCTACACGAGAATTGATTTTGTCAAGATTATGCAGCTCTTAAGAGATACTGATGATTAAAAATAGGATTCTGTTCTGATGGCCTGTTATCCACACAGACACCGAGTCACAAGAAGCTGCTCGGAGCCTTCGGTTATAAGAGAGCTATGTAATACAACTGTCACATCTCCAGCTCTGTACAAAGTAAGCAACTGCCTCTTCCTGTTTCCAAGGACAATCCTTTAATCGTGTTTCTATGTAATGCTTATTCACCCATGGTTCATTTTCTGGTTTATCCAAAGCAAAGACTTAGAAAACTAGTTTTCTTCTAGATTAAAAAAAAAGATAAAAACACTTTTTATCCCTCAGTGCGTCACATAACACCACCACTTAAACTGCCTGTCCTCCTCGGACTGGTTCCACTTCCATGGCAAACAGTGGTGATGGTGGCAGTAACAACTCAGTGCTTAAAACCAATCTACCTCATTCTCAAGGCATGTTGAGATCAGCTCAGCTCCAGCACAGGGAGCCCACTGCCAGCACCAGCAGGCTTACTATCCACACACTGCAAGTGCATATCGTCCATTGCAAAACAAAGAACCATCACCACTGTATTGAGACTCAACAAGACAAAACCAAAACAAAAACCTCTCTGCTATGTTCCTGGGTCCCCGGGACACACACTCACTCTGGGTTCCAGTTCTGAAATAAATCCAAGGACCACAGGAGATGGGATGAGCACATTATTTAACTTGAATACTACACTGATTAATAAGGATATGCCCTAGCAAGTATCAGACTCCATCTCCCCTTTCCAGCTATGCTTTTGGAGGTCTCAGTATGCATTGCATTTTATTGAATGAAAAACCTATAAAGCTAAAAACAAAATTGCTCAGCCGATGGCAGTCCCACATATACTTTTGGCCACGGAAGTCCCAAGGCACGGGGTGACCTGGGGATGAGTGATCTGAATTAAAATGACCTTCCCCAGCTGGAGTCACATTTCTCCCCCCCTAGATGTGCCTACTGTAACGGTGGCATGAAACCCCTTCATCTCTACCCAAGAGAAAGGAACCTCAGGGTGAAATCCTGGTACACCTGCCCAGGATCACAGCTTGCCCTACCAGCGCCCAAGTCACAAAACTACAGCACGACAGTCTGAAACATAGAAAATAAAACAAACAAAAGCCTCCAACCTCCCTGAAAACCTAAGAAAGATGAGCTCACTTCTCAGAAAGGAAACTTATTCTGCCTTCCTTTCCTGAGGCACGGAGCAAAGCTTTGCCCCAGAGAGAACTTCCATTGCAGGTCAAGAACCAACACCACCCAGCTGAGCTCCAAGAAGCAAACTGTCACAGCACACTGACCAGGATCAAAGCCCACCTGGTCTGTCCTCAAGGAAGGATTATGTCTGAAATTAACGATAACTAGGGAGGTTAGCTGATGAAAATTGCAGCAGGTAGATTAAGAGACATTCAACAATTATTCCAAAAGGAAGTGGAAGTGTCCTGCCGTTCCCTGAAGAATACTGCAAGTGCAAGGTCCAGAAAGCATTCTGTAGACAGCAGATATTTTTCCCCATTGACAGACGGGATGGCAGCTGAATATTGCAGGTACAGGATGCATGCATAAAGCAGGCATTTCAGAATGGTGCCGTCTCCCCTAACAAACCGATTACAAATGTAAATGTCTTCCAAGAGGTGAGAACTGTCGCCACGGGAACTAAAAAGGCCGAACTAAAAGCAGAAAGGGGAGATGTTGCCCTCCTGTGGTGATCTCCTGAAAAGGCTCCAGGGAACCACCGCGTTCATTCCTTCCACCTGCACCAAATGTGAGGGTGAGATCTGAAACTTCGGGGATTCTACCTAATATAATATGGTTTGTTTTTCCTCACATTAGCAGGAGTTCTGTCTGCTCAGCTCTGAGGCAGAGCAGCATTACACTTCAGTGGAAGAGTTAGAGGCAAGCACTGCTCACCTGCACACCCACAGCGAACACGGAAAGGCAGATCACTGCAGCCAGCCCCTCCAGATTCCTTCCCTACTTCTTTCCAGCCTGTTAGACCCAGAGAGCTCAAAAACTTGCACCAAGTCCAACATCCAGTCTGCCCAGATAGTTTTATCCAATGTCAGCTTTCAAAAGAGTTTAAATCAGAGGCTGGAAAGCCTGAGGAGCTATTGCAGTTCCTGACTGGGTAATGTCTACATAGAAGGAATAATATTTCCCTGGCATTAGCACTTTGCCCTGAGGGAACCAATGACTATTGCCAAGTCATGAATCAAATTAAAAACCTGTAGCATTCTAGACAGACAACAATGTACAGTGGGACAGACACCACAAGGTCAGCTGGAATGAAAAAACAATTGTTATAGGAAAAAATACTTTTTTCTTTTTAGAGTCGTGCATAATCAGGTTTTTTTCCTCCTTTTTGTTTGGCCACATGCTACTAGTAGGATTCTCTGCACAAGTGAAAAGAAACAGTAGTGTTAGAATATCTAGAAAATGCAATGGAGGAGGTGGGAAGGAAGGGGTTGTTAAGCCACAGGATTACATACAAGAGAAACTGTCAAGAATCACAAAGAGAAAATGAGAGGTAACACTTTATCTATCAGAATAGGAGTTAGGGAGAACAGATGAGAACATCACATGGACTCAGTACTTCAGCTGGCCTGTCCGCCTCCGAGCCAGTTTGGACCTGCACAAGAAAGAAGTGAAAAACCATTTGTTGAATTCTGGAAGTGGACTTTTCTCCCCTCCCCAGAGTTTCCCCATCTTTTGTTCTGCCCTTTAATACAGTCCCAGCTTACTTCACAAGTTTAGAAAGTAAAATCTATCATGAGCTATAACCAGAAAGACGGTTCATTCTTCAGCTGTGCTCCTTTGAAGGATGATGGGTTCTTTTAAGGCACTCTTAAGCAACATTTGACGCTGCACAGTAATAGCGTGTTCAAATTATCTACGTACATTAAGAATGCCACAAGCCAAAGCAGCAACCACTGCACTTCTTGAACTTTTTCTTCTTTTTTATGGCACACTCCTTTGCCTCCCTTCAGCTCAACCACCCTGTCCATTTCTCCAGAACGAGGCTCAATTCTGTGACAAACTGCCTGTTTGCTTATGACTATTTTTAAGCTCTTCGTCTGCTCAGGAATTGCCTCTTACCGTATCGTGCCAGCAAGAAGTGGGTTGAAGGCGTATAACCAGTCATTCATGTCTTTGTCATTGATGGCCTGCAGCAGGACCCCACGGTGCTTCGTGCATACACCAAAGGTGTTGGGTGTCTGCAATATTGAGGGCATTTAAAACAACGAAGCCTACAGACACTGATGCACAATTCCTCCTTCAGGAAAAGAGCGCTATGTCCACTTTCTAAAATACACAAGACCTAAGTCTTTCCTTTAAGTTCCATGGTCATTTCCAGGATATTACTAGTCAGACAAATGGGACATCATCCACAAAAGTTTTAACTCAAGCATGTGGACTTTAAGAGCTGTTGGGATGGACCAGTAAAGTTAATTGATTTTTTTTAACACAAACAGAATGTCTGTGTTAAAAAAACATGAAAAACAAACAGGGCCATTGTACCAACCAATGCTCATAAAACCAAATACAATCCAGCACAGCAGTTAGCTTCAGTCTCCCATAGATTATGTCCGAATCATAAGAACCTTGACCAAATTGGGAACATGTGGGCAGAATCATCAGACACCAGCCACATCTCTAAAGCAGAGATGCACTGCAGACCAGAAATGACCCACAGGATATTAAAGATGTGCTACAACCTGTAGTGAAAATCCTGTTCTACATATAAAACAACAACTGCTCTCAGACTGACCTTTACCATTGCCTGCTGATCCTCACTGTATTCCACCTGAGCCGTGGATAAGTTTATGAGCCCTCTTTCCACAGGATCTTTGTCACTGTTGTAAATAAAAACATAGGGACGGCGGACCACCACAAAGTGCTTGGCCCAGGAGCTGGAGAGTGGCTCTTTGAAGTGGAGGTATCCCTTCTTTGACACCACAGAGCTGGAAAAACAAACAAACCAAAGGAAGAAAGCCACCACAGATAAATGTGAGTACATTTTCCCCTGTGGAACACAGCCACTGAGTACTTCTATGAACTGCAAACACTACACAGGACTTGGTCCCTAATATCTTCTTAATGTTGCAGACAAAAAAAGTTTTTCTATAGCAATCTGAATTTTGTCATCAAGAACCATTTACAAGTCTGACAGAGAATGGACCCATAGAGATCTCTATTTCAGTGACTCTCAGCCATAGTTTTGATGGTAAAAAAAATATTACATTAAGTCACTAGAAAGTGAGTTAGTAGGTGCAGGGAATGAACTCTGCAGACAACAAGTATCAGTATAACTCTCACCAATCCTGCCCTCCACTTGCTATCACCTGTTTACCATCCCCAAACGGAGTAAGGAAACTATAAATCTCAAAAGCCCTTGTGACAACATGCAGGAAGCTACAATAACAGCTACTAGAACTGAAAGTATACCCTGGTCTGATTTCCTCAATATCAGGAACAAGATTCAGGAATTCGTTCTTTCCAGCTCTGGCAAGATAGGAATTTTCTACTGCAGGAATTATCTGGAACTGTTCCATCTCAGGACAAGGACTGGAGGCACGAGAATTTGCTTCTGGCGTCCTTTAAATGAGGAAAAAAAAGGGACAGAAGAAGTAAATCACAAAAAGCAACTGAATCTGACAACAGAATTTAAAGCACACCTACAACCTGGCCTGTCTTGTCAGCCTCATCTTCCAGTCCAAACTTTTTGTATGGCACTGGGAGCCTTCTGTACAATATTAAACATAATTTCTCTTCAAATATGTGAAATAAACCACTGCGGGGAGATAAGCAGTAACTGCTGGTAAGTGGTTCCCAGCTACTTCTGCCTCGTTTCTCTTGTAAAATGCAGTCACAATACAGAAACACATCCTGCTACAGTTTGATGCAGTACTTTGCACTCCTCTCACGGATGTTAAACAGAGAAAGAACAAAGGCAGTGATTTCCAATTTCATCAGAAAGATCATCTATAGATACAGCCGAGAAAAAGCATTATTGGCCAAACGAGTTCATTCTGAGTTACTGTTCACAGGTCCTTTAAAAGACATCTAAAAAAACAGAAACAACCTGTGGACTCCACTTGTTAAAGATGCACTGGTCCTCAGAACAACACACCCGGCTGCTCTGTCACCACAAAGGAGAAAAACATCTCAGAAGTAAAAAACAGTGGGAAGAGAATAACTGTGCAGGGAGTGCAAATGGCATGGCAGAGTCCCACACAGAACTATCTAAATGTAGAGAAAAGGAGGAATGGGGAAAAACTCAGAAAACAGCAAAGAGTTTTATGTGCACTAAGAAGTATTTCCATTATCCATATCCTGTACTTACTTCTGATCAATCGAATTGCATCTTGAATCCACCAGAGAAGGACAGGTAGATGAAGGTGTGAGGGTAGCACTGCTGAAACTGGACACTGATGGGTCCCGTCCAATGGGAGAAATATCAGACAACTACAAGGACAAATAAACACAAAACATCAGAGGGGTTTTTGGCAACCAGTGTTCAGTCCTAGCTAGAACGCAGTATTTCACATGCAGAAGGCTCAGACAACAGAAAAGTATTTCACTACTCAGTGGTAAAAAACATTTTGCATAAAACTGCAATAAATCCATCTGTGGGTTAAGATACAACAGTTACGTACTCACAGCTTGCTATTCATTTCTAGTTATTCACACTTTGACTTCCTCAACAGAATATCAGATTGCCTGTTTTGCCACGTGGTGTTACCTGCTCCTACTGCCAATATTTTTAAGAGCTGATACATTCTTCTGCATAGGGAAAGTGGATAAAGTAATACAAGCACCTCCAGTCTGCTGATGAGCCAGAAGCTCTACCACTGTTCAAGTTCACATCACTTCTAAATTCCTTCAGCAGTCTCTGGAACCTGATACCGAATAGCCAAGTACCTCAAACAGACTGCATTTAGAGGGAGCTAATACAAGATGTTCAGTCTCTCCATGCTATCAACAGATTCTACAACCCACAAATACATTGCTGTTGTTCTACAGATACAGCACATTGTATCGTATGAGGTCCTTACCTTACAGTCACTGATGCTGTTGTACACCTGGTTAAACTCCCGATTGAAAGTGTGAGTCAGAAGCTGCAGACACTGAGAGGAGGAAAAACAAAGAAAAGGATTTTACTTTTACCTTTTCAGGGAAATGAGAACGAGGCAATCTGTGACACTTGGCAACCCCTGAGAGAATATGCAAATTCTAAACTGCTGTGAAATAAAACAGAAGACAGGAATAACCACTTCTCCTGTTAAAACTGTCATGTTTAGTTTATAAAACATCTAATGAAAAGGCATGATATTCACCACCTTATCTGGGAAGTTCGCAATGCTTCATCATCTGTAGTAACTCTACTCAGACCCTCGCTGCTTTTCTCCCGTGTCATACCTTGGTGGCCAGCTCTTTCTCACGATCCACCAGACTCTCTATGTCTGTTGAGTCGTAGCCACTGCTCTCGCTGGGCGTCACAGCACTCTCAAACGTTGTGGTGGAAATCTGGGAGGAAATGCTGGTGGAGGTGCTGAGGGTTCCACTGCTCAGACTGGGAGACAACGAGTCGCTCAGAGACTTGGGGATGCTGTCACCCAGCTTCTCACGAAGCAAAAGGAAATGCCGGGTTTTTTCCACCTAGAAAAGAAAAGAAATGAGTATCATCTGATCCAGCAGGCTCCATTTACAGCCACTCAGTTCTTACGCATTCTCGAAAGATTCACGCCAGTAAGCATTTCCATCTGCTCTGTAGGAGAACGTTTAAATCTCAGCTTTGAGAATAAACTCAGCTTTGGGAACTGCTCAGATCAGAAGGTCAGGCAGTACCTACACTAAATGCAAACTCAGACATACAGTTGCCCTTTTGCTTTCACTTTCTCTCTTCACACCTCATGCAGCAGCTCTAGTTTCTCCAATTCCCACTGATGCTCCAGAATGAGGCTGTCTCCTCGGGGCCTCCAGCCTGCCAGGTTCTCTTCTCCACGCACGTACGCCACAGATGTATCCAGGACTTTCCTCCTCCTCCTCTGCATTCCTGAGCAGTCAAAAATACCACGCTTATTAAAAACGCAGTCTGAGGGAAAGCAGCAAGAAGCACTTGTCAATTAGCAATCTGTAATGAATCAACACTGCTGCTGCCTGGCAGGAAACGCACAAGGCAGCATCTTCTTTAACAGCAATCACACATCAGACAGAGGTTGTGTCTAATTTGGCTTTCTTGCTTCATTCAGGTATTTTCTATTTGCTGCCATTAAATGCAAACTCCTGTCGAGTCTAATTAAAAACAAAAGCTTTGATTACGAGATATTAGAGACAAAGGTACTGATACCACGTGAATGATATTTCTTCCAAGTCATCAAATATCAGCAATACCTAAAATGCAGTAGTCAAAAGGCAAACAAAAACTCTATCATTACAAGACCAAGTCCCAGCTATCCAGTACAATGAGCAAAGTATTACACCCTGTAACTCCATGACCCATTACGTGCTCGGTTTCCCAATACCGGGAAAGTGAGAAAAATGAAGTTGTCAGTGAACCCTTGGTCCAGTGGTAAGCACAGACACAGGGCAAAGGTACAGGCCTGTACAAATTGAGGTGGATTTTTAATGGAATGGCAACATTCTGTCACTCCCGTGAAATGCAGAAACTGCTTCCCATCCAAACAGAAGGATTTTCTCCGTTCTGCCTAGCAATTTTACTGTGATATTTCAGTTTAGGTACCTTTAATACATGTACACCTGGGACTGCTTACCGGGACTTCCTGTGTCTGCCATTTTGCATAAGCTTAGTTCATAGATCCCAGTCACTCGATTGCTGCTCACAAGAAAACAAAGGAAAAACAAATATTATCTTCAGAAATAATGTAGAGTAGCTTAAGTTATGTGCCCCCAAACAGAAGTTGAAGAATAAGTCTAGAACTATATCTAACATAAAATAGCCAGGACAAGCTGCAAGATCTCTAAACATGGCATTTCCCTCAATTCTTTTTTTCTTTAATCCCCCCCCATTAAAAGCTGCCATTGCAACAGCAGCTTTCAGGCTGGGATCAGGGTGACCAACATGCAGGCTTGAAATACGGATCTCTTGTCCCAGCTGTTCAGACAAAAGATTGAAATAGGGCCATTAGAGAGCTAAGCCACGAGTTCCACTGAAAAACAAGCAAGAAAAAAAAGCTCAAAACCAGACCGGAGAACTACTAGCTAAGGCAGAGCTTCTCACCGTGCCCTTCCCAGGGCATCTAACAGCAAATAGCAAAAGTACCAACTGCACTTACGAGTCTGGAGATTTGGAGTAGCCGCTGCCAAAGAGACTGCGCAGTGATCGTGGTGGAGAGATCTTGGCATCACGTGAATAAAAGACCATACAAACATCCTTTGTTATAACAGCAGGCTGAATGCAGTGGTCAAGCTAAGAAAAAAAAGAATGAATGAGTGTCTGCAGACAGCTATGCTAAGTTATACAACTTCCCTTTTTTACTGGGACAGCTTCTTGAAATTATTCTTGTTGGGGTGTTTGGTGGGGTTTCTGGTATGTGCTTTCATGAAAGAGGATTGTTAACATCATCTTGATGCATCCTGTGGGTGAAATAATTGTACTACAGAGAACAACAGCGCCTCGCACACCAAACCAGGAGCTAGGGCACTGTCTGCAGCACTGGTAGTACAGCACAAGATTTTAAGATAGAAAGACAGATAAAATGAGGCACAGAAAGGTAACGAGGTCGTCAATTTCACTTCACATTGGCTGTGAGGCAGTAATGCCTTCACTTCCATACGCTAACTGTGGATACGTTTTTCCACTTCGTTGTCAGAAAATGAATACAGACTTTCACTGGCTTCAGGATTTCATGTCTCAGATGCACACTGCCTGCTGCCCCCAGTGGCTGTGTACGAGCAACAAGCAGAAAACGCAGACTTCTAACCTCCAGGTAAGCAGAGAGGGTCATATAAATCTTCTCTCCATATGGGGTGACTCGATTGAGGAGAAGGGAGTTATGCAAAGAGCTGTCCCAAACTGCTTCAAACCGATAGAAAGTCCTGGAAAAGAAGCACAGCAAGAGCTCAGTAGAGTTCCTCTGCACCCCTCCTCTCACTGGTCAGGCAAAGCTCTTCCTCACCACCATCCAATGCAGTTGCTACTGACTGCAGGGGTTTGCATGACAAATACTTGAAGCAAAACCATCTCTCTTCTTTCTCAAGATTACTTACTTCTACTCAAACAGTTCGGCATAAGATGCCACTGCTTGTTTTCAGAAAGACTCACATAAAAGACAAAAGCAGGAATGTAGAAGAGAACAAAAGCTATCATAACACCACAGGGCAGCCAGCAGTACGACTGTTCCTAAACAAACAGAGCTTCTCTCTATTGATTCAGGTGCAGTTCAGCCCAGAAGGACCTCCAGAGTGCATGGGAAGATTTATTCACTTTAAATCAGCAACACAACCCTATACCATATTATAGGACTGGCATTTAGTAACAGAAGAGATCTTTCTGATAGTGATATAAAACCAGCAGCTTCTGATGGCTAATCAGAATGACTGATAGGCAGGGACAAGTCCTGCACTCAAGCAATAAAGATTCCTTTCCATTTCCCCAATAGTTTCAAGTGAAAACTTTCAGATCCAACACAAACTTTTTAAAGAAACCTCTTAGATTTGGTACATGGCAAGAAAGGAGCTGAAGCCTCCCACAGCTCTACTGCAGCAATCAGGAACGTTCATCTGTTCAGGTAAAAAGTGAGAGACAGCATCACACAAAGGACAGCTAAGTCCTATCTATGGTATCAGAACTGCACTCTCTAACAGAGGCTTCGGAAAACAAGCTCTCTCCTTTCTCACACAGAGTCTGATTTCATCTATGTTCCTTTGGAAAAAGGCCTCAGCATTCTGGGATACAGCACCCTTCTCAGCTTTTTACACCGAAGGAGGCATAAACATTCAGCAGCACAGAACTAAATGCTCCTCCAGCAAAATGGTGCTTTTTGGATCAATGTCAAGTTGGAGTCAAATACAGCTTTGAGACAGATACTCTATTGGATTTTGTCTAGCCAGGAAGATAAATATACACAGGCTTGTCTGTCCAAACCAGAACTTGCTAGAATAGTCACAAAGAGAGACAAAGAAATGGAAGTGAGCAAACCTCTTTCATATAGCAAATAATGTGAGGAGTAAAACGGAGCACAGAAAAAGCAAAGCACAGGAAACAGGAGAAACACGTGAAAGGCACCGATGTACAGTCAGAAATGATTTTTGAGTGGATTTTGGTGTTAAAGGCAGTTAATTGAAAGCACTGAAGACTTAAGCCTTCTCTTCTTCAAAAAGGCAGAACAAAGCAGACTGTGCAGCCAGCATGCTTGGCTGTGACCCATAGGAAAACCTGGAAGGTGAAAGAGGGATCCAGTCTGAGCAGCTACTGGACGTCTCGCTTCTTTGCCAACTGGTAAACTAAGGAGTAGCAACCACATGGTTAAATTTCATATGCAAATCCAACTTAAGAGTGGAGGCTGAATGCCAGTCACATGGCAGCCACAGCTTTTTGTTCAGTGCAATTGTGAGATGGAATTTCAAGTAACTTAATCATTCAGCTCTTGCCTCGGTGCTCCAAACATGGCAAGCATTACAGAGTCAGAGACAGTAAGAAATTCCAAATCTAGTTCTGGTACAGAACAAAGGAAGGGAACAGCAAGGACTATGAACAGGGACTACATTGTGACAGGACATTCTGAGAAAGACTCTACGGTGGAAGCTGCCTTGTGTGGGCGAAGGAGAACTTATCTTCACGTGATCTTTACTGAACTTTACCTGAACAAATCCCTGACACGGGGCAGGAGGAGATGCACTACTTCTAGGAGAGCTAAGGTCTGTGCTAACAAAATTCAGTATCTAAAAGGGAGATGGCAGCAATACAAGATACATAAAGCATTCTATTTTCAAGAATCTTTATGTGCAAGGGAAGCAAACAGAAAATACCTAGGCATATCCTTATCAAGAAAGAGCCTGTAAAGACACAGAAAGAGCTTCGGTTAGTGCAGCCAAAAGCAGAACGGAGAAGCAACAGCCGAGAGGAACAGAAAAAGCTGACAAAACAAAAACACCACCATAAAACAAGTCTGTGGACAATGAACAAACATAAGACAAGAATCAGAGCTTCAATCGCACACCACCACCCTGCCATGCACTCATCTCCCATGTTAAACCTGGCACTTCAGTAAGAGATGGCCAGCAGTCCCATTACACTAATCCTCATCCTTCAGCCACCCAAGCAGCCTTCCTGATAGGAAACTACAGAGCTATACAAGAGTTTCTTGAAGCTGCTGGAGTACAGAAAGTACAGCACTTCTCCACTGCACACCTAGCAGTATCAGACTGGAAATCCTCAAGTCCCAGAGATACTGATTCATTAATTCAAATACACTAGAAGTAAAATATCCAATTCTACAAGGGGGCAAGGGATAACTGCTAAAATACTATCACACATTTATAGACACTAGGTGGCAGGAAGACATTCAGTTGGCAGGAGCAGCATCCTGATCCCACCTTTAATATTGCAGTGATATTTCCAAGTCCGAGCCTCAGATGGAAAAGGAAATCAGAGGCCGTTCCAGTGCCTGGAAGCACAATGCCTCAGAATTCAACAGCTGCAGCAGAGACAAGCTCCCACACAACCCCTTTCCCTCCAGAAAGGCTCAGGTACATTCCAGAGATATTCCTGCTTTGCACCAGCTAAGTGGAGCCACGGAGCCGTCAAGTGACTTGGTTATGTCAGAGCGGGAAGAGGCTCTGCCAGCAGCGCAGCGCTCTGCTTCACTGCCCGTCATTACAGACACTGAAGCAAAACAAGGAGTCTGACTGATCTTTACAGCGACGCACTGCAAGGAGGAGATATATGCAGCCAGAAGCATCCCAGAGTGGAGCCCTACTGCTGCCTGAATGATTGCAGTGCAGTTACATGGAACAAACATCACCTTATCAGAACTCGAGTCGATTTGTGAAACATCCTTATAAATCCATAAACTATGAAGCTTAATTCAAAAAGCATGGCTCTTGCTTCTTTCAGGACTAACGCAGGTGATGCAGCCACAAATGTATCCCTCCCATATGGTCCTTCTTACAACGCTTTATTCTAGCAGCAAGCCTTATGTCACTTTACAAGTTCTAGCCTGAATTCTGAGACGTCTTAACCATTCCCTTTCCTACCTCCCATAACTGTCCTTACAAGTGGAAAGCCATCCAAATGCATTATCAGAGTATCTTTTATGTAGAGGAACAGACCTCAGCTTTATCTAGAAACTACTGTAACACTCATTCTCTGCCTGCATACCCTGCGCCCACGGAATTCTGCATTTAGCCATCAGCAACATTCAGTTTTCCAAACAGTCTACCAATGCTTCACACCAAAGGAATTTCAGATTCCTGCTAAAAGGAGTCTCTTTACACACGTACCTATTGGAGCTGTGAGATGACTTCAGGTACTTTGCAGAGATAATATTCAAAGACAAAATAGCATCCACAGCAGCTTCATCTACTTCCGCTTTGTTTCTTATACGTCCTGATAAGGGGAGAGGGGGAAATCAATTCCATCTTGAAATACAGAAATAACTTATTTTCCCAAATTTCATTTCAGACTGTAATTAAAGCAGCAGCTTTAAGTGGAAATTGCAAGATTGAAGTTTTTCTTCCAGATCTTCTTCAAAATCCAACTCCTCCCATATCCGATACTCATTAAGACAGCAGAAAGAGACTTAAAGAGAAATTACCATTAGTACTTTTTCTTCCTCACACAACAACGCACAAAGCAGAAGGCACTTACCAACTACCAGCTCTCGGACATCTTTCCAGTGCAGCTCATTGCCTTTCTCATGGATAATGGTGACTGTGATTCTACGTTGGATGCCCTGATGGAGTTCAAAACCAACAATTTATACTGGGGAAGCATTCCCACCCACACACTATCATCTCTTTTGCTCTTACACTGTAAAAACACATAAATCAAAAGTCTTTGTTTTATTAAGGAAATAACTGGAATACAACCATTATTCCCAAGTTAAAGAGTTGTTCCTATCTGTGTGAGAAAGAGAGTAAGTGCAAAGTTAACAGTAAAGTCTCTGAAAGTGAACCGGGAATTTGCAAGCAGAGAAAAACAAAATAAGCCTATGAAAAATACTGAACTAGGACTGCCTTTCCAATCCAGCTAAAGACAAATTATTATCAAGGATTATCACAGTAGTATTTGTGATTAATTACAAGCATTTAAAATGCACTGGGGTGTGGTCATTGTACAGATCTGTCTTACAGCCACATGCAGTAAGAAAGGACAATGAAATCGGAGTCCACACACTCTTTCAGTGATCCTGGTACAGAAGTCAGAGAACACCGGAGGCACTCAACTGGTCTCAGGGGTTCTTGCTTTTAAAAAGACTTTCATCTTTCATGATTAGAATGCACACCGATAATCACAGGAAACAGCGCTATACCAGAGGTCAAACATTTCCACAGTGCTCAAAGCCAACAGACTAAATTCAGACTGAAAGATGACTGACCCTACAGCTATCATTAGACAGCTGTATGGGGAAGGAGAAGACACGAGAGAAGCAAAAATCTATCATTAGCACTCTAATCCCCTGCAGAGATGAAACTTGCTGCTCTACAGCCTTCATTAGTACCTGGTGAAGCAGGAATGTCCCCTGACAAGGCAGGCATCCAGTGTGGTCCACAATAGCAGGAATATACCTGTGTGAGACACAGAAATCAGAAGGCAGGAAAAACATAATAGCACAGCAACATTAGTCTGTATTCTGCCACCAACATTTACCTCTCTGTACAATATCTGAAGAAATAAGACTGCTTCCACCAGCTTTTACAATGGATTTGTTCATTGCTGATGAAAATGCACAGCTAATGGTGGTGACTATGTTGAAAAATAGTTTTGTAACTGAGAATTTGCTCTGTCAAACAGTGTTATTGTGCTCTTCTTTCCATCTGTTGTAGTTTCCATGGAAGTAAGCAGGAGACTTGTACTTTCAGAGTGACCGACGTACATCCAGAGATGGGGACTCCACCACTGCCCTGGGCAGCAGTACCAGTGCTTAACCACCACTCAATGTGAAGAAATTCTCCACCATGTCCAATCTAAACCTCCCCTGGAGAAACATGAGGCCATTTCCTCACGTCCAATCTTCTGGAAAACCCTGCGGAACTCACTTCTCAATACCATGTCTGAAGACTTGTCAGGGGAAGACTTCCTGCTTCGCAGAGGTGAACATACAACAGGGCATACTACAGAAGTCACCTAGCCGAGTCTGTAAGTGATTTAAATTCATGGCCTAAACATAGGAAAAAGATGTCCCCAGCCCTGCTTAGCTGATGCTCACAGGCTTTCAAATGGAGAGACACTTCAAGAGTTAAAGAATGCCAATTCTGTCTCTTCAGTCCCTTTCAACGAGGACAACAAACATCAGCAGAATTTACATCCCTTTGATACAAACTAGACAGAGACCAGAATAACATAAGCCAGACAACCTTCAGATGATGACTACTAAGCAGCCACCTTGTCATGGACTGACTCGGGTTGAAAGGGACCTCAAAGATCATCTAATTCCAACCCCATCCAAAGACCACTGTCTGAACAGAACAAGGTAAAAGATCTACTTCCTATTAACTGCTCTTCTTAAAACACAAATGATTCATGCTTGACTTACTCGCCAGTTGGCTCCAATTCGCTGATCTCAAACCAGACAAGGAGGTCGTATTTGCTCACACTCTGGCCCAAGCTGGGTTTGCTCACAGTATTTAGCTTTGTAGCTGGCACTTAAAGAAAAAAGAATGGTTTATGAAGACCATGTATACTGTGCACATGCTCAGATCACACTTTGTTCCACGATGATAAGGTTTACAGCATTATTCCTCAAAGTGCTGGTATCAACACAGGTTACTTAGATAAAAAAAGTAATAAAAATAAAAATCACAATAAAACAGAAGTGTGCAGAGGAAACAAACTTGTAAAAGTACGTAACTGAAGTCTCTCTAGCTTCACAGGAGAACAGTTTCCTCAGATGTCCACCAGCTACTTCATTGTTTAACAGTTTGGAGCTTAGAATTGGTCTCTTAATCTGCAGTGTTTTAACACAATGTGCATTTTCCCTTCCCCACAGAAGGAAGTAAATTAAGAACTTAAAAACGTGGTCTTCACTTTTATGTTGTGAAGTGCTTGTCTCCTGCACCAGGTCTGATGAAACGTGCACATAAAGAAGCTGAATAAGACTTAATCCAGAGTAAGAAAGGATCAGCACTGTACATATCAAGTCAGTAACAAAACATGATGAGCAAAACAGAAGCCTCTGCAGAACACTGCAGAACGACTCCTCTGTACATCCTTTTTCTCATGCCAATGTTTCAAGATAATTTACAGAAGATAAGAAAACAGAGGCCTGGGAGATCCTGGGGAACAAACACGGGGCCACAGAAGAATCTGTGCCACTTAGCATCCTGGAGCTTATTTTCTCCAGCATAACCCTAAACAAAAACATGGCATCATCTTTCTGTAACTGTAGCCACAGCAGTTCTACACCCAAGAATACTTCAAGATAACAATAAGGAAAAAGGACTCCTGAAGCACCTTTTAAAACTACTTCTACCTCTACCGTAGATCAAATTCGGCTACTAACCATCTCGTTTAGGAGCCCGCTCACTCTGACAGCTGGGAACAGGCAGAAACAGAAAGGGTGGCAGCTGGTCAGCCCCATCCTGGAAAGCAGCCACAGCAGAGGAGGCAAGCACGTTGGCATGCTCGGATAGTGTGTTCAGCACATGCACGTTTACATAGCCAGACATAAGATACCTAATTAATTCAATTTTTCTTTCGTGGTCTGCAAAGGGAATGGAACACACAAAAACAGCGATGGTAGAAACATGCAGGTGAGGTTAAGCAGAAGGAGTAAGAGGTGAAATGGGGAAAAAAACACCAGAAGAGTTCAGCATGCATTGTTAAAATTAAGCAAAGAAAAACAAGGATAATTTCAACACGACTGGCTCAGTGACCAAAAACGTTACACAGCAGAAAGACAGTGATTAATGAATATCTCCAGACAAGTGCTCAGTAAGCACGTGAAGAGTCACAGCCAGAGCTCATGGGATACAGTTAACACCTCAGGAGAGGAATTCTGCCCTTTAATGACCCAGGATGCATTTACTGCAAGAAGAGGTTGAATATATAGAGGAAGATAGACAAAGATGGATCCGATGCCTTTTGCAGAGTTCACTCCATTTCTTTTCTTGGTGCCCTGATTGGCTCGTGTGTATACTAAGCCTTCATCTTCCATGTCAAACAAACATGTGATGCACAGAATTAGAGAACTGCTCTCACCTGGCTTTGAGAGTGGCATAGGGGGAGGAAAGAATCTTCGAGAAGGCTGCGGAGGGCTACAGAGAAAAGACAGAATTTTTAGAGGCAGCTAAGCAAAGTTATATACAAATAGATACACACTCCAGTATGTGTCTTTAAAAGGACTCCCACAATCCTATGAAGACAGGTAAATATCACCAGTCACAACAAGTGGATTCAGCACACTTCTCTGACTAATACAAATCCTTTTTCTATTGCAACTTAATTACTTCTAGCTGTTGAGGAAAAACATCTATTTATACTCTCCAACTACTCCACCCTCATCCTGCACCAAAAATTGAACTGGGTAACAGGCATTTCCCAAAATACCTTCAGGAAAGGGCACAAGCCTCTGCTGACATTTTCTCTTAAAACTTGCACATGCTGCCTCTTCGCAGCTGCTGCTTTCAGCAGGAGTGCTAACCAGACCAAGTAATCCACCAGCCGCCTCTCCCTTAGACTGCTGCAGAAGGGGATTAGAGGTCCTTTCTCCAAATCCAAACATTCAAATGCTCAGTGCTTCCAAAATGTGTAATGCATTGAAAACCTTTTGTTTTCCCCTTAATTTTGCCTCTCTTCCTTTTTCACCCTATCTTTATCAGGTTGTTCTGAGGGAATACTGCACCTTGCAGAGCATGAGGATTTACCCAGAACTAAGTGGGATCCAGCAATATGCTGCTGCCAGCGTTTGTAGGGTGGATGCAGCAGTATCACAAAGCAGCATTCCGTGCTTGACATGGTAAGACAACCCCACCACTCATTAACAAAATACACTATGCTGGGTAAGCAGGCCTCTGCCAGCACACGTACATTAGTCAGGATTCCCACTCGGGAGGGTGCAGCTAAATAATTTCAGGAGTGTGAAAAACAGCCTGACCTGCAGAAGTCACCTGAACAGTATCACATCAGCCTTTATGCCAGAACAGCAAACAATACCTATTGAGGTCCTGTCCTTGTAGATGTAGAGGATGCTGCTGGTAATGTCCAAAGACTTCAAAAACAATAGGCTTTGTTTTGATGTACTCCACAAACGATTCTGTCACTTCCACAGCAATCTGTTAAGCAAGTAAGGAAAGAAATGGAAGCAAACAGAAAAGAAGCCTAAAAAATGTGAATTCTAATTTTAGGAGTCCACAGTCTTCACAGTGTTTAGAGGAGCTCCCAGTAAAATAAAAAGCAGCTCCATTCCTTTATGTTCTAAGGATTAATTCTTATCTCTAGTAAAGAAAAAACTGAAAGCCTCAGTATGAGGCATTTCGAGTAGCAGAAGTGGAAGCTACATACAGCAAAGGGATTCCGGAGCTCATGACAACAGATTTATTCTGTTCGTTTGAGATCATGAGAACTGCTATTCATACATATTTTAACTTCCTGAATTCTAGACTGCTTTCATTGAACATCCTGGAATGGAAACGGGGATTTTAAAGGCAGGAAATAGATGTGAAACAGTGGAGTTAAATCTTCCACGTGGAATCATTCTGTGATTTGTTCTCCACTGGGGATTACATCATCCATCTGATCACTCCTCCTATTGTCTATTCTTAGTAATTCCCCCTGCCCCTCCTCCCTACGCACCTCTCATGAGCTTAACAGGAAGGATACACACAACTCCCCAGTGCTGTAACAATCACTTACTAATCAACAGAAGATGTACTTACATTCTGAACATGGTAAAAACCCAGTGGAGTCCCTCGACCGTTGTTTTTGAGAGGTTCTGTTGAGAAAGCTTCATCGTGACGGTGAAAAAAGCTTTTTAAAAATGGAAAAACACACAAAAAGATCAGTTCAGCTTAATGGAGACTGCTGTGCTGGGAACCCAATGCCAAAAGTAAACTCATACATTTAGTCTGCCAGAGCTTACAGGGAGTTGCATGACAGCCTAAAGTCACGTATAGCTTAGAATCTTTGGGACCACAATTCTTTTACAATGGGACCAAAACTCCTGTTTTAGCTTTATGACACCAAAACTTTATTCTCTTTCCTAAGAAACTAAATCAAACAGCACTTTTACCAGAGAGATACTGATTTACTCGAGGGTGATATATGTTCTGTGCCTGGGCATTCAAACATTGATAACTAAACAGGAAAAATTCAAACAAAACCCTGAAAACAGCCACTTTGAGAGCCTGCTGATTCTTAATTCCTTTCTGCAAGACTTTACTCCTTGACACCACACTAACACAAGGCAGGCATGGTTATCAGAATTCCTACTGTGAACAAACAGTGTTTTCCTCTGCTGTACCACTGATTTGAAAAGCTCTCCATCAGACCCTTTGTTGCCCGCTATTATTTGTGCTCACTATTAAACCATCCATTGTCTAATGCAAATAAGAGCAAGTTCTTACTTGAACTGGCAGAAGATGTCTGCGTATTCAGGAAGGATGCCGCTGGCCTGCAGCACCGTCACGCGGAAGGTAAACACGCTGCCCAGCTTCAGGTGATGACCAACTTCCTCAGTGAATCCTTCCATAGTCATTTTTCCATCCAGTAGAGTGGATGACTTCAGGTCTGAAAGAAACAAACAGCCCACAGTGTTAAACCTTTGGTTTGGGTGATTTTTTTTGTGTTTTGGTTGCTGGTTTTTTTTCCTACTTAAAAACACTCCTTCAGACAGCAATGTATTCCCAACACACATTCAAATGGCTTTTTACAATACCAAGAAACCCTAAGTAAACAGAAAAAGTTGTTCTGCACAGTTATTCAAACAAAGAACTCAGCATCTGCCATACGCAATGCATTAGTAACACCTTCTCCCCGCCTATCTTGCTCTTTAAGGACATCCCAAATCCCTTTTTACCACTGACTGAAATTGTCCAAAGTTATCCTTAGGTTCTCAAAAAAAAAAAAAAAAGGCTACGCATTTCTTGCTTACCTAGCTCATTCATCCTGTTTATCTCCTCTGGAGGAGTGATAACCTCTGAATTCTGCCCCTGCCCTTCCACAATTCTTAATTCTTCCAAGGACAGCCCAGACCGAGTCATCGCGACAGCAGAGAAATCGCTCTGAAAAATGAAGTGAAGCTGCACTGAACAGATGCCTGCAGTTTCCTGTTTTCCCATGTCCTTCTTCCCCTGTTTGAATTAATATTTCTCTTAGAAGCACAAGCTATCGTGCTCAAAGGTACTTAATTAAATTTGAACACTTACCTTATCAAAATATTCATTATCAAATGAAATTTTAGCTGTGCCTGACTGTCGAATACCAGATCCATAATCAGGGGCTTCTTCATCAGCTAAAAAACATCAAGAAGGGAAAAAAGCACAATGGGGGAAGAGCAGAGAGAAACAGTCAACTGACAACAGAACTCTTCAGTGTGGGAAACCAAGACAAGCCACCACGTTTAACTGTGAATATACCTAAACTTTATAGAGAATTCTGAATGCAAAGTGACCTTAATACTCATTTTTATTACTTGTTTACATCTAAACATTACGCTTGAACTTAACATAATACAATGACCCTCATGAGGGGTATACCTACATTGATATAAACTGCCATCTAAAATTATCTAGTCATAAGTAAAGCAATAGCACTAGCAAAGCTCCACAAATAGATAATACAAGTTTGAAAGATGGTTCTTGTCCATGCAATCAGTCCATTTCACCTCTCCCTCCTTATGGAGAGTACCAACAAGGAGGCCTGGTTAAATGCCAGCTACTTTTTCCACAGTAAATGCATTCTTACAGGAAAAATTCAAGATCCAGAATGTGCTCTGAAACTTCACCTAGAGACCAAAGAAAGCCATAGCACTTTTTCAACACATGCCCACATTTCAACTTCTCACAGTCATGGAGTATTCCTTTATATCATCCATTTATTTGGATGGCAATGCCATGGAGACCAAACTAAACTAGAAATACGTCTATTGTACACATTAACATAGATTTTATTTCAGTTGCTGCTTTAGCCCCTGCCAGAGTGTTTCTCACACATCTTCAGGGTCTGAGATTTCATCATACATTCCCATGGTGAGAGAAACTTCCAAGGTTACCATACCTAAATAAAGAAATGTTGGCAGGTAGCCACGCTAAAAAAGACAAACATGGGAAGCATCTGTGGTCTCACCAGCATTGATGAAACGGGGATAACAACCAACAGTAAAACTCAACTAGATGATTTCATGGTAAAAAGCCACCGTTGGCAGGTGACTAGCAGGCTTTAAGCTCTGGCATGCATACAATGGCAGTTCACAGTTGTATGGAGCAGCTACCATCTCTGCATCTACTCTGCTCCAGCATGTTTCTGAGTCTTCGCATACTTTAGTGAGGCAATGAAATGGAAAACTGCTACTGAATTTTGTTTATATTAGGCTGAAAACTGTTCAGGAGCTTCTTTGCATGCTATTCAGCCAGAGAATGATGGAGTACACTTCTACACATTACTCAGAAGGGTGGTTTAAGAGGAACAAACACAGTACATTTTACTTTTTGTGAGTCACCACAATTATCAGACTTACATATACCCTTGTGCACTGTTTATACTGGGTGTCAGGAAAAAGAACCTTTGCTTTATTTTGTGCTGACTTAAAAAGCAGCGTTGCATTCCATCACCATGTTCAAAGCCTCTGGTCAGGATCATTATTTCAAGGTTTACCCACGATTACACTGATGAAAAAGTTTCAACAGCAACTTAATAACAAAGAGAAAGTGTTCTTTGAAACACTAAAATTATTTAGGATTAAGAGAGAATAGCTGCTGTAGGACTGCATGTTTTTTAAAGCTGCAGCTATACACAGTGCACCAAAAAGCTGCAACATAAAGCTTGCTGAGAGCCTCACCTGCTATAGCTTGCACTGCCACGCGCAGAAATCCTCGTACTTCTCCCTTCTCACTCACAACAGCCACTCGGTGAATCAGAGGCACGGGGTACAGCAGATTGCTCAGGTATACAAATGCTCTGGTAATAAGAAGGAAAGAAAACACAAACAGCATTAGGCCATCGTCTGCAAAACCAGACTGCAGCATTTGCTTGGCTAATGGGACATTCAAATCTTCAGACAGTTTACTTTATTCCATCTGTTAGACCTGTACTGTGGTCTTGTACCCACACAGGGCTCCTCGGCAGTGTCAAAGCTAAGCAAAGCCACAGAACACTCCAGATCACAGTAAACCTGAGACAGAGGGCTTATATTAGTGAGTTACAAAACATATGAAGAACATGTAAGGTGATGGCTTTCTAAAGGCAATTTTAGATGTGCTACAGTTGTGAACAGAGCTGTTAGCAAGATGGTTGAAGTCTACTAAGGAACTACTAAATATAAAGGATTTTTATTTTTCCACCCTTTGAGCACAGTTTTAAGTAAATCAAAAGGGAATTGATATCCTGTGCACACAGCCTCAAATATTTCAGTGAACAACTAAAAACACTCCTTAAAACTGAAATTTGACTGAATGTTTTCTACATACATTAGATAACATTCTATGCAGGGGAATCAGAAATTCAGTAAATGAAAACTCATCTGCCAGGTTTGCTGGAAGGCTCAGTGAGTGCACGGGTAGTGGAAGACTGATAAATACCTTTCAAGTATTACATTTCTGTCTTTAGAAAACACAACTGTGCTCTATAGCAACCATTTAGAAATTACAGTTTACTGCATGAATAGCAGCATTTGGGGCCAGCACAGGATGATCCTGCTATACAATAATGCACAAAATCATATATAACTACAAGAAGGGCCTATTTTGGTACAGTTAACATGTTTATTGTATATATTTTCATTATAGATTAGACTAACATTATCAAGTCACTTGAAGTTCCTGCAGTGAACTGCAGAAATGCTTAATACCACACTTCAGAGCAATGGGCTCGAGCGAAACCTGAAATGTGGAGAAGCCCAACGAGGCAGGTAAGAGATGGCTCCCAACAAGGGGAAAAAAGGGAGGAGTGATCTAAGTGGGCTGCTTCAGAGTTCAGAAGGCTGAGATGGATGGAAGTTTAACCAATAGTTTTACCAGTCGATAAATTAAAAGTGGATAACTAATTATGTAGGGAATTATTATGAATTTATGCTAATTAAATTATACTGAAACTTCAGTGATTTGTTTAGCTGGATTTGCTGCTTGCAGTCCTTTTTATTAGTCTTCAATAAGCGTAATTAATTTCTCAGGTTTATAGCTTTCCTAATTTAATATTCACTGGGAAAGTCCTGCGTGACAAAGCAGGACAGGGAGCTCAGAATGTTCACTGCCTCTGCTTGGTGCCATCAGCTGCACTTGTTCCAAATTCATACAAATTCAGTAGCTCATGACAAACAGCTAAGAACCACAGCTAGGAAAGGTAAGTGCTCCTCCATGGGCTCCCATGCCCACTCCCAGAATGAATCATCGTGGAATGATGGTAATCAAACGTGTCAGCTGTGAACCAAAGAGATCAAAGTAATGCTACTGAAAATGAAATGGTGACAAAATGCAACAGGAAAGAAAATGATTAATAAAGCTCTAAAAGTAACAAACCAAAACAAATTAAAGTGATACAATGACAAAAACTGCAACTTAACACTTGACTACAATTAGGATCTAACTCCTTTTCAGTCTGCTCCCAAGCGAGGTAAACACTGATAAAGCAGGGGAAGGGAGGAGATACTAAATTTAAAAGTAACTAAATCAGATTATTTTTCCCCCCCAAGGAAGCGTTTTTGCTTTCAGCTTTGAAGCTTCAGGCATTGCTCATCTGAAAAAGCAGCACCGCACCAGGCCAAAAGAACAGCCGCACTAACAGACAGGAACTGCTCACTGGGACCGGACGAGGGGCGGCGGTCAGGAAGGCAGCTCTGCAGCTCTGGGCTCAGAGGGAAAAAGGACTTTGAAAACCACATCTGAAGGGAGGGAGAGCAGCTATTTTCCCTACAGAAAGGAAGACTGTACCAGTACGAACACAAGCAGCAGTTTCCTAACTAATAGCGGCACTCAGTACAGGAGCCTTCCTACTCCAAACTACTACAAAGAAAATATTTTCACTGCATGAAAAACATAGTTTGGTACACATGACTCAAGTTCTGAAGCTGCTCTCCAATGTACAGCTGCCAAAGCATTCAGCTTCACTAACAACTGCACTTTTGCCACCTCAGCAGAAAGCCAAAAGTACTTCTCATCGCCCTGAGTGCCCTTCCATCCAGCTCCCCAGCTCACTTCAACCATTCTAACTCAGAGAAATAAAAGCACATAATGCAAAGTCTTCAGCTTCCTGTTTGGTGAAGTCGATGCTATCTTCTGTAGAATGGAGAGCCATTGTACGTGTGCTGCACAGAGGAAAGAGCAGTTCTATGCTGCAATACTCCTTTGGGTGCCATTCCTTCTGCTTCGTCCTAAGTCAGCATCAGGTTGGAGCGGATGAAATATTAAGGTTATCCTTCTCCTCCTCCCCACACCTGGGGGACTCCCACTCCCCGGACAGCCCCACGTGTCCCCCTGCACCTCAGCCCAGCAGACTGAAAGGGGGGAGTTGGATTAGCAGAAAATTGGTGAGGTAAAATAGCATACTCACAAGAACTAGAAATGAAATTTAACAAACACAAACTGTTTGGAAATCAAACAAAACCAACAGAACTCAGAATGACAACAGATATTTTTAAATGAACATGTCGAGATTTAAATAAAGTGTCCCATCATCCTCTCCCACCTCCCTTAAGAACACAGCAAAGGTTTGGTATGTCACACAACTAAAAGGAATCAGCCTTAAAAACATCCCAACATGCCAGAAGAGATGGCTAAAGGGACCAGCTCTTTTTTTACCTCCTTTTCTTTTTTCCTTAATTATAGTACAAATAGAAGGCCATCACAGAGCAGAGGAAAAAAAAATACCGTGATGGCCAAGGAGTTGGACAACTACATGATCAATCTCTCCTCATCCTCTCCTTCATGACCTGAACTCTTTATTGCTGATACAAAGAAAATTCAGCATTTTCTTCCTTTTGTTCCATGTTGCACAACATGTAAAACAGTACATGGCTAATCAAAAGCAGTCGAGAATGCTGGTTTTGTTACAAACTGAACGCTACCATGTGTGACATAATAGCTATCTAGGTGGACACATCCTCTGATACTCCAAGATACACTGTCCAAAGGTAGAATTGTTATGCTGTAATACAATGAGGAATCAAAACTGTTTCTGCTGATTGGGGTTAAATAACTTCCTGCTGACAGAATCAGTGCACCAGGAAAACACAAGGGATCTCATCTCTGTTCAAAAATAATACAAAGTTTCACTCCTCAACACAATCCACAACACAAGCAAAGCCCTTTCTTACGTGCAGCTTACACGGCACAGGACAGTTCCCTGAGCTGCTGCAGCTTCGTATCAGTGTCTGCAGAGACAGAGCTCAGCATTCTCCTTAGCACATGGAAACGGGAAGCAAGCTGTGTAACTGCCAGGAAGCACAACTGCTCTCACTGCACGCTGCCTCTGCTCAGCTTGTGTTTCCTGAAGTCTGTGAAATAAAGATGAATAGTCCAACTTTTTCCCAAGCACTGACAGCCATGTGCTGAAAGAACACGCACAAGAGAGCGGGCCCGGATGCCAGCACTGTCACAGAAAGCAGCCTCGCCTTTGCAAACAGTGCACGTGTGCTTTAACCAGCTGACAGCCACTACCAAGCCTGATAAAAGGGCCTTACCAAAACGACTCTTGTGGATCAGATTAACCTGAATATTAAGTTTTATTAAACACATTATCAGACATTGCACATAAGGGTGCAAATTCACAGAGATCGAAGAGGACTGCTGTAGTCACTCGCATCTCTAGTAACCATAACTTTTGTTTTGACAATGAAAGTTTCAAGTTTTAATTGCAACTGGTTAATAGATGCACTACAGACAAAGAATGAGGTTACACAATACAGCTGAACTAATCTAAAAGCTTCTTTTGTTGTTGTTCTTTTCAAAAGAACAAACAGACCCTCGTTTTTACAAATGATGCAGCTGAGTTTCCTGCATGTGAAGAAACTGTATAAAAGATCCCACTTTCCTAACCAGGATTGTACTCCCTTCTTACAATCACAGAAAAGGTTAAAGTCAAGCTCTGGTTCCTCCTCCTTTGTTCCTCCCTCCCACCTGCCATGCAGTCTTCCCCCCTCATATTTTGTACAACAGCTGTGCTGACCACCTGCCTCGCTGCTGTGCAGGCAGACTGGCTCACACAGCGACCGAATAAGAAAAAATGTAGTTGTGTGAGTGGTACCAGAACAAAGGGGAGAGAAGTCACTAAATACAATCTTTCCGTTTCCTGCCATGACTTACACGTTGCTACCTGTTTGATCAAGACTATCTGTGAAGTCATAATAGGAATTGGGAGTTTTTTTTTCATGTAACTTGCTATACTTGTGGTCCACAGCACAGGTTGAGGTCTGATGACACCTTAATCAGATCTGGATTGGTAAAATTGAATAAATAAGATGTCTAAAATACATTAGGCCGTTTTAGAAATTCAAGCACAGCATATGGGGAGCACACTGATAAACACAGCAGCCAGTGATTTTTAATGATGACAACCTTCTGCTACGCAACACAGTCTGAGTCACACAACCTGAGAATCAATCTCAAAGAATACTCCTCCTAATCCAGAAAGAGCCACTCCCCCTTCTCCACATGCCCTCTTCTCTTCCCACACAGAGGATGCTAGATGAGTTCTCCAAAAATAAGCGTATCGAACCAGACTTAAAGACTTCCCACCATATTCTGATGTCCTCTTCCATATGAGAAAATTAGACACTACAGGATCATCTTCGTGATCTTGCAATGGCTAAATAGAGCACTGCTAATAAACAAGGCTTAAATACCATACAGAAGCAAAACCACATTCATTCCACGTTGTGACACTCGTCTATAACTAGAAGTATATTCACTGTCACACCTAAATACTGTTTCCTCAATTATTACTTTGGCCTTCATGGCCTCCAACAGTAGAATTTAATACTTAGGTGTTAAGCTATATACATTCTCTTGAATTCCAATTTATGCAGATGGCTGTTTTGGCTGCCTGGATAGATATTCTATGCAACACAAGGCATAGACACTGCAACCTACAGCAAGAGCTGGTCCCTTTTGGCCATTCTCACAGTAACCTCACCAACCTTCCCACTAAAATGAACCAAGGGGATCGGTCGTAAAACGGGTCGTGCCCATCATTGAAGAGGTCTGATCCCTCCTCTGTTCCAGCGTCGGAGCCAGTATCATCCACAAAGGCCTCATCATCAAAGTCCTCCATCTCATCCTGCTGCTCATCAGCCAGTTCAGTGATGTCAGAGTCAGCCGTGGAGAAAGTGGGGGAGGGCGTGCGATCAGCAAGACGCTCATTCACGCAGCCATGGAAAATGGGGGAGCTAGATATCAGTTAATGGAATACTGATTAACACAGTGAGGGGAAAGAAGAATGCTTCATTTAACAGTCGTCTGTTGCCATCAGCACAGAGCCCAAGTGAAAAACAAGCAAAGGCTTCAAACCATCTCAAATGGAATGAAACATAAGGAAAGGGATTGCTAACAGAGCCAGGAAAAAGAGCATCCTTGGACCGAGTTTGAATAAACAAAAAATGAATACAAAGATGGGTGAACATACAGATATTGACAGCACATCCATTTAACAGAGCAATAATTCTTATTTCCAACATGCACGACTTTTGTGAATAAAAATATTGCCAAGATGCAGCCATTAGGTAATCCTTGTTTCAGAAGAACTTAAATTGTTTGAACCACATGTGTAAATAAGGCGCTGGACCACTTTTCCCATCCATTCCAGTGTTCTTCATATTCTCTGTGCACTCCTCCAGTGACTTTAGATAGCACTTAGCTAGGCAACTTGATAAAAGAAATAAAGTTAGAGCTTACTTAGTGTTCAGTTAAATCAGATTCTACAATGTTATACCAGGACAGGCAACTGTAAAAAGAGCAGTTTCTGCTCCTCACTATAATTTGTCTGTCAAAAATCCCTGCAAGACAGCACACAAAATGGACACTAAGCAGCTATACAGCTTACAACCACACAAAGTTAATCCCATCCACACACTGAGGAGAGCTGTAGCAGGAGCTGAGGTTATCATCACATACCTTCCAACCAGCTTGAACCAGTGAAACCGATCATAGAAGGGGTCGCTGCCTGTCATGGTGCTTTCACTCTCATCCTGCGTACTGGATGCCATCTCCCCAGCCCGGTCATACATCTCACGCATCAGGTCCAACCGCTGCCTGCACAAAGGAGGATTCAGAAGTTAATATACAGAGGGGGAAGAAAAAAACAACAAAAATTCACCTATACCAAATTATAAATAGGGAAAGAAAAACATAAAACAGAGGACTGTGTACCACTGATCTCTGTACTGTATGAAACCCGTGACACAGAAGGGATTTGGGAAAATATTTGCAGGCTACACCCACAAACCAAGAAACAAGGTCACTTCTGAAGAGTACATATATGCTGGATTCAATTCAAACTTGTATCTACGCTTCTTTGACATCTAGTTTTGAATATTTTTTGCATCTTTTTTTGTATCATGCAATGTTGCTGGGTAATTTAAGGCAGTTTTTGCAGAAAGCTGGCATTTATAACATATTGCACTATCTGGAAAGCTGGCATTTGGGATGACACAAAGCCAAATAAAACAGAGAATGAACAGCAAGGGATGAAATTTTTCAGTGAAGCTCTTTGGAGAAGTTCTTTGGATATAAAGAAGTTTGTTCTCCAGTAACATTTGCATACTTGAGTTTTTCTAAGGACCAGTAATGCGTTGCTCCATTCTTCAGATCCTGGACTTCCACAGCTACCACTGTCCGGGGAAACGGCCTGTTGTCCTGGGTCTTCTCCATCTCAGGGGGCAAAAGCTCTGGTGGCAGTGGTGAGTAGAGGGTGTCAGTCAGCAGGACAAACTGAAATTGCACCTGAATGGAAATAAAGTTCAGAGAAATCAGATATCAGTATCACAGAGGGGACAGACATAACCTAACGCAATGCGCGATGGAAGTTTGAATTCTGCTTCTGTGAGTGGACTCAGTTTTGTTAATTCATGTGATTTTTTGTTTGTTTTGAAGTAGCACAAAACATTTTTCAGCTGAATACACATAACTTACTCTTATCAAATCCAGCAGAGGTCTGGAAAACTACAGACTTAGCATACCCTGCAGCATTCCCTTTCTCTTAGGGAGATAATTGACCATATGAAGTTATAACTGAAAAGGAAAACTGAGGCCACAGGGGAAATCTGTATGCACATGTGTTTATGATATGGACAGGAACAGCATAAGGGAAATGAAGAGAAGGCTATCCATCAGATTTGCATAAGATACTCATTCAACCAGAAGTCTGAATCAGAGAGGTCTGTGATTTTCTGAACCCTTAAAAGCCCAAACCAGTAAATTAAAAACAATGTGTAACTTCAAAGACAGTAAGAGACTCAGCATTTAAAGGAGGACTACACAGTCAACAGCAATCAATCAGAAAATTCAAAAAGATACTCTGCATGCTTCTACCTTTTTCTTTAATTCTACACTGATTGCATTGGCTTCTTTCAGATAAACAGCATTTCCCCAGAGCTGATCCCTCAGTGAAGTGAACTGATGAAACTTCCATTTCCTGAAAGCCCACTGTGCGAGCTCATACTCGTGTCGTGTCCAGGTCACTAGGAAGGGCAAAGAAAGAAAGAGAAGACTGTGGCACCTTCCCTGAGCCATCACATGCAATACCCAGCACTACTGCTGGCTGTGCCATCAAGTTCTCAGTACCTTTTCCAGGAGAGAAAAACATAAAACGTAAATCTGCACTTTTACTATACAGCAAGGAAAAACTAGATTCAATTTTTCTCACTACTGGCACCAGAGTTAAAACGTCAAGTAAGAGGATATGGGACACAGAACAAAAACATCCTATTCCTATTATTTTAAATCAGTTAGCAATCATTAAGTGCTAAAACGCAGGAACGAAAGCAAGAGTTACAGAACTAACAAAGCTCTGTCTACTGCCCAGAAATTGAATCACTCAGGGATGTCACAGTACATAAGAATTCCTATGAAGGAGAAAAAAAAGTAAATTCAAAACTCAGAACAAGGGAACAAAAGCAACAGGTATATTTAAGATACTTTAACTCCATTAGTGCCAAGAGACAGATACCTTCAAACTCAAAATCACCAAATCAAAGCTTATAATTAAACTAAGCTAGTTTATACATCAATTGATTTTGAGGATATGAATCAGCTATTTATGTGGGACATTCTATGAACACATACTTTCCATTTTTATACTGTGATGATACTGAGAATATTTAAGTTTTATGTGTTGCAGGAGATGTTACAGCAACTGTTTGTTTAGGCTCGATTGTGCCCAAATTGTTTTCAGCTCCAAACTCACCTTCCTCCTCCTCTTCCTCCTCCTCTGTTGTTTCAGCTGCCAAGGATCGTGTCTCCACCTGCTTCTGCAAGGCCTGCAGCTTACTCTCATAGTCCTGTGGGGAGAGAGGAGATACTGTGTAGGAGGACAGACGAAAGCAAGAACAGTCAAGAGACACAAACATCAGATGGAATGACAGACAAAGAACAGATACATAAAGACATCTCTGTCACAGGCTAACAACTATTGTTTTAGTATAATCTGCCCTTGGAAAATGGAGAGACAGTAGGCAGAGGCCAACACGACCAAGACACTGTTGCTGATCCTTTTAAACCAGCAGATATCCGTGCTCAAAACAGCTGTAAGAAGAAAACGTTTAGGATTAGTTGTTTTGGTAAGGGCTGGAAAATGTGGGTTTTCAGGAGCGTGCTTGCAGGAACATGAGAGACAGACAAAGAAGAGTATGGAAATAAATAAGAGGATTATTCAGCTTCACATTCTCAAACAGAAGGATTATCAGCACCATTGTTCTGTCTTTTGATACAATTAAATTCATTTCAAATTCTAGAAAAACGGCATTTTGTTTTCAATTATATTTCCCTTCCAGGGGTGTAAGTGCTGTCTTTAATACAGCAGAAGATGAAATATTACTTCAAATAAAGGCTGAGCTTATTTAAGGCAGAAGTGTGTTAGCTCTAAACACATTCCATGCCTTAATCCAATAACAAAAGACCCAGGAAGTTCTTCCAAAGGGAAGGACAAGGCTTACAGAACTCTATACCCCAGTTCCATACGCATGTGTGTATTTGGGACGTTCAGGGCTAAGTCATATGGGCAGAGAGGTTTCCCGTTCAGCATCATCGTGCCTTGAAATAAATGCTACTACAACCATTTCTGTATTTGCTGGTAAAGCAAGTGCTTCCCACGGCTCTGTGTTTTTTGCATCAATTCCTGTTTTCTGCAGTTCTTTCAAGATAGACAGTCATCATGCTCCTGACCCCAAAGCCTGCCTTGTTGTTTTCAAGTTAATCCTCTGACATGTTTTACACAAGGTAAACCAACTCCTTAAGGTTTTTCTACAAGGGGGAGGGGGCAAATATCCAACAACTCAGTAGGAGGGTTACAGAGTTATTAAGGAGAATTCTGGCAGTCACTCATCTCTTATTCCCATCTCCTCTCTTCCACAGTCTGAAGTCCTAAAACTCTTCCCAATGTACTGCTTGCAGTGATGCAGTCCTAAAGGCTGACAGCTACAGAGGGAAAGCTTTGCACTGTCCTCCCATTCAGTTGAAGTGTCCCACTTGAACAGTTCCATTACTTTGTTCTCCCACAGGGAGAAAAATATTCAATACTGTTTGTGTCAATTGTGACAAAGTAACTGTAAAAAGCCCTTAGAGAGTATTCTGAAAGAAAAGAACGCCTTTAAGATCTGTCTTAAGTGGTGTTTCCTGGAGGCGTCATTAAAAACCAGCATCTATGCTTTTAGAACATGCTGAAAGCGTAAAACTTCCCATTAGCGAGGATCCTACACGCCCCATGGCTTTAAGAAGAGGAAATCAAACTATTACAAACAGCCTTGGTATGACACCCTACTTCAATTTTCTGATTTCCTCTGGAAATGCTCCTCCTTCTCCACCCGTACCTGCTGCAGTCCCCCCCAGGTGGGTGCACGCACACAGCACACAGGCTGTGGCCCAGCAGCAGGAGAAGCACACCCGGAATGGACAGAGGTCCTTATTTTGACATGACTTCCAAAATTCTCAACAGTTCACCACAAAGCTACTCCACACTTACTGAACTTGCTTCAGGTGTACCTACGGCTCTGAAATACCCACAGCATTCATAAAAATGCATTACCAGGAAGGCATCCTCTTTGGTCTTTCTTCCCCCCCACCATCCATGTAGATAATGACACAACATTTCAAGTAAGATAAAAGGGGTTCTGCTGTGAAACACTACTTTCAGAATGAGGAAACAAACCTGTTGCATTCATTCATTCAAAGACAAAGACTTGCTTCTCATCTTTACTCTGTACTTTCAGACTTCTGAGCCAAGCAGATGCACCATATGTACATTTACACATCTAAATACTTGACATTTTATTATTTTTTTTAACATCTCCACTCTAACAAAATACCCATTACTTTTAGGACGAAGCAGAAGAATTGAAGTTTATTTTCCCACAAGGTAAGTAAGAAATGGGTGCCACTTATCTAAGCAGAAAAACAGGACTTTGGTCGCCTCCTGGCACTTGATATAATGGCAGTACTTAAAGTAATCGGCCCTGAGCAACAGAAGGAGGGTGAATTTCAGGTCGGTTCACTTACAGAAGGTGCACTGACTAGGCTGTCAAAAGGGCTGGTTTGCTCTGCTGAGACACTGAGCTCTGCAGAGCAGGTTTTCCAGATCTGATCAGTGCTCATACACATATTACCAACAGAAAACCCCCTGCACCCAGCCTAGGCCAAAGCTGTAAGGAACAGACCGGACCAGCTTTTAAATCAGAACCCTGTATCAGCTGGGATGCTCTGGACCCAGGTGGTGTCTGCAGAGGTACTGGGATGTAGCCAAGTCCCTCCCATAACTGAGGTACACAAAAAAGCCTATTTCAAATAGCCAGCTCTGCATTTGCCTCCGGAATTTGGACAAACAGCGTACAGAATGCTGCAATGGGACCGCACTGAAGGGCAGCATGACTTGTAACTGCTTGCACTGCCATTATTCTGTTCTTATATAAACTGCAACAGTAGATGCAAATCTTCGTAAGCTCTTTTCACACAACTTGAAGCAGAAACTTCAAGGTGGATGGATTTACAAGAATCAGATTGAGGAACAATAAAGGAAACCTTGAATTTAACTGAGCTAGAACAAAACCAACCCCAAGACAAGACAAAATCAGGCCAAGCTTGCAAGTTTCATTTCCATTTCACTGAGACGAGTCTGACACTTACAAGAGTATTTCATAGTTTATTGAAAGAGCACTTGTTACAATACAAACCAGTTCTGCTTTTCACGAGGCAGATCCTTGCTCTTAAGACAATCCAAAAATTGTTTTTTCCTTAAAACAACGGACAGATCTGAAAATCCCATTTAATTCAAAGGCAGTTCACTGCTTTCCTTACAGTACAAATGGGCACACAGCATAGAATTCGTATCTGGCAGCTTCTGAAGAGTTTCAAAGGATAGTGTCAAAGTCAAATTTCAACATATAAAGTATAAAGGACAAACTTTTAACATATAAGGGATAAAGGACAAACAGTGAGAGAAATACTGAAACCGTGCTGAAGGCACTGATAAAAACAGCATCCTCTAATTCGACAGATCCCTGCACTCACATGGCGTGAGAAAGGATGCTGAAGTCAATCAGAGGAGCATTAGTGGCATGCATTTCCCCACCCAACCCCTAATCCACGTGATCCTAGTGAGTCTCAAAGGATATTGAAGAAATGATCACTATGGCACAGGTGGATATTAGCCAGCTGTCCAAGCACACAGCACATCAGCACTTAGCAATGGCAATCAAACTGACTAAAACAGCACTCCCATCATGGATGCAACATTTCCATTAACCTGAATGCCTTTTCACACAGTATTCTATGCAAGCAGCTGCATTAGTGTTCATTCTGCATTATTGGGGCAAATAAAAGTGAGAAGTGTGCGTATCTCTGACCGCTACAAGGAGATCCACGAGTTCTCACACTGTTTCCCTTTTAAGACGAGGCACTTCATTTTGACTAATACTCAATTCTAAAAGTGGCTAAATATTTTAAAGGATTTCTTTTCCCAAGTTTCACTTGCATAGTATCCTTCTAAAACCCAGGAAGAAAGCTGCTTCCTTCGAGCAGGCTGGACTCCATCTGACAACCACTGCTCCTATTTCTTGGTCGTCAAACCACGAGACAAGAACACAAGCAGGGCTGTTCCTCTAGCTCTGCACTAAAACAGTGGGGCAGCAGATTGATGGTAACCTACTGCTCATTTCTGTCACCACCATCCAGACACTTAAAGGTATTTCTTCTCAGAAGTTGGCAAAAAAACAAACCTTCAGTATTTAAGCAACAAATAGTAGGAGTTTCAGTCTCACGTCAGTACGTGTGCTTGTGTGCACCGCAAATCATGTGGTGACTTTGCAGAGGTAGCCACAATCCTCAACAAACAAATGAGACAAGAAAATACTGATTTGTTCTTCTCTTACCACTTAATGAACCCCCAATCATGTATTCCCACAGAGCTAAAAGGATTTTCCACATTTTAGAAGAGCCCAAGCCTCCCTGAGGAAGTGAAAGAAAACTCTGTGCACCTCAAGGGTAAAGCACAGTGACTGCTAAAACCCAGCAGAAAGGCAGCAGCACAGTACCTGCAGCCCAAAATTTGTCTCAGGCTCGAAGTATTGCTCATCTACAAGGTTTTACTTGAAGAATCAAGGCAATTTTGGACACAATGTTTTAATTACTTCGTTCAAGTAGGATAAAGCATGAGACAAATGCAAACTGCAATGCGATAGGTGAGCAAATTAAATCTGTTGGGAAAACAAACCCAACCCAAATGGTGGGATCATTCTGGAAAGGCTGTCAGGGGACTGACTCTGGATCTCCTGTATCAGAGGGCAGCATTCTATCAGTAACACGTGCGCAGAGGCTGCAGTGTTAACACTTGATTAAACAATACACAAACGATGCATGGCTGCCATGTGTTACAACCAGCACCCATACCATGCACAGTTGGGGGAAAAAAAAAAGGAGGACAAGAAACAAAAACAAGAAGGAAAGTAAGCTTGAGGCACTTCCTACTTTTCTTCAGCTATGTTGAAACACGTAGAAGTAACAATTACCAGTAGGGCTCCTATTTCAATCAAAAAAAAGCAACCTCAAGTAAATCAAGGGTATTCGTGCAAAATAGCACAAGTCATTCAGCTGTACAAATGCACTGCAAAGGGGATCAATCTCACCAAATCTGGCACAGAAGCCACGGTGGGTTCTTAATTATTTTTTTTTCCTCAAGTTAACAGCAAAAATAAGTTCTCAAAGCTTTAGGCTGGCTTACACTTAGTCCACTGACTCTCAGAAATACATCTGATTTTGTTTTGCACTTTCAGAAATTCAGGAAGAAAGGCGATTTATAATTCAAACTGGGATGAAACCCCAAACTTATAAAAGTTATTCCTTAATTAGCATCTGTTCTGTAATCTGTTTGAAACAATCTGAAGTGAGATCTGCAAGCATTTGTTTTATGGAAAACCACTTGCAATTACAGATGCTTCAGATTAAAATAGATATTCAGATTTCTAACTTGCACTTTGAGAGTGGGGAGAAGGAAAACCAATATTATTCTCTCCTAAATGTGACCTTCTCCTTGGTTAAAACAAGTCTTGAAACAGGGGTATAAATCCAAGACCAAAGGCACTAAGATGAGGTACCACATTAGGATGAAACAGTTCTGTTCTCCTGCCTTTATCCCAGCCAATTCAAAGTAGCCATCTACACAACTTCCTATGAATAACTATTTCAAGAGTATCCCCAGACTCATAGCCCAAGAAAACTGGAAACCTAAAGTAAGAAATAGCTCTGAGGTTTCTTTCTGCACCATGCAGAGAACCAAAAAATCCCAGTTCCTTTTCACAACCCCACGTAATAATTAAAAACTATTCCACTTAAGAGATGCGATGGGAATTAGAAAAATCTTATTTCCAAAGTATTGCTTCAATCATATATATTTTCTGACATAAAATTCCATTCAGACAAGTTTAACCGTCCCAGCAATTTCATACCAATGATTATGAACTTCAACAGAAGGACAAAACCACGTCCTGCTCGGGACTGTTGTGGCCCAACAGCTCTTCCTCCTTCCTCTACACAAAAAGCCACATCTTGTCAGCCAACTTTTGGTTTATAGATAATGATTCAGAATTTGAGTTAAGAGTGGAAAATACCGTACTGAAGAGCCAGATCAATTTAAAAACAGATGGTCAGTTTCCTTATTTCAAAAAAGAAAAAAAAGAAAAAAGGCACAAGAAACATTCAATGCTATAAACTAAATTCCTCTTTTGATTGTCTACATAAAACACAGGAGGAAGGCAGTACTTTGTAAGTTCCAGACAATATTTTCAACATTAGAAAAATACTCCAAGACACACACAAAAATTGGTAAATGTGCTAGCAGAGAAGTTCTCCCGTCCACGTCCCTCCCTCCAAATCTTCTAGTCTATGGAGAATGTGCTTACAATTTTTTTCAGAGTTTTCTTCCCATCGATGCTGTTAGAACTGCACCAAGTCACATGCAAACCAAACGGGCTGAAGGGCCAGTGTACCTTGTGCCAAATTACTCAAGTTCGACCTGGCCAAACCCAAGACAGAAGCAAAGCCAATCCTGGCCGTTTCGAAAGAAGCCAGCATTGCCCCTGCTTCTCTCCTCCCCAAGACTAGCCTCGGCCAACTGCTCAGACTGTGGTCTCTCTGCCCGCTTTGAGGTTAGGTGCCGAGAACTGGCGCCTCATCCGCGGGGGTGTCACAAACTGGTTGTAGTGGTTAGGCCGCTCAGTCTGCTTGGGGTGGGAGCTGGCTGCACTGCCTTCCGCACCGCCTCCAGCGCCGTGGCTGCAGTAAGGCTGGCGGTGCTGGTGGATGTGCCGCTTCTGCTGGAAAGTCTGCAGGTCTGGGTTCTGCTGCCCGCTGCACAGGGATTCCGAGGAGCCCGAGGTCTGACGCCGCAAGGTTTTTTGGGAGCCGTTGTTGAGAGAATTGCTTCTCCAGCGTAACTGAGGCGATGGCTGCTGCTGGTTGCTAGGCTGTGACTGCGTGTTCAGCTGCTGCCTGTTAATCTGGATACTATCTTGATTCCTCTGGGGGCCATAAAGATTCCACAGCTGCTGAGGGTCTTTAGAAGCACCTCTACTTTCTTTTTCTTTGTTTTCATCTTTGTTCTTATCATCATCTTTCGGAATTCTAACCTCAATAACTTCATCCTCTGTGATAATTATGTGTGTGCCTGGACTCCACGAGTTCCTGTGTTTGGGGTTGCTTTTGAAAGGAAACCGGGGCTTGCGATTTTCAGGCGGGATAAACCGGTGAGGCATATTTTGTCGACGAAGCTGTTTCGCTATCTCCTGCTGCTGCAGGTTTTTAAATCGAATCTGTTCTTGCCTCATCCAACGTAATCGCCCACGTCTGAAAGCCGGGTCACCTGCCATTAGCTGAGAAACACGCTCCTCTTTAGCAAGTTCATCATTGTCACTTCTTCTTACGTCATCTGTGGGCTTCTTATCCACATCCGCTACACCGGCAGAGTTTGGAGACTTAGCGTTAGCCACAGCTGCCTGAGCTTTCTCTGCAGACCCTATCAGAGGTAACACCTTCTCCATTTTTAGCATCTTGTTTCTAAGAACTTTTATCTCTTCATCCTTCATGTTATTCTGCTTCTTCACTTCTTGCAAAATATCTTCCAACTTGTCTATATGCACCTTAAGGTCATCCACGTCAGTTATTCCTTTACCGTTGGCCATAACATCTTCAATTTTCTCATCTCCAACTCCTACTGTATCCCAGACATCACGGGCAACAGCTCGCCACGACTCGCGCTCATTTGGATCTTTTTTCCCATACATGGCACAAAGCTCCTTCATTTTAACAATGGCCAAAGCCTCAATCTCCTGTCTAGTGTGCCTGAAGTCATTGAGTGCTACCTCATAGCATATCTCTTTCACAGCCTGGATCTTTAAGTCTGAGATGGTAACCCATTTGGAGTCTTTGCTAAGGCGTCGGCGTTGGGGGATCTGGTACATTTTAATAGGCTCTCGTTTCTTCCCACTGCTGGGGAGGCCACACTTTTTTACAATGGTTTGGAGCTTGCTGGGGGGCAGCTTCTCTCTCAGGGAAGTGATCAGTCTCCAACTCTCCTCACACGATCTCTTGTCCGAATCATCCCCACTATCAGAGTCTGCATCCTTTGGAAAAACAAAAATCAAGAAGTGGCCCCAAAATAACCAAAATTAAAATTGTAAGAAAATGGAAAAGCTAAACAAGAAGTAGCAGGCAAAGAAAACTAAATCAAAAATCAAAACAGAACAAGTGATAAGGCAGTCCCTGAAGACTGAGTGTTAGGACATAAACACATCTTCGAGAGTCACGGACTGTCAAAATTGGATCTCTTCACTAAATTAACATTATACTTAGAAATCTTATCATCTCAAAATATCAGGTTATCTAAACTCTTCCCTCCCAGTCCCTTCCAAAAAATCTTTATATATGCAACAAGAAAAAAAAAACCAAGTTCCTGATTAAAAATAAAAACCAAGTGAAAACTGCACTTCACACATGCTACAAGGACATGCAAATCCCCGCCACACACATTTGCCTTGGTTACTGCTGTTGCTTCTTTCAGCAAATCCTCCCCAGGTAGGTGAATGTAACAGCCATCATAGAAGATGTCATGAGCAGCCAGAGTAAGTCGGGTTAACACTGGTTAGTAACGTTGCACATAGTTGCAGGGATGCTCAAGTTTAGAATCCGCTTCACTACAACAGCAGCCAGAGAAGGGTTAGACGATAAGAAAAAACGAAACAGAAGCAGCCGAAAGGTTCAGTGTTAAAAGGACTGTAAGTGCCACTAGGACAGGTGAAGACAGTGGTTCATACTTCAAGACTCGCTACAAGCTAAAAGGATATCCAGAACCAGAGTTTCAGAGGTGTTTGTTTTCCATTTGCCACCTTGCTTAGTTTAAAAAAAACAAACAGATCTTGACTGTCCGAAGAATGAGTTTCAGAAGAATGCAGCAGTAGTAACTTTTTTGGGTTTTAATTTCAATTGTTTTAACACAAATTCTCAATTTATATCCTTGACTTGTCCTCTTCTCAAACCCTAGAGCCTGGAGCTTCCATACACTTGCTAAGAGTTATGCTGGTTTTGCTTCTTCATTACAAGTTTTCCATCTTTTGCTAAATGATTTGGAATGAGCAGTGCTTCAGGTTTCCATATGCTAGGAAAGCTTGTTCAGGTATACTGCACCAAAGTTAAGCATACCCCCCATGATTGCTTACTGCCACCAGGAATTAAAGTCAGACTACTTTTTTTCAAAGGAATTATTAATTTAAAGTATCTCTTGAACAAGTAAAAAAGTCCTCTGTATTAGTGTTATCCACTAGAACCCACATTATCTTCAATTAAATACAGCAGTCAGTCTTCAATGAGCCTCTAGTGTTCCTATTTTTCACACCGAGTTATAGAACACAAGAATTCAGGAGCAGTAACTGCCAGTTACTCTAACACCAAAGGAAACCCAGGTCATTGACTACAAACCACAGGTTCCTAGGAGAAGGCCACACAGAATGGGGAATACAGTATAATTTGTCTCAGGAACAGTGAAAGGGAGTAAGAAATATCATTCTGTACTGTGGTCAACCAGCTCTACAGCCTAGGATTCTTTTTTTTGAGCCACTTGTGACCTTACGTACGTTCAGTATTGAAGAACTACTTCTACCACTTTCGGTCAAAGCGTCAGACTAGAAACAGAACAAACTCCTCATGATTTCACAGCTGACAAAATTGTAGCCTAAGGAAAAAGCATCTAACAAACTGCATACTGCAGTGGAAATGAAAGATGCCCTGGAGGAAAACACTGTACAAACTGCAGGCTCAAAAAGAGGTCCAGAAAGGCAAAACACAAACTACTCAAACATTAAGGCATGAGTTCCACTGGATTGTTCTTATAGGTTACAAAATTACCATACTATTATTGATAGCTAAATTGATGTGTTGCATATAAAAAGATGATTAAGAGACACTACGTGGACTTCATCTTACACGCACTCAGAGATTAACCAACCTAATTAATGAAAGTACATACCCATATTCTAAGACTAAGCTGTCTCTGCAAAGGCATAACAACCAAGAAAGCCAGGATTTTAGTTCTACTAAACGCCTTTTCACATTCCACTTGAAAAGTGGTGAATGATCATTTCTATTTCCATGTAATGCCAGCAAGGCATACATGTTTGTTGGAAATAGTAGCCCTTGCCCTCCAAAAATTATCTTTTTTGCACAGTGCATCTAACTAAAAATAAATGCCCTGGTTTGTTGGCATCTCAGGACAAAACCAAAACAATTTGGTAAACAGAATTAGCCAGCATCTTATATCCAAGATACTAATCCCATTTAGAACAAGAAGAATATAAATATTTCAAAATCTTGTATAATAGTAAGATAAAGGACCTGAGAGTAGCTGGATATTGTGCTAATGTAACTGTTAAGTACAGCAACAGAACAATGGGAAGGCACCCCCAGATTTCCCAATCATTACTCGATTGCTGTTGTAAGCCATCAATCCTGTCCATTCCTGACTCTGCACAGTCTCTGTACATTGACACGACAAGATGTGTCAAGAAGTCTAGCTGTCATCTGGAGCACTCTCATTAAGCAGTATGAAAAGTATCCTGATCAACAGACCAGCGATCTCATTTATTATGATTCTTACAGCTTGGAAACCTGCCCTTCAGGAACTGCACTGGTAATGCATGAGGGATTGTCTTTCACCTTTGCCCATTAAGTGATCAGAAAAATCATAACAAGCTTAAAGAAAATAGTAACTACAGTATGGTATTAGACAGAAAACTATTTAAATCTTCCCCTAATCATGAGTATATGGGGTAACAAATCTCCCTTCACAAAGCTTGTATCAACGCAGCTGATTTGCAGCAGATCCCCGGACAGCCAATTCTCACATGTATAATTCATCCAGCAGCTTTATGCATGCCAGTCACCACAATTTAAGGATGAAATTACATGACTTGTATCTCCTCTGACACAGTCAACACTTAATTGTTTTTTTTTGCAGCAATGCTTTCAGCTACACAGATTTTAACTATACAGTTGAGGAAACATTACAGTGTCACATCAGCCTCTTTTCTGAACTAAGAAATTTGGCTCGAAGTCTACAGCAACTCCTCCCCATTCAAGAGATTAGTCCCTTGAAATGGAACCGTTAGAAACGGAGAAAGCTTCAAGTGCCCTGCACAATATAAATAAAAAGTGATGTAGCTTCTACATATGGAAGACAGGACTCTGCTCCACTCTGCTTCTGGAAGAAGCATTAAGAGGTTTAAATCCCAGCATGCAGTTTAACAGTAAGTTTTCAGGAGCCTCAAACTTGCAATAGAAACAAATTAACTGTGATTTTGGAATTTCTATGGTAATTAAGGCACAATTACATTTGAATTGTGACTAAAAGACACACTGATATAGTTAAAGCAAAATCAGGAGACTTGGGTTTCTTACGGAAATCTAAACTTATCCCTGGCCTTAGTCACATTTTTAAATGCTTGGAAATTGCACATATTTCTATTTGTAATAAACTTCAGAACATACTTTTCTTAAAAGTCTGAGGTCTTCCTATATCAGAAAATGTATCAGATTTCTTGTTAAAGAAATAGGTGAAATTGTGGAACTCCCATTCTTCTGAATGAGCCAACATTCCCTTTGCGCAGTTGCTCCCTAGTCATAACCCCACCATCAGCAGGTGTAGCATTAAGAACCTTACCATGCAGGGGAAGGGAAAAGGGTTAAAACATGCACAATGCAGCAACATTTTCAGACATTATTCAAAAAAATAAACCTAGCATATAATTGGTCTAGGAACCTCTTTGGCAGCACAAAATTAGTACCTTCTGGTGATCCAAAACAAAAATCAAGGCAAACACCCCAAGAAGTTGATTAGACTACTGAACAGGAACTTCAAAAAGCATAAGAGCACAGAAATGCCCTTCTTTAAGCCTACTATTCAAGAAATCCAACCTGCCCCCACGAAAGGGTGATTAAAACCTCTTCGCTGTCAATTACAATCCCAAATTAACATGAAGCAGCTCACTCACACTGATCATAATCCATTGTAGACAATTATTTGACAGCAAAGGGATAACTGCATTGTGCAGACAACCCAAGCAGGTTTCCTAAACTTTCAGATAAGCAAGGATAGGAATCACTGTTTGCCAAAGGTATAGTTAATCTGAAGTAAGGACACATACCAGCCTTTGCTGCTCCAACAAGAGATCTGCTTCCTCCTTCTCCTTCTTATACAAAATCTCCATTTCTTGTAACCTAAGGACAAAAGGACAGAAGTAGCCAAAGAGGTCATTATTTTCACATTGGTGTTACTCCATACATAGAACTAAATTACGCTAGTTTAAAATAACAAGAGTAAAAATAGTTCAATTTAAAAGGAGTTCCTTTTTGTTATACAGCTACTGTCTTTTCTGCCCCTTTAAAATCTAATATAAATAAATAAATCACAACTGACTGGGACTAAGAATCCCCTTCAATCAATTAAGAGGATTTAATTTGTTACACAGGAGAGGTCTATTAGACTGCTATAGAAGTGGATCTAATGAAACGTTGCAGAGCAGTCCTTTGCCACAGTCTGGTCTAGAGTTCAGGGCAGGAGCTTAAATGGGATCCATTCATTTATTTGCTTATTTTAAAAGGAGACAGAGAGCTGAAACACTCCACTAAGGTTGAGGAATTTTTCTGAACATTCACTAGAGGCAGCAGTGACAACACATGGCAGAACAAGCACTGGAATACGCTGACAGATGAAGAGTACTGTAACTGATGTTTATTTTTGGAAGTCTCACTTAGAAGTCTTCCATACATACATCAGACATCAGTTTTAGGTTCGCCACTGAAACCACTCCCATAGCCAACAGCTGTATCTTTCTTGCTGCAAATAGAAATTCTTCGTTCCTTTAATACCTTTTCTCCATCTCTTGCTTCATGTCAATGCCCTGCTTCTCCAGAAGCTCCCTCTGAGCAAACGTCCAGTCAACAGGCTCAGAGGGAGTCTCAGCTGACGGAGTTTTCTCTCTCTCTGCTCGCGCCTGCTCTGGATGGTTGAATCGGAAGACGTGGTTTTTACCCATGATGATACGATTTCCTAAAAATAGCAACAGAAATTAATGCTTTCAGGATTCCAAAGCAATTAAGAAAACATAACTGAATCATTCATCCCATTTATCTTCTTGTGTGGTAGCAACAGAGAAGATTGCTCAGTGAGGATTTTGGTAGACATTCGAGTTACTAGGTGACAAGGAAAACAAGAGTATTTGTTTGTAAAAAACAAGCCACTGGTAATATAAAGCATTGCTCACAGAGGACAGCTTCACCCTCTGAGGTCCAATCAAATGTTCTGACAGGGTTTATCAAAAATTAAAGAACAGACTTGGACACCGAGCAACACAGCTGGAACAAGTAGAATATTCACTGAAACCCATTCCTCTCTTTCAGTGACACCACCAAAAGATGGGCAAAAGCCACTTAAGCAGAAACTTCAGCTTAGAAAAGTCTAACTTCAAAATAGGAACACATACTTTTCTTAGAAATGTGCTTTATGTTTATTAATTTGAGTCCTAATCAGTAAGATTTATGGAAGGATTTCATAGCTTCTTTTAACTAATGTGGGAAAGAGCTGAAGAAAAATAGTAATATCTTTCAGCTACATCCTAGGGACAGAAGATACTCACAAAGATGGAAACATTTCTCTGCTCTCCCATACAACATACTAATACAGTTAAAAATAGAATCTCCTTCTAGCAAGTACACCTCCAGAGTAATCAGAATTGCTCTTGTCAATTTATTGACAAAATGCAAGCTTTTAATGATTTCAAAAGCCATATCTGAATTCTTCTGGTAAGTCAATTGCCCAGATGCAGAAGGAAAGAAGGAAAAACATTACTTTTTAGTTTAATTAAAGTAATTACTAAATGATACAGTCACAATTTTCAGTGTGAGCCACATGCGGGCACAGAACTTCAGGTCTGTACTGAAGTCAATACGCTTTGTTACATGCAAATACTTGGTTATAACTTTGTGAAAAAAAATTGAGATGTTTTTAACCACTGGTTAAAGATGGGTTAAAGATCATAATTCAGGGAAGTCACTTCCTCCCCTCTGATTCTTTCCCCATATGTCTTTCTAAAGGAATGTAGAGGATTGAGTATGAAATCTAATGAGAGCAAAGAGAAGCTGCTGTACTCCTGCAGAGGGTCATAACTTAGCTTTGCCAGGAAGCTGGGAATTTTCCATCAGCAGCTGGCAGCCTGTCTGCTCTGTCTCACTGAGACTGCCAAGGGCAATAGGTTTGGGCAAGAATGTACTGGAATAACATCAGGGTAAGCAGAAGGACAAGCAGGATGCTGCGTGGCAGTGAATATTTAAGCATGCTTACAGTTAGCACAGCAAAGAACAAAGGAAAAGGAATTGCTGACAAGAGAAAAACGGTAACTTCTGTTTAAAAGCTGCACTCCAAGGAAGTTTGCACTACTGCACTTTAATAGCACTCAACACTCTCTACAAATGATGTAAATGTCACATATGTACAATTCTTAGATGAGGAGTCCAAAAAAGAAAACACCAGCCTATCCTAACACATCTTACCTGAACGCAGTTGCACAGGCTGCACAACCCGCTTGCCATTAACGTACGTTTCTGATCGTTCACAAGGCTCCAAAGTAACAATAACTACAAAGACAGCAACAACAGATGAGACTTCAGAGAGCACTGTACAGAAACTGCAAAGCATGCAAACCCTGGAGACCTCTCATTTTCTGACTCTTCCTATTAACACCAAAACTAAATGCAAGTGAATCACTCCTCAATGCTACAATGCTTAATAAAATAAAACTCCACCAATAACTCAATAATGCAAGGAGTAGTTATTGCTAGTTAATTTCTGTTTGAATTTTCATGGTTACAGGTAATCAAAACCAGTTACCTATCATACCATTGGGATATTACCTCAGTTTTATTTTGTTCCACCAAGACTCAAGAAAGCAGTTAGTCAAAGCTGAGGCAAGAGAATTTTGTGCCGATATTTAAATTAAGTATTCTCTGGCCAAAGTAACAAGCAAAGAATGATGTAAAAACTCAGAAGCACTTGGCTAGGAAAAGTAATTTTTCACCTTCACCATTGTTGTTCCTCTCACTTCGGAAGATACAGTGCTCCTCTTTGATATGAGCCCCGCTCAATACAATGTCTTGCCTTCGCTCAGCATCAGCTTGGCCAACCCTGAGTCGGACGGAAAACATTTCAAGAGCGAGTCAGGCAGCTTCTACAACTCTGTAGTACTGTACAGCCCAGAGATATCCATAGAAGTCTACAATGTTAAGCCCCAGAAGCATGAAGATATGTCCATTCTGAAGTCAAATGTTCAAGCATTTCTAGATAACAGCTATCACAAAAATGGATAAGTTAATTTGTTACAAAGATAAGAAGGTGTTGCATCCAATAAGACAGCAGAAGAGGCATGGATAATAGTTTATTTATATGAATTGAATGCTCAGTCATATGCTGGTTGCTTCTGTCAAGTACTGTGGCTTTCAGTTCTCCACCACCAAAATCTCAAAGGCATTTCCAGTGTACTTCATTCATTTTGTTTGACTACATATTAAAAGGGATATTCTACTTTCTTTTACTGCCCAGTAATAATAAATATCTAATAAAGCACAGTGACTGCAGAAATTACTTATGAAGCACAAAGTAAACTTAAGGGAAAATGCATTTCTGTGCTTTTTTCACCTACAGCAAATGCCATGCTTCACTTATACCTAGAAACTGAATAACCCAAGGAGCAATTATTATTTAATGTCAAGGTGTCTCCAGCATAGGAACATCAGCAAGCAAACCAGACTTCAGAGCATATTAATACCAACCCTCACCTAGTAATACCATCTTTGATGTAGTAGAGCAGACATTCAGACATGAGTGGATCTTCATTAAGGTTTACAAGATGAGGAGTCTGAAACAAAAAAAGAAAAGTTAATTAAGAATTGAAGGGCTACTTTTAGGTTTCTTCCCACAGCTGTGGAGAGAGTATAACAATCCAGCAGTTCTGCTGGGCACATCCAGGTTACTCCACAATCCGCCTCTTCAAAAATAACCTCCTGTAATACTGAAAAGCCTCACAAGGTTAACAGCAGAAGTACAGCTCTGATTAGTTGATATTTCAGCCAGTAAAGGAAGAGGAAATAGTTACGGCTTCAGTTGAAAACATAACAATTCCTTGGAAAGTAAACTTGGATACTGAATATCCAACAGCAGAAACGGGTGCTCAAGTAAAATTCTGCAACTGAAGTGGAATCAACTATGGCTTTTCTCAGGCAATAAGTCCAGGTGTTCATTCAGCAAAGTTCACTGCAGTCAAAAGAAAATCTAGAACTATCCACTGATACAAACAGCTAAAGAGCTCTTCATCTAAAGTTTCACTAGATTTAAATATACTACAGTTACTACAAACCAACCTTCTTTGGTGAAAAAACCCCATTGGAATCAGCAAACAAGTCACACGGCCTTGGTGTGAAAATCTAGCCAGTGAGATAGCAGTAAGCATAAGCACAAAAGAAAGGCAAAAACGGTTAAACAAAGAAAGAAAAATGATAAAAGAAAAATAAGTGTTAATAACCTCCTTTCTGTTACTCTCAGTTAGAATAAATTAAGTAAAAAGAAATAAATTTGCCTATGATTCCTTGGAAATGTTGTTTCCATCAATTTATTCTAGCTACAAAAAAGACTACTTGATAGAAATGTTAATAGCACTCAGTCTTCCATTGGGGCACAGACAACTTCTGAACTTCCATAAAACTAGAGATTATTTTTATCCCCTAAAAAAATAAAGAGGGAACTAGAACTGTAGCCAAACATACGCCATACCATCATCTCTGTTCACAGCACTGAAACGCAGTCAGAGCTGCATGAACCTTTTCAGTCAAGAGAAAACTTCAGAAAGCAACACTGTCACTAAACAACTTGACACTTTGCTATATGTTCTACATGCACATTTTGGCATCTTACTTGATATACTGGGTTCAAAGTCTGAATTGGTCCATCACAGTCCATAAAGAGCTTTGTGAAAAATAAAACTCATCAGTTGAAACTGATGCTGTCTAAACTTGCTGTTCGCTCATTCTGAGATCTGTTATTCACAGAATCATAGAATGACTTGGGTTGAAAGGGTCCTCAAAGGTCACCTAATTGCAACCCCATCCAAAGACCACTGTGTCTTCAGTGTTCTCCTGGACAGCATTCCTGAAGCATGAACTGAAGGATTTTCCCAGCTCCAATCTTTGATGAGAACATAATTAAATTTCCACAATTGATATCGAATAGTTTCCTGTCATCAAAGACAAAATGCACAAATACAGCTATGGTGGCTCAACGTGATACCTTTTAATTTGTAAAGTGGGCAAAATTGACCTTCTACGCTTCCATTTACTGCTCAGCTGCTCAAAGCAGTGCTGCCGTAGTGACACATGATTACATTTTACAGGCACCTTGGAAATGTTAAATCTTTGTAAACAACTTCAAAATTTACATCACCTACACGAGCACAACAGCAGCCACAATTACTAGGAGGATAACTAATAAAACTGACCTGCATGGACAGCAAGGAAAAGAAGCTAACAGGACTAGGCCAGAAGTTTTACTACTTCTAATAAGTCCTCTATGGGTAAAACAAATAGTAACTACTACCAAAGCAACTACTCATCTCAGGTGGTGCTTATGAACAAACCTGATCAGCTGAAAATGCATCAAAAGAGTCATCAAAAAGAGTTGATGGTCTCTGAGGGAAAATCTAAAAGGAGATTAGGATCCATAACATCAGAGAACACTCAACTAATTAACACCTTTACAAACCTTACACACTTCTAGAGCCCAAAACCAGAGCTCTACCTCCTCCAAATACAACACCTGAACCTATCAAACATTTTAACCAACAATTCTGTCCTATGCCTGCAGATAGGTCCCATTTACCCTCAGATTCAATTTATTACACACTTGAGTATGTACTGCTCGCACTAAAATACTACGCTGTGTTACTCACTCATGAGATACTTGAGATACAAGAAAGTATATTCTTTTCCTTGCATTTAGTAATTCTTTACTAAGCAGATCATTTTATACTTGTAGAATTTATTATTAATTTATTATTATTAATTTCGACTTTTCTAAAGGAAAGTACACAGTTCAACCATTTTGTGAAATGGTGAAATTTTCATGCTGCTCCGTTTCATTAGCGTGATGACAGCACATCAGGCTAGTGCATGCTACCATGACCAATGGAAGCTATGGCATGCAGTAAGTTTTACACAGCTGCCTAGAAGCACGTCATGTCAGTTTCATAAGGAGCAGCATCCAACCTCACTGCTATAGGTAAAATAACTCTTAGACGTAGAGTGTTTTGATGTATTCTAACACTCAAGCCATTTCCACAAATACAATGTAAAAGGAGCTCACTACTGACAATTCAGACCTCACCTACAGTTTCCGGTACCTTACATGGATACAAGCCCTCCTGTGAATAGCAGTTTCCTCATCATCCTCACCCTGCAAGATGACCAGCCAGCCATTGACAGACATGATCTGAAAATTATCAATTTTCTCTACCTTTTTAGGAGAAAAGACTCCCAGTGTTCCTCCATCTTCCCGAATGGCAACTCCCATTTCAGCCAGCAATGCATCCCTGGAAGAGTAAAGCAAATTATTTACTACATTTTAGGCTTCAAAAAATTATTGGTCAATAGAAGCTCTCAGTTTCATTATGAAATACACTATGCTTTCAACCAGCCTAACCACAGACCATGCTAGGGCTGTTGCCAATTATCACCAAAGGGCAAGTTTCCAAACTTGAGCTCCAGAGTTTATAGGAGGAATAAGAACAACAAAAGAGATCTGACAGTATTTCAGTGCAGTGAAGTATCAAAAAGTGAGTATAATTTAGGACATTGATCTTCCTTAAGGCGGCAATGAACGTAAAGGCTGTTCCAAATTTAGACATCTAATTTAAAATGAGCACCCATCATTTGTTAATTTATTAAGATTTATCTGGCTCTTCCTGATCCAATATAAAAAGCATTCTTTCCTTAAGACATAAAAGGGATTGTGTGGGGACAGACAGACTCTTCATGTCATACACCATTCTTGATCTTGACAAAGCACAACAGTAACTCCAACAGAGAAGAGTAACAACCTGGTGAACTGTTATTTTTTCCTAAAGCACTCCCCCAGTCTTCAAATCTCCTCAGAAAATTCCCAAAATGAAAGTGGAATTTCTTTTACACAGCCCTCCCAATTGCTTTGGTTTGGGATTTGGGGACAGTTGATTGGTTAAGGTTTTTCTGGTGGGTTGTGCTTTTTTTGTTGCTGTTTTTATCTGGGAGAGGTTTTGTTTGTTTGTTTTGGGGGGAGGAGGAGGAGGAGAGTGGAGGACATGGGGGTGGTGAACTCAACTCCGAGCATCATCAATAATAATGCAGTCAAGACTTCCACAGCTCATGGATCAATTATGAGAATTTCTAAGCATTTAATATCCTAATAAATAGCACTCGATTTTGTTCCAACCACTTTCTGACAATGATTAAGCATGTCTTATTGCTCTAGATGCTACTCAACCCACAGCTGGAAAATTGTGTAACAACTTCAGCTTAAGGAATTCTGGTACTAGAAGTTTAATCTTCACTGTTTAAATTCACTGCCAGAGTTTTTGGAATGTGAGAGAAAGGGGGAAGAAAGAGATCAGGACCATATGCTGCCTCACAACAGAAGCTAATGTAGCAGCTTAGGACATTATCCAAACTGTAATTCTAAACACTTCAACTTCAGAAAACATGAGAAAGAATACAGCATTCTCTCAGTACTGCCCCTGTTGTTACACATAATACGAAGACCAGCAGAATTATCACTAAGCCCCATTCTGCTGTTCCATTGCTTTTCAACAGAGCGACATTATCCATTTTCTAAAAGCAATTCACATCTACAACATTTCTAACTACTGACCTTTCCATCCTAATGGCCTCTGTTTTCCTCAGCTTCTCTTCCCACGTTTCATTCAGCTCTGCAATGATCTTCTCAGATTCCTGTGTAAAAATCCCAAAAGCCGTTTTACAGTTTTCTCCATGTTCTCTACATAGAATACAATGTAATTAACATTGATGCTCGGTGCTAGATCTCAATTTAATTTGAGGTACAAAACATATTCAGTGCTTCAAATCAGTTAAGTCGTGTTCCTTAATTTTTAAAAGAATTAACAGCCTTGAAAGGAAGCCAAAAAGAAAAGACAACTTCATATCTAACCTCAATCAGACTTTAATTTGAACCACCTAAAAATTCCTTTTTTCTTTACAAACCTAATTTACAGACATCATTCAGCAACTGGATGCCAGGGAGCCGCAGAGACCACACCATTATTGCCATGGAAATGGCAAGTTTCTAACAAGAAAGGGATATGCAGTGTGTGTTCCAGCCCATTCCAATCCCTGTGGCAGCATCTCATGGACAAGACATGAGAATGAAGCACAGATTCAACAGAGCCAGCTTTCCCCACTCATCCGCCCATGGAGATGGGGGGGCTTAGGTAAAATAAAGAAACACTTCACTGTAATGCACTTTTGATGCGGTTCAATTCTGTGCAGAATTGGGACAAGGCTGCTATTGTCTGGATAAAGCATGCTATTCTGTGTGCTTCACATTTTAATCTGTGGGGGCTGGGTGAGCACAACAGTGGCAGGATTATTCTGCCTCCTTTTTTCAACTTTGGGGTAATTTGGTTTTCTGAAAGCTGGCTGTATTTGGTAGTCAGACCTATTCCACTCCAGTGCTGACCAGGCCTCAAGTCTATATTTAAGTTCAAATTTCCCCTAATTGCCATTGTATCAGAAGACCTATAAACAAGAACCAAGATCATCATTTTGAATTTAGTGGTAGCTCCAGGCTACAGTTAAAACCATATAATCCTAGCAGGAAAGGCTGTAACGAACACAGTCTCTAACTCACTCAAGTAAAACACATTTTTTAGGATACAAGTGGGTTTCAGACAGCTTCCTATGGAAACAGCAGTATGCTGGATATATTTTTTGCTGAAGGAAAGTTCTCCCACTTCTGACACTGTTTAGCCTTCACAAAGACCCAAATATCAGCCTGCTTAATCTGCAGCAATACTTGCCTTCAAACGCTCAATTGCCTCTTCTCCTCCAGGCGTTGACATGATTCTTTCCTGTATACTGGACACAGATGTTAAGCCCACCTGACTATTGAGAGAGCAGGAGGACGGAGAGGCAGTGAGGGACCCCATGGAGGCTGTGGAAAAATTGCCAGGACGTTGATTCTCGGAGGCTAGCAAGTATCTATGCTTATTGTTCTGAAAATCTTTCAGATCTGAGAGAGAAACACACAGACAGAGGGAAGGCAGAGAGACGGGCAAAAGGAAAATAGGAGGAGGGGAGGAACAAGAAAGAGGAAGATAGGAAGGAAACACCAGTATAAGAGGAAAGCATTTAAGCAGCGACAAAACAAGTTTTGTAATTTTTAGATGGCAGTTCTGAAACAAATCCCTTCACATTAGTAGGTATGACAGAAATATCTCAAATCAGACCCTGGGGATTACTAGAAAGGGCTGTGCCATAAATCACAAAAGCCTGAAAAAATAAATTACACTCACCAAAAATAAACTGTCTTGTTCCTAAACAAACAGTAAGCTGCTGTGCACCATGAAGGTCAGAACAGGAGCAGTTACTGATGGGATTAGTGACATCCTGGGCTGAAGCCCGAATATACACCAACCCATTCAATTCAGCAAAATAATACTTTCCAGACTCCTTTAATTCAAAGTAATGATCATGAACCGCCATGACCACAAGGACTACCAGCTAAATCCTCCCTGAGTGCTGCCAGCATCTAAGCCACCTGTCCCCCAGCACAGGGAGGAAGGAACACACGTTCAAAGTAACCTGGTTGTGCTTCCCTCTTAATCCTCTCCACCTCAAAAATGGCCATCTCAGATACATGATCAGTGAAGTATCTGCTGAGACTCTGACAGAAGTACCACAGAAGGTGGTTCAAAGCTTTTTGGTCTTCATTTACATAGAGAAAGACAAAAAAGTTACAAGGCAGCCTTTGGAGCCTGAATAAACAGAGACCTGAAAGATACCGCCTTTAAGGGCAGAAAACAAGATGAAGGCACATGAACGATTTAAGAACAAAAACATCCAAAGGCAATTTATTTTGATCTAGCTTGGCTTCTCAAATGTCTGTAAACCGTGTCCTCAGAATAATCACAACAAACATTTTATAACAACTAGACAGCTCAGTTTCAATAATTTCGATGGTTTTAACTTCTAGCTCAAACAAATCCTTCAAAGTACCTTTCTTAGTAAAGAAGTCAAATCAGGCCTTGCAAATTATGAATAAGGGTTTCACTTCCAGAAAAATAAGAGAAGCTCAGACAGACACTGCATAAATCTCCACGTCCTCCCACATCTCCTCTGCTTCTACCCTGACCAACGCTGCTATGGTATATCTAATATCTCAGCATTCTTTTTAGGCCTCATGATTGCATCTAATCAGTTTAAAAACCACCATCTGAAATAAAGGCAGCAAGGGTGGAAGGTTAACAAAAGAAAGGCAGGTTAAGGAAAGGGAATGCCATCAGGATGAGGAAAGCAGACATGGCAGAGCAGGGAGGATGAAGTCTCAAAGGCCAGGAGACGCATGCACTCCTGGAGATGAAGTAGGTGGCACTCGCAGTAGCTTTCGCAGTTGCTGTGATCATTAAGAACCAAACCCCTCAACACCATGCACACTCCTCCTGGAGGCTGCAGCTTTAACTGATGACATATGCACACGCTGGAAGCAGCATCTGAACATAAGACAAGGCCAGGATGAGTCTTCAAATCACCAGTAGCTTTGATTTCAGGAAATTTCAGACAGATCTCTTCTAGCTGATACTGTTTTCAAGTGAGGGGGAAGAAGACTGGCTGAGAGTTTAAAACTAAATCTGCCAACACAAAGTTTACACTGTACGCATATCAGACATCTCTCTTACAATGGACTTTGTATATTTCCATTCCGTAAAGGCAAGCAGAGAACAGAAATAAAATGATATTTGCTGAGTGTTCCTAACCCTAGTAAACTAATCATCATCAACCATTACAGCTCAAATAAGGAACCTTCATCAGTACAAGATGTGTAACTTCTTTTTGTCTAAAGAGACTACATAAAATAAACCTCAGTCTCCAGGAGGATCTAGTACTATTTCATCTTGAGTTAATCAACACATTTCAAATAAATACTTCTAAGTGGTAAAGAGAAGCTAAAAGGTTAGGAGGCTAAATGAGCAGAAGCTGTTTCAGCTGAGTAACTCAAAAGATTTGAGAAGAAAATTTTAGTTCAAATACAAAACGTCAGCTGTCATGGAAACAGGCTAAATCACGACCACTCTCCTTCTGTACTCTGCCAGAGAGCAAGCAATGAACATATACTGTATTTTAAACTTTGCACTTGGTTTTTTTTGACTGCCGACTTAATCTAAGCTGGTTAAGCTAGTTTCCATGAGACTGTGTAACGTTCCACAACGAGGGTTCTGTCTGGGATTTCCCTGTGAGAAATGCTGGCATGCAAAGCTCAGTTAAAAGCTGACCCAGAAAAAGCAGGTTAAGAAGAGAACCACACAATACACACATTTGCCTCCACTTCCAGAGTATTCATCTCCCATTGGATCAACTGAAGGGAAGCAGGAGGGAAAATACAAGAAGGATCAAAATTGAAGATTCACCAGTGACATAGGAAGGGAAGAGATTACTACTCCATGCTTAAAGATACAACACACAGTTTTCAGTAACGTTTTTTTTTCAGTTTTGATCTAGAACCAAAAAACAGACTGTACCAAACAGGTTTTCTCACACATCTCATTTTCTCATGGCCCTCATCTCTTGAAAATAAGTAGACAAAGATTTATACAATAACTGAGGCACAATTTTGTTCTAGAGCTTTATGAGATTGCTGGCAAAACAAACCAGTACAATTGAGCTCTACTGACTTGACTCAAACTCTTGCCCCAAAATAATTTAGTGCTTTATTTACATGCAACTGTTTCAAAGTAAGTAAATTTTAAGATGACAAATGCTTTGCCACTAAGGACAGGGTCTAACAGGAGTTAAGCATCACTTCCTTTTCTGAGCAAGGATGGTACCAAAGCCAGGTATCAACTAATGACCTTTAGCCTTCAAGAAATAGGAAAATATGCTTGCTTTCTCAGTATGAAATCAGTTGCTACATCACAACTATCCTTCTTTTATCAGCAGCCAGACAAAAGGCTCTTCATAACTCAAAGTGAGTTGAATCTGAAAGTTCTATTACAGTAAAATTACTTCCATAGCAATAGGAAAATCCATCTCCATGTTTTTACTTGAGAGTTTGAAGGTGGCCTATTAACTCTACAGAGACTGATCCTAGGATGAGTTATTTAAAGACAAAAGAGGCCATTTCTAAAACGTTGTTTGAAGTTTAACATCAGCTCCTACACCCAACTTCAACATTCCATGGCAGGCCAAGCTCTCCCTCCCCTTTGAAAGAGGAGAGACCAAACACAAGATGGCAAGGTCTGTTTAACCCACTTACTGTCAATAATATCTCCCAGCCCTTGGGCACGCAAGAGATCCTTAAGCCTTGTCACCTCCTCCTTCAGCTCACGCACCAGCTTAGCATTTGGATCTTCATTGATAACAGCATTGCATTTAATTTGATTTGCACGATCAGCATATCTGGAACCAATCAAAAAACAGCCCCTTAAAATGAACACGTATATGTCCATAGGCAACACAGGAATGCAGTAACATAGATTCACATCAGAAGAATTTGTACTTAATACAGGGTACTGCTACAAAAAGAACAAGTCTTCTTCAAAATCTATACTAGATGCTTTAACAAGGTGCACCATGCACAACAGAATTACAGAATTTTTTCCCCTTTACTGACTGCTCTGAAGCCTCAGTTCAAGTAAAATGCTTAATTCCAGTGACCACACTAGAAAAGAACAGGAGAAAATGAGTTTGACATTTCAAACTAGAAGTAGGCAATTAACTCCTAGTTTCCCTGCTCACATACAATAGATCAGTTTTCCCCTTTTAGGGTAATTGCATTTTTTCCATTATAGAGTTTTCTTTCCTAGAGGTTTCTCAAAATATATTAACCAAAAATGTGAAGGACAGCATGTGTCTGGTAGAGCTCACAGCTACCCACATCCATCTCAGATGAACAAACTGTACCTTAAAGTGCTCAGAGTTTCATCGTAGTTGATATCTGCTGGACTCAAAGCAGCAACCATAGCAGTTCGGGAATTACCACCTGTAACAGAACAGGTAAAGTTTTAGACAACACCGCAGTGCACAATCTAAGCACTACAACCTACTAAATATCAGCATTTTCCATGAAGTACAGAATTCAGCTGCATTCCACATAACCAAGGAACACACAAAAATCCTGGAAAAGCAGCAAAGCTGCAACTTTAACAAAGGTGAAACATACAAAATCAAAGAATCACAAAATCATAGGGGTTGGAAGGGACCTCCAGAGATCGAGTCCAACCCCCCTGCCAAAGCAGGTTCCCTACACCAGGTCGCAAAGGTGGGCGTCCAGGCGGGTCTTGAATATCTCCAGAGGAGACTCCACAACCTCTCTGGGCAAATACCATTCAGATTTGACTGTTAAAATATTTAAACCCATAAAGAATACAAATTTAAGTGAATTAAAAACATTCTGAGAATTTACTGAGAATTTCTTTCCATGCTGGCGCAGGTAAAGTCAGCCATACCTAGATTTTCTCGAAGAAGCCACGTTAGTACAGAATCCCTGTATGGGATGAAGTCCGTCTTCTTCTTCTTTTTACTCTACAAAGTAAAAAAAAAAAAGCAAACAAGAAAAACCTGAGAAATAAACACTGAATGGAAAAGGAGCATAGAAGCTCACTCTTAACACCCAAGAGGTGCTGAAAAGGCACCTCGCCAAAAGTGAGTAACCTTAAAACAGACAATAAAATTAAGTATAGTGGGTAAGCATCAGATGCTAAAGCTTGCAAGATTTCCCATGTCACTTCAGAAAACTCAGAATAGACAATTGCCTACCATCTATTACACAGGTAAGGAAAAAAGCATGGAGCACAGAAGCACAAAAGCAAAAAAAGTTTCTCTTCCTAAAAGTATTTCCAAGCTAATTCACCAAACCAGGAGAAGGGATGGATGTAGTAAAGAAACGCTCCCAAAACATACTTAAATGTGTGTTTTTCATGTATTTACCTCCAACCTAAGTATATTTTTGAATTCCAGTATCGACCACCCTCACATTTCATAGCAATTCTTTATAACGGTCATTTCTCAAGAAAGATCCTTGCTCCTTGGTTCCAAAGTGGAAACAATAAAATTTCACAGCTGGTCAAAAAAAACCAACCACTACCACTCCAACCATCCTACCTTGCTGGTGCAGTTATCCTAAGTTGAAAGCATTAAAGAAAGCAGAAGACAGTAAACGATGAGCTTCTTAAGAGAGCTTACATACGTTTCCATGTTAGTTTGGATAGCATTCTTTTATTGAGAAGCCCCATGAATTAGAATAAGTTTCATTTAAAAAAACAAAAAAAAAAGCTAAGAAGCACTTAAGCACACTCAACCTGTCCCCAGCCATTGAGAACTCACTTTTAAAAGCAGCAATAATTCACCTTTTTTTGTTGTTTTGGCTTTTTTAACACTAGCTGAATAGAAAAGCACAAGACAAAGGAAGTTTCTGAGCCTACAAGACTGTGTTTGGATTACTGTATGCTTAATCAACTAATGTGATTTGCATTGAAAAAAAGTCTGTGATGATCAAACTGGTAATTCTAACATATGATAATTTAGAATTTTAACAAGAAACATGCAGTTAAATTTCAAGAATTATACTTTACAACAGAAACACTACCATGGCTCTGCAGACCTGAAAGCTATACGAACACATCCTCTACATAAACGTAGACTCATTTTGCAAGGCTTCTTCAAAGTTAAATAAACTAATGCTTCAAACTACCTTGAGATATTTTCCAGCAGGCTCCATAAGATGCTTAGGATATACACACAGCTAACTTCACTGATAACGCCAGGTCAAGAACAGCGAATGACTGCTGTACTCCATTACTCTCACTGTCTCAGTTTTACTGGTTATGGAGAGGATGTTGCAGATAAGTAACTGCTGCACTTACCACCTCTGCCAAAGCTGAAATAACTTTGCCCAGAGTCGTGAGAGATTTGTTTATATTTGCTCCTTCCTGGGAAAACAGAATCCAGCATTAGTAAGTCTTATTTTTCAATCATGAATCTCTGCAAACTTAAGTCTTTACTTCCATAGCCATTTTTTTTCCACTTATAATTGCAGTTCTTACACTGCTTGTGTGCCCACCTCCCTTTCTTCCCCACACATCAGTGGCCCAATACCTTTAGTCGGGTTCCTTTGGCACCAGTTGAATCAGCTCGCTCGCTCCCAGCCAGATCCACAAGGCTGATCTTGCTGACCTGAACAGAGAAAGAACAACTAGAATTAGTCCTTGTCAAACTGAACTAAGAAACTAAGTACATTAAAAAAAATTCTATGGCATGAGAAAAACTCTGCCTAAAAATGACCATGGTGTGCTTAAAACTAAGGTTTTCACATGCAATTAGCATGATAGTTATTATCTTGTGGATAAGAAGCATCAGGGATTACACTCTCTTTTAAACATCTCTATAGTTCAGATTACCTAAAAAGAGGGGTCAAGGCCTGCTGACATGAACAGAGGTGAAAAGAAACTGTTACTGCTAAAGGCAACATTAGAATATCAAAGGAAAACAAACTTACATGTCATCCTGGCTCTAGTAACAACAAAAACTGTCCTAACTAAAATCTTCAAAACTCCTTTCAAATCTCTCCCCATAGAACCTACTCCTTAAGGCTTAAATTCTTCCCACTTCTCATCTGTAACATACCTTCTCTGTGGAAAGATCAGTTTCTGCATCATGTTTCTTCTGAGTAAAGACAATTGTAAACACAGCATGAGAGCGGCTGCTAGTTTCATTCATGTTGGTAGCTGCCACAGTCCTAAAAGATGAACACACACAGATGCTCTCAGAAAACAGCAGCCTCTGTGCTGCAAGTACAACAACCTGCAGGACTCAGTGCAGCTGCAGAGGATCACAGCTCATCTGCACTTATTTTTCAGTGCTCACTTCCTTCCAGCTTTAGCACAGTTCAGTTTAGTTAATCTGTGCACTCACTAACCTATCCAGCACTAACACATAAGAAAACACAGATGGCATCCACATCCATCTCACAGACTGTTAATGAAGCATACTATATATTAATGACAACTATTAGCAAATAAGAACCTAAAGCTGTAAAGCCAACTTTAGCCCTGATCACTTGAGTGAAGAAACTACTTATTTATACCAAAAGGCTGACTTAAAAGCCAGTAGAAATACTTACTATTTAATTTAAAGCCATGACAAACCTTAAGTATCTGTAGTGATTTGCAACACCATTACATCACCTATTCAAAATTTGTGCTGTATGTCACACAAACCCACAGCAGAGACAGAAGTATGTAACATGCTATTGCCACCAACCTGGCTTTGTTTCCAGCATCCATGAGGTCTGCAATGTCTGTGTAAGATGTGACTGCCAACTTGGACAGATCTTCCACGTAAGGGCCAAGCAGAGGATGCTCTCGCACCCGCAAATTCCCTTTGTTCTTCGGGTTCAACAAGTCTCTGACTCTCTCACAATAAATCTCCATGTAACTCACCTGAAAACACGAATTGGCAAAGATCATTTAGTGATTGTTAAGGCTTCCTCCTTGTGAAACTCTGCAGTGCTTCTGGCAGAAACTCCCACCGTCCACTACAGGAAAGCTGTGAGTGTCTCAGTTTAACAGTGAGAGGCAAAGGGTTTAGAAAGGAGGAAGAGTCACAGGGTACAAATGCAGCAAGGGTCAAGAAAAGCTACAGACCCACCATCCACGTGTAGATCCCTCAACCATTTCAAAAAACACTGGTGTTTAACTAAAATTGTTTGCTGTCCAGCACACAGATATTCTTTGATTCCTCACCATACTCACCTCTACAGAGTACGACATCTCTTCATTGCTGTTGTCATTGATTTTCTCAAACAACTCTTCACATAGCTAGAAAGAGATTAAAACCAAATCAGAAATTAGATCTTACTGAGTAGTAAGTAGTAACTAACTGCAATGACATGTCATTGATTTGGCAGGGGAAGAAAAAGAACAGATTGTATCAACGACGAACAGCGTCAGCAGGAAGATACTTAACCCCAATTAGCTGCCATTATCATCCAGCCTCGATAATTTACTTTATAAAGCATTTCAATTGTTCAAGGTTTAACAAGTATTAATAGTCTGTAACACAAAATTAGAAGAATAGTCCATTATAGCACTAATACACTAAATAACCAAAATTGGAAGTAAGAATTTTAGGAACTCGTGATTAAAATAATCCTATCCTAGCCTGTTTGTCTTTAAAAGAATAATCCTGTGCCAATTCACTGATGTGTTTAAGTTTCATGACTCAGATTTAAATCAATAGGCAGATAGTATCAAAATTCATTTAGCAGCATCTTCAGACAAGAGCACCTCAGTCACTCAGCATGCTTCTATTTCAGCAGCACTGCTCTACAAATCAGTCAAACAAGAGATAAAATTAAGATCATAAAGGAAGAAAAAGAACAAACAGTTGGCAAACACATGGATATGTGCAGGAAGATGAAAAAGCCTGAGGACAGAGCGACGTGCACACAAAGAGGACCCTGGAACACATATCTACTGGCCACTGCATGGAAAACAAATTGCATGGGAAATGCAGGGAAATTTAAAGCATGTACTGTGAAGTAATTCAGTCAACACATGGTTAAAGCCTAAAATATCACACTACAAGACAGGAAGACAGAGTCAAGGAGTTTTGCCAACGCAGAAATTTAATGCCAACAATCTATATTACTTAGAAAGTGCCTCTGCTGCACCCTCTGCATATGTGACAAGAAAGAACAGATTCAACAGGTTCTCTCTGAATACACGAATCATTTTGTTTCTTCATAAGGAGACTTCAGTGAAATTGGAAGGAAATCACTTTGTTTAGAAACTGGTAGATAAAGAGCATTACTGCATCTACAGGAACAGTCAGTATTTTTTTTCAGAACAGTCTTTAGTTCATCCATATTTGAGGTTACAGAAACAGGAATATCATGACCACAGATCAAAGTAATTTTAGCACCAAGCTGTTCTGACATATTTTCAACTAATTTCACCTGTTATGCTGATACTTCATAGCACTGCAAGAGAAACAAAACACTTCCAATGACTCTGTCTTTAATCACATTATCCCACCACACGTGCACAAATATACTCTTCCCACATGACTTCAAGATAATCTATATATGCAGCCCCAAGAAGGACCAGAACATTTCCTACATACTTCATGGGGGTCTGTGGCCTAAATAATTTCCTCCCCAAATCATCAAATGCATCAATGTATTATTTGGTTTCTAACTTTGAGAAGTTTGTTTCCACAAAAACGTTATGGCAGATTCATCAGCAGTGTCACCTGAATTCCTGCTGAATGCAAAGGTGCCACATGCTGACCTCGTTACAGTCAGAGGAGACAAGAAACGAAGTGAACAGGACACCTTCATTTACCAGTTTGCTGGTGAAGGAGATGCAGAAAAGCAGACAGAATATATGGTGAAATTTTTACAAGTGTAACAATGGAGACAAAGTTACTCCGTGTTCTTTTCCTAAGTTTCTTTCGGTTCAGAAAGAAACTGTTATTGTGAGCAAATTGCTACTGCAACATAAAAACAACTGTAATGGACGGGAAGTATCTGAACATGCTATAAAAAAATAAATCCCTTTCTGGGTTTTGTCATACCTGGGGGATTATCCCTGCTTGGCTCTCCTCCTGTTTGCCCATCATTGTGTAGGATTTCCCAGCTCCAGTTTGTCCATAGGCAAAAATGCATACATTGTAGCCCTCAAAGGCATGCAGCAGCATCTCCTTCCCAATATCATTGTACACGCGGCTCTGAGAAGCAAAGCAGGGATCTTCAGGCTGAAAAGACACAAAAACAGGATCAGAACAGTCTTCTCTCTTTCACATAACATTTCAAAAAGCAACTGATCTATCTTGTGGGTCAATTCTCTCAGGGGAAGGCAAAGAGAGCACATTTTTCCACAGATTTTTCCCAAAACAATACCAGCTGAAGCAGAACGACAGCCTTGGCAACGCCACACCAGCACAGCTGAGGAAGCAACCTCAATAGGAAAAGAAACCAGTTTTGGTTTGTGAGCACTGCTGACACTACCGGGCATGTTTTGTGCAAAATCACTGACAAACACGATTCAAGGTGTTTGGAATGGAGAGAGGAAAAATATCAAAAGGAAAGTTTGGAGAGTAGATACAAACAAAGAAGGTCTAGAAGTCACAGAATCCTGGAGCAGCTGCTCCTGACCATGGCTCAGGAGGGGGAAAAGAGAAGCCAAAGCTGTTGAGGTTTTTTTAGACTACGAGAGTGTGCACAAATGGTTAAAACAGAGCAGCATTTCCTGGCAGCTGTCCTGTTCCACTGCGTGTAACCCATCCAGGTTTCAATTTGCAAGCTCAGTAATTGCAATGGTGACTCCAAAAATGCCTAAATACATATTTCAAACTATCAAGTAACTGAATCAGCCAAGGACAGCGTATCAGAACATTTTTCTATGGTTAGATTCAAGGCAGGGCTACTTTAAAGCAATTCATCCCAGTAACAAAGCAAAGCAAAACCAAACAAATAACATACATTTGACCACAGGCGCAGTGACAAACCTGCAGGACAAAGCGAGGCATCATCTTCAAATACCTGACTGAAAAGTTTCTGCTGCACTTTGGATAAAGCACAACTACCACTACTGTGTGATTAAAATGAACAGTGCTGCACATGCAATGAAAAAATCAAAACAATCACCATGTCAAAAAATAAACTTGCCAGATCTCAGAGCAAACACAACCTGCTCTGAACAAAACTTCACAAACTAAAGACGAGTGATATAGTGCAGACAGTGGAGAGTGCAGATAGTGGATAGTGATAGGACGAGGGGGAATGGTTTTAAACTGAGACAGGGGAGGTTTAGGTTGGATATTAGGAGGAAGTTTTTCACCCAGAGGGTGGTGACGCACTGGAACAGGATGCCCCATCCCTGCAGGCATTCAAGGCCAGGCTGGATGTGGCTCTGGGCAGCCTGGGCTGGTGGTTGGCGGCCCTGCACATAGCAGAGGGTTGGAACCAGATGATCATTGTGGTCCTTTTCAACCCAGGCCATTCTATGATATGATATGATTCTATGAAAGACATGAATCCTCTGCTCTGTATGCAGTACGTGTCAAGCTCTGAGGCACTGTACTGGTCAGACTCCAACCAATATTGGAAAGAATTCTCACTCTAGCAATGCAGATGTTTTAAGTTGCACAAACCACAACAGACAGCTAACATACCACTGCAACCTGATTTTGTAGGAGAATGTCACTGATTTTATTAACCCAGTATTTTCTCTTCCTGAAATGTTGATTTTAACATTAATTGCTCCTGAAATCAGGACAAAATCTAGCTGGGATAACATTCTAATGTTACACTTGAGGCTCTCGGATCAGTTCTCTTCCTTGATACAGCCTGTCTGCTGGTTTTTGGTACTTAATGTGTTCCTAGGATCCCTTCAGCTGATCCCATAACTCATTTGCACAGCTGCTTTGGAATCAGGACATTCAATAGGAAGTTTCATTAAAAGGGCTGCACTAACCCAAATCTTCCTAGGTTTTTGTCATGAAAGTATCCTTACTGGCCACAGATTTACTCAAATATTGCCATATTTGCACAATCCAAGCAGGTAAAACTAAGAGGGGGGAGGAAAGCATTCCCCATTCTTTCTACATTTTTGAGAAAAAAAAAGGCAGGGGAAGGGCTGATGGCAGATCAGCACAGTTCTGCTTTAGAACAATTACTGGAAGTCAGCAAGACCTTAGCACTAATTTGCAGGAGGGTGGGGCAGAGGAGCTCGATGGGAGAGTTTATTGCTTTTGCAGCTATGAGAAACACAGGTCACTACTCTGCCTTTTCCAGACACGCCAAGGGGAACACAGACTACATCTTCCCTTGAACTGCAGAACATGAGCAACTTTCAGCCACCTAACACAGAAGCAAAGTAACACTGGTTCACGTGCACCCTTAAAACATCTCAGACAAAACTGTTGCTGAATATTTTAAGTAATCCTTCAAACACCCACAACTTGCTATTCAACTCTAAGAGCCTAGATTTCCCCTCTCTCAAGCTTTCAGTCTTAGTGAGGGTGAGAGAGACAGCGCAGAAACACCTGACAGGGATGGCACGGGCAGAAAACAAGCAGTTAAAACAAGCCAGGTAAGGAAAAACGATTTCCTTGTGAAAGAACTTACCGATGTGTGGGACCAGTAAGAGTAGTCAAAGCTGAAGGACTTTGGCGCTTCCTTGGGATTCTTTGGGTTGATAATACCTATAGGAAATAAAATTCAAGCATTTAGCTAACTTGACATTTAGGAGCATAATTAACGAGCTTGCTGAGCCTCAATCTCTGTCCCTGAGTATTCCCACACCTCTCAGGAGTAATAAGCCTGAAGCACCAGACTTGCAGCTCCCAAGGAAATGCATTCCTGAAAGGAACGATGCTGCTCAACAAAATTCTTCTGTTCTATAGAAAGCTTGAAGTAGGTCATGCTGCTCCTTTGGCGCGTAGAATGGGAAAGGCTTTAGGAGTTGAGGGATATTAACAAGAAGGAGGAATGAAAACACAAAGACCTCCAGGACCCACAGTGATTCCACAGCAGAACAACTCAAGACTATTCTGAACAAGAAGTCACTAGCAGAAGAGCTCACTGAGTAAGGATTGTCTTCAAGCAGCTCAGTATTCTCAGGGCAATGGAGAAGACAGGAAAAAGTTGGACCTACAAATATCTGGGGGATTGTTCTGTGTAGTTTATTTCAGTGTCCTTTTACATGCACAAAACCCACACAGAGATTTATAATGGTACTGACAATAGCTGAACCAACCAAACTGTAAATGTTCTTCACCACTGAATACAGCCCCAATCAATCTATTTACTCTCTCTGGAACTTCAGTGTAACATACAGAAGGCCTATGACAAAGTTCACACAAGATAGCCAGTACAGAAGAAAAATATGCTTGCTTATATCTCCTGTTACAGCCTAAGCTGCATTCAAAAAGCTGACTTCCAATTGCCTTTTCAGCTCTTGTAATCCTTCATTAAATTTTTCTTCCCTCAGTGTTTGCATGTAACAATCCGAGAATTGCCAGGTGAGTCACTAAAAACATTACAAATACCAGAAAAAGCATATGTGGGGGGCTGGGGGAACACAAGACATAAAGACCCCACTTTTCCTATCAGTACACCTGTAACTGTTATCCTCTTTTTATTCTCTCAGCTCCCAAAATTATTTCAATACCTGATTCACATACACGCATTCCCTACAATTACTGTAATGCTTTTCAAGGTATATTTTAGGTGCTGTTCCCCCCCCAGTAACCTCTGCCAACAGATTCAGCTGCCATTTCAATGACATTCAGGACTCCTGCAGATCGTGTATTCCACAGAGGGTAGTTTATAAGCACAGCTCCTGCTGCACAAGTAAACCTCTACTACTGCTTCTCCTTTTTGAGCCTGTATTGTAGGAAATACGCGATTGCTTCCACCAGCTGTTTTCAAAATCATCTACATAAATAGGATTTTAAAAGACATTCTCCTGAGAGTACCAAAATCAGACAAACCACATGTCCATCTGCACCCATAGCAGCAGTTTGCCTTTGGGAATCTTATATTAATTAAGATGCATGCAAACAAAATCTACAAAGAAAGAAGAATACACACAGGTGGTGACAGTCTTGCTGGGGAAAGCTTGCATTCCAATATCAGTCAGCCTAAGCAAAGGATGGCTGTTTCTCATGTATTCAGGCCAGTAAGGCTGTGCTTCTGGGAGATGGGGACTTCTGCTTCTTGGGAGAAATAAAATCAGGAACAAACTGCAACACCCACCACTCTTTCCATTTCAGGCACTATGATCTTAACATGTTGCACTGAAGTCTCAGCAAACACGGTTACAGAGCTCCCTTCAAAATGTAATCTCTCTACCAGATGCTGACTCCCTGAGCAGGACCGTAGTCCAAAACTACACCGCGGAGAAGGGATGGCTGTGTGGATAGCAAATAGCAACAGTTGCTACTCTTTCTTGTGGTCAATTTCATTTTCACTTGGATGCACCTTGTGCTGACATTCTTGCTGTATAAGAGCTGACAGACATGCAAAGCCAACAAATAACATGCCTCACATGGCAAAAACACGTGCAGCTTTGGATAGCAACATGGGCATCAATGCATACCAAACCAGTCACCTAAGCACTCATCTATGGCTCCCATTTCCCTTGCTCCTCTTGACCAAGCAGCAGTAATGCTGCATCTACAACACAGTAGTAAATCAATTCTGGAGTGAACAAATCCACAGGACAACCTCCCTGCACAAACCTCAAGCAGCTCTCCTTCAGTGCAACTTCTAGCAGCCTGGAATATAACTCCTCCTGCTCTTCAGTCAATTACTGAGCAATCAAAGCTCCAGAAAGTAAGAAAGAAATCACATCCTGCACCAGGAGGTTCCTACGCACAAAAACAGTACCAGAACCAGCCTCCAAATCAGTTCAGTGTGTCCTTTAGGGATGAACACCACCACTTTGTTCACTCACAGTGGGTTAAGGGCTCCAGGGAAAGCAATTTAACTATTAAAAGCAGAAAGAAAGCAGCAATAAATAGAACCCATCCCTACGTATTGCGTAACACAATTCAAAGCAGATACATGAACACATACAAATATTGCTGGCAGCTCTCCTGACGATTAATTTGCAACCACAAAACTTTGATCTCAGCTGTTTATCTCATGGCACAGCTGATGCGTCTCTCCTTAGAGCCTACACTGAAATAACAGTTAGTCATAAGTCTTTTTAATTCTTATTTTGTCACTTACAAACATAAAAGCCACTTCTCTTGGCCAAGGCATTTATTTTCTCCAAGGAAGAAAGTTCAATTAAGATTCCACTGTGTCAGAAGCAGGAAACAGAACAAGGAGCAGCATAAACGTTAGCATTACTCAAAAAGGAGTTTGACGTGAACACACACATCTCCCACTAATAGCTTAAAAAAATCAAGTATCACAACATTTAGTCACAAAAATTCCTGATTTCTCACTCAGCTTGCTGCTCATAAAGGCATGCTGACCACCTGTGAAAGGTCTCCAGCAGTGCAGCATGGCCCAGGGTCAGGCACTGCACTACACACTGCCATTACGACTCAGATCTGATCCATCACATTCACAGAGTGATGCTCAGGCTCCAGGACTTATGCCAGTGGTGGTTCACCTCTTTTTTAATAAGGCTTCTCTGAACTCTTTCAAATTAAGTTCTGCGTCTTGGAAACTACTTTCTAGGATGCACATTTCTGCAAAGTATATCATGAGAAGTGTATTAGGAAAAGGAGAACAACGTGAAAGAAAGCAGCTCTGTCAGAGGCTGGGAATGCAGCTGCCTGGCCAAAACCTTCCACAGAACGGGAACAGGGCAGAGGAAACCTCCTGGCTGCCAGCAGCTCTGCATGCTGTCCCTCACGACTGATCCAACCGCAGCCTTTTCACTCAGTTTCAGGTTCAAGCTTGAAGCCTTATAATCCTTATTTTGATTCCTTACATACAGTCGACACTGTCTGTCTTCAGAACCACTGGTTTAATGGAATCCTGTCTGTCTGCAAAGGAATTCAGAAGGGCAGAATAACGAAGAAAACAAGATTACAACTTCAATTGATTTCATGCGGACAAAAGCCCTCTTTCAGCACATGAAGCTGCTAGCATCTGTTATGGTCAGTGCAGTCTGAATTTGGAATGAGTGAAAAGATGCATCATAAGGCAAGCTGTGAAACCTGAAAGAAGATGGTGAGGCAGCAAGAAACCAGGAAATAAAATTAAAGCAACTGACCTAACTTGAAGGTGCCTATTGCGCCAAGGGCAGCTCTGGGAGGACTACTAGATGAAGCTCACAGATATTTCTGAAGTTAGATAGAAGACTTGTACCACAGGTAAGCTTTATCCTCAAGTTTCATACACCAAATTAGAGGGGGGAAAAAAGCCAAGCATGATCATGTAGAAATTAGACTGAGCAGACAATGCTGATTTCATGCACCAAGTTATTCAGCGAGCTGCCTTGTTAGCTGAAAAAAGAAACAAACAGAATTAAGAAGTAAAAGCATTGCTTCCAGTGTCTCCAACACCCACAAGAACAGTAAAAGCTTCTCAGTTATTTTGTTTGGTTTTTAAACTGAGCAAGGCCAAGAGGTGCCATATTAGTGAATCACGAAATAGGTCATCATCCATCCCCTCTCACCACAGCAGACTCACGGCATGGAACACAAGCTAATGGTTTAATTACAGAGCCTCAGGAAATGAGAAAGGCAGTAAGGCAGCCGATCGCAGCAGGAACACATTAATGGCCTTTTTATCTTACAGAATAAAATTGTTTATTTGATATTTCAAAGGTCCAACGTGGCAATTAACTTTTCTGTTTGCAGCCCGACACTAACGCTTTGTGCTGCAGCTATAATTAGTTACCATCAGTGTGGCACTGCAGCAGCTCTGCATGTTGGAGTCGGCCTCAGCAGCCGTTGTCTGTGAAACTCAATCCCTTTTCCAGGCCCCCTGCTTCACCAAGAGCCAATTTCTGTGCTCATTTGGAATCCTACAGCTTTCCACAAGTTAGGGTTTATACATCGAGCAGAAATCGGCAGGGGATGCTCTACAAAATCACCATCTCCTACACCACTGCTACTGAAACAAGTTAAGAAAAACTAATTCAGAAGAGTGCCATCCCAACACAGAGAGGCAAATTCTACAGTAAGTAGTCTTGCATTTTACAAGCTTCTTTCTCCTTACAGTTATACAGTGAACCACACAGAGCTTCTCCACACTGTCTGAGGTACCTCTAAGCTGCAATAAACTCTCTGAGCTCAAATTAATTAAACAGTTCTTCTCAGCTGTTCAACTTGTGGGCTTTGTAACTAGAAACACAGAGGAACTTTAACGTAGCGCTGACAAAAAGGAAGAGACCAACAGCTTTACACTAAGCTTCCTCACACCAAATAACCTCAAGCTGTGTATCATTACATAAGCAATTGTGTTATTCTGATCTCTTTTGCAAACGTGATTTTCTGAAGCGTGCTATGAAATGATAACGCACAAACCAGCAGCTGTCATCTCAGGCTGCACTCCATGCTCCGTATGTACAACTTGCCGGAAAACGTGACTGAGAAGCATACAAAGCATACACAACTGAGTAACTCTGCAAACGGATCAGAATAAGCAATCACACGAGGAAGCATCTCTGAGGGAGGAGAACATCAGACTCCCAAAGAGCAATTCAGAACAATCCTCAAACAGCTCACGGTACTGCTCCCATAGCTGTGACTTCCAAAACCAGAAGTGGGCTCCAAAGCTTTCAAAAGGTTGCCATGACTCTCTTGGAGTCTTCTTATCCAAAGAGATCCCGTGCTGTTAACACAATTGGAAGACTACAGGGGCAAGAATGGATAAAGAGCGACCTATGGCCCGATACCCAGTAAAATAACAGATTCTAATATCACTTCTGTTCCCACACTCCCCCAAACACAGAGAACAATGCCAGTTCTGCTCCTGCACTTAATCAACTGATACAATAGAAATGACAGACTTGTTCTCCCCCTCTCCAGGCTACTACTTCATTTTCAGATGCAGTTCCTACGTATGGATAACTACAAAAAAAGGACTTTTTCAAAACCCAACAGATGGCTCACAGTGCAGATTTAGACTACAAGACACAACCTACATACTTCAACCAATTAGTCTTTGTAAAGGAAAAGTTTATAGTAGGAACAGTATTGACTAACAAAAGATAAGCAGAAAGTTGGAGCACATTCAATGAAGGAATTATAGTTTTAGATGTGTGGTATCAACGACAACAAACCCATCCTCACACAACGTTTGATCTCACATGCCTTTACTCAAACAGGCAACTTCACTGCTTGGCATGAGGTTCTTCCACAGCCCAACCTCTAAACCTCTATTTGTTCCTTAACCAACACTCCCATACCAACCACCACCTGCTCCATCAGCTAGCACAAAAATAACTCATGCTTTCAGGCTTTCAGGTTGATGGGCTCAAATTCACTTCTAGTTTTGCATTTCAGCAAAAATTGTTTGCAAACTTTGACAGAGAGCTTCAGTACAGTTTGGTGCTCCAGTGGTCATTTTAAGTTCTTGTGCCTTACAATACAGTTCTGATTTGTTCAAGTTTATATCCAAAAAACACACATCAAATACGCACTTCATCTTACATTTATAACAAGAAATACACTCATGGAATGGGGGAAAGGGTGCAAAGCATACAGGGGTTAAGAAATGCAAGTCTTCTTATTCCTCACTGCCTTTAAGCCCAGTAAGTCACCGGACTGAGCAGCTCCACCTCCACGAGCAGTGAGACTCGCCCTGCAGGGCGCGCTGCCGTCAGACATGCCGCTGATTAGTCACTCCTGGGGTACTCCAGCACAGAACTGGATAACTGCAGCTTGCCCTTCAGATAAACACGAGCAGACAGAATTAACTTGGGCTAAATCCTGGGATTAGCTGACACGCAGTCTGTGCTGGGGAGGAGAGGAAAGCACTGATAGATTCAAAAAGAAAAAAATGAAAATAAAAAACCAGCCTCCTATCAGTTGCAATTAAAGAATAAAACCCAATAATGGTGGAAGTCAGGTATGGAATTGCAGAAACCAACCTCCCATCATTTGTGCAATGCACTCTGTTTCCTGTCATTCACATTGTCCATTCCTGTATTCCTACCCATCCATCAAGGCAGAAGGCACAAAGACTCCTCTATTCCCGCATAGGAAATAAAACCAGTTAAAATGAGTTGTCAGCTGACAGAACAGCATTCACACCAGCCTCAGTAATTCTCCTAATGGCAGCAGTAACCACCCAGAGCACATTCCTACCAAATACCAACACGTATGAAGAGATAGCAGCAAGCAGAAAAGGCACCGTCCTGTCCTCACTTACATTCTCACTCATCACTGGTGAAGGAGCAGACAGCTCTCAGAAGAGAAGCGAGGTGAGGCAGAACTTTGGCACCAGCATGTTTTGTTCAGCAAGATTCAGGGAAACAAATATCAAACAATTCTGTGCCCTCTTGATATTCTATTTGAATATAAGCAGTAGTTTTATGTCTGAATAATCAATTTACACGAGATCAGTGATGTTAAAGACTTTTAGAATCGATCCCACAAGACCAAATTAACAATAAATGTATCCTAAAATGTGCCTGCCTGGAAAGTATATCTGCGCCATCTGTAGAGTGGAATGCCAACAATGGGAACAAGCTGGTTACTGAGCGCAGGGTGGAGCAGGCATTCTTATGTGCTGGGACGTGAATAACACCCCACAAAAACACGTTTAATGCAGGCTTCTGTCATGGGCATACGTTGCAATCAGATATATGGCCATACTGCTTTTATAAAACAGACTTTCAAGGTTGTTATTACAAGAGATAAATGAAGGGAAACGGACACTTCCAGCTTGTAAAACAGTGCCTCCTTTTCAAAGCATTGTTTGCATTTTTCAAATCATTAAAAGGAAAGGAAACCAAATAGAAGCTAAGAACAGCTCATTTGGAATTCAACCGGATTCTCTCCCTGCTGTGGAATTCCAGCCTTGTACTGGGAGAAAGGTTGGATGGGGGAGGGCATTGTGCTCAGCAGCACCAGAGCGAGGCAAAGGCTGGCTCACAGAAGCTGCTGGAAAGCTGCTCTCATCCTCAGCTGCTCTTGCAGATCCCACTGCTATAAATACCAGCACTGCAGCTGGCATTCTGGGAGAGCAGCGTGCCGGCAGGCTGTGCATCAAGTGGGAGCGAGCCGAACCACGCTGCTGCAGCCATCCACAAAGCTCAACCAGAAGCACTCCAAAACTCCACTGCCATTCGATAACCTGGCATCGGCCTGCTGCAGAAGCTGCGATCAGCGCTTGGAGTTGCGCTCAATTCTTCTCTCCTGGCTTTTTGCTACAGGATAATACAAACTCAGCCCTCGCTCTCTCCTTTCACTTGATGGCACCTCCAAAAGCTGCTGGCCTTCTACAAAGGTTGTTTTGACCTTCAGACACTTGCCAGCGCTGCACTGAAAGGACATCGTGTAGCACTAGAAGCCTGGGGAGGCTGTTCCACCAGCCTTACCAGTTTAAAAGATTCACGTAGTAAAACTGCTGGATTAAAAGTAGTTCTCACTGCAAACAGAAATGACAAAAATGCAAAGAAAATTGCCTCCATCTTCTCCTTGAGCCAAGCCTGCATTCAGGCCTTCCCTTGCCTGCTGTGGGACTTGGAACAAACGGAGTCACTGACAACAGGGGAGACATTCAAAGGACTTTGGTTAACTCCACTTCTTTCACTTATCTTTCAAATCAGTTCCCAATTCAACCTCCCCTGCAAGGCGTCTTCCCCAGGACCCACAGAACTGCCTGCTTTGATAGCACCATGCAGACACAGAAGCTATCAGCACACTGAACAAGCACTCATCCACGGACAACTCACTGTAACCACAGTTACGAGCATTTACAGACCAGGAAAATCTGGACTAGGCTTAAGTGACTTTATTCCACAAAAGTTTATCTTCCCAACACAACCTCAAGAGGCAAACACACAGAAACAGAAGCAAGCTGTACACAGAAAACAAACTAAACAAGATGAGCTGTAAGAACTCGTGTCTGCTCCTCGGCACAAAGCCTATCAGAAATGGGCTCAGTTTTGCTGATACCTACAATCATTCACTTGAAGAAAATAGATTGAGAATCAAAACTGAGCTCTCCCACCTACACTGTCTCATTTGTGGTTTTCAAGTGGAGGAAAAAAGTTATTAGGTAAGACAACTCCCACAAAGTCCCTCGCTTGCCATCCTACCTGTGTAGCAGTCACTACACAGATTCCCACCACTGTACTACCCACATGTCCTCAGTGCCAGCCCAAATAACAGCCAGTTTCTCATTAAGGACTTTTCCCATCAGCGATTTAAACCAAAGGTTATTTCTACGATACAAACCCCTTAATGAAACTATCCAAACCACACTAATGGAACGCGACTTCAAAAGAAAACCAACTTGCTGTTCTTACACAATAGCATTTCTTTTCCACTCAGTGTGCCTTTTCATTCAGAAAAGACTCAAAAGTTAAATGAGAAAGCAGCAGATCAGCAAATTCTGGTTTGTTTTGTTTTTTACCTTTTGGAGCAAGCTTCTTTGAAAGTGGTTGATAGATTTTAGAGACACACAATGAAAACAAATCATTAGAAATAAAAAGTCAACCTCTATAAATTGAACTCAGAATGCCTTACAGAGCTTTTCTGCCACCAAGGACGCCTGCTTGAGAACCCAAGTTGCCATCTGCCTACAGCAGCAGCCGTGACTATTGTTCCTGGCAGATGGGGCTGCTCCTCTGTCCCTACTTACATTAAACACACAATACCTTAAGCAGACCACAAAAAAACCTTTAACATCACAGAGCTCCAGAGACCAAAGCCGAGTTAAAAGGCCCAAACAGGCCATTATCAGTGCTAGCCTGAGGGGCTGGCTGCACTCACACCTTCAGATGCACCTAGGCTGTGCAGGTGCACTTGGCACACAGACTGCTTTCACTGGCACCCACAGGTTGTGGTGCACACAAGACACCAAAACCTGTTTTAATTCATCTACACCACCAGTTACAGAGGACATACAAGTAAAATAATCCCTTCCTTCATCATGCTTTTCTATACGCTTGTTCAGCTTTTTAAAAGACCAGGCCATTAAGACTCAGCTACCCAGCACTACCTGAATAGTCCTGAGCCTGCTACCTTCAACCTCTGCTTCACTTTAACTCTTATTTAGGTGCCGTTCTCTTTAATGGACAGCGGGCTTATCAAATCATTCCCATCAAAACCAAAAGCAAAGCAGCACAAGACCACCACAGCACTGGGATGCTCTCTGAACACAGAACAGTCCATCTTGATTCTATCATTCAATCACCCAAGGCAGCAGCTGCCCATGTTGTTCACATTTTAAGTATTCGTTTTTGACATATAAGAACTACTGATAGAAAATACTTTCAGATCCATAGCTCTCCTCTCACCCCATCTATCATGCAGCAGGATGGTTTTCCCACTCATAAAAACAGTAATCTAGGGAACGGACTGACTCTGTTGAACACACTGCAGGCAAGATGCATTGATGTATGCCATTCTGAAGTTAAAAAGCAAGAGATAAAACATATCCAAACCAGATATGCTGACATCCAGAGTTCAAGATCTGTTACTGGAATCTTATTTCCAAAAGCTGCTGGGGAGTTTAACCTCAAGCACATTAAGCCATCTATCCAGCAAATTAAGGAACTACAAAAGCAGATAATCTTCCAAATTTGAAGACTGAGAAAATGAAAGGAATTGTCTCAAAGACAAACTGCATCAGGGTTATTGCAGAAGCTCCAGTCTGCTTCAGTACTGTGTGGGATTTTAATCAGCAAAACACCATCACAAAAGCAACCTGGCAGTCTGATAGTAAGTTTCATATGAAAATATTCTATCGCCAGTAGCAGCATACGGAAGGAACGATGTGTTACACAGTGTAAGGACTGCTAGCAGGGAGATCACCCCAGGGAGTTAATTATCAATATGAAAAGCCTTCAGAGCGCATTAACTTTTCCCTCCAGGCACACGTATCCCTCACCAGGAAGGCCAGCACTGCTGACTAGCCCAAGGGCAGTGCTACAAACACAGCGACGCTGTGCCCTGACCCCCATGGGTGTGTGTGCATGGGCTCCTGGGCACAGATTTGTACTGCTGGCAGCCTCTGTACAAGGGGCAATACAGATCCCTTCAGAACTGAAATCCAAATGAAAACGAAGCATTTAGGTCACCTGAATCTGTGTGCATAGCAAATGCTTTTAGAAACATGTCTTATTTTTTCCCCAAGGTCCTTGATGTTAGCAACAAAAACCAAGGATGGTCTTTCTTAGAAGCGTTCCTCTCAGTAAATGTTTCATCTTTGGTTTTTATCTAATATTTGATGGTAACATTACACAGTCCTTGGAAATCATTTCACATTCACTGGCTAAGTGCTTAAGTAGTAGGGTTTTGCTGTCCCTAAACTCCCGTGTTTAGGAATCCCTCTATTGTCTTCCATTCCACCCTCAGTTCTCCCATTTCCACTGCAGAACCTCTGACAGCATGATTCAAACGGATACCATCTGCAATCAGATACGATCTGAGCAGCACAGGCTTTCTGCCAAAATACCAGCCCCTTAATGCAGTCAGCACATGTGACTTCAGCTGGACTGCAGGATTCCATTCCTGCAATGTATATTTCAAAACCAGAAAGACACAGCGATGCACCCTGACAATTCTTTAAGTGCAAGACGCTGCAGATTGCTGCTTTCTGCAACTATAAAGAACAACAAAAGTCAGAATACTCGGCATAACGAACAAGCAGGTGTGCCAAGTACTGGTTTCAAAGTTTCCATGCACTGCCTTCTTCAGAGGGAAAAGCAGAAGCTCTGATCACTCAGGGCAAGAGCACTTCTTGCAGGATCAGCACTGCATTCGTTATGGTCAGCTTTAGATACTTCTGCATATTCCACTAGTTCAGTTACTGAGCCACACATTACAACCCACACATCCCTGTACGTTTCTACCAGTGCACAAAGCTACTTAATTAAAGTTTAAACTATGGATAAGTTGAAACAGAAATGCTTAGTTATTAAGAGTGTATAATAGCACCTACTGTAATTCACTGAAGAAAATTACTGTCTACAGCTGTTTCCTGTATTCCTCCTCAAAGAGGGCAATATGGGGAAGAACAGCAGACTGACAGAATGTGGGACTGCTGAAACTGATGGTTCCTTTCCCACAGCCTGTAACAGCCCCGATGACTTCAACCTGACCATCTGTCCTACCGCCCATCTTGTACCACAGCCACAGGACTGGAATAAAAGGCCACTGACCCAACATTTCCAGAACACAAAATATAGCAAAAGCCATACATAAGTTCCCATCAAGCATGGAGTATTTTCCTCCTTTTGAAAGCTGATGCAGTTTCTTGGACATTCAAGTGCCTCTGCAGTGCAGTTCCAGCATTCAGAAACAGAACTGGTGCTTTTGCCCTATCAGTTGACAGACAGACAGAGATTCACCCGTGTCACTGCACCACAAACAGTTTCCACAGGCTCCTGGAGTTCAACAATCCTAAGCCTGTAAAATTACTGCTGTCACATCACGACAGCAATAGGAAAGCCTATTGCAGAGGCACCCAGCAGTGCTGCTGTATTTCAGAGCTCGGTGGCATTTCCACAATGGATGCCATCTCATGGTGGCCACATTTCTTCCCCTCTGCACTGTTTTGGCCTAAAAGCTGGCGTGCAATGTTTGGATGCCAGGGTCTGTTTCTACAACAGATCACTGCTAAACATTTTTTTTCCCCTCATTTTTAATGGAAACTTGAAAATCCAATAAAAATTGTTTTGTCAGACAATATTCTACAGTCTAAAGATAAGAGTTTATGGCACTGAAAAGCAAGCAGCCTCTTCTGCATGATGCCTCACTTTCCATGAAAATAAAACACGCCGTATATGACTGAAGGGACACCACAGCCAGCTGTCATTGCAGCAGCAGGCTGAAGTACAGCCTCAGATAAGAAAAAGAAGTGGGAGGAAGCCTGAATGCAGCCTCCTTTTTATTAAAAGGCATGAGCAAATACTCAAGTAACCAAACAGAGGAGTAACTCAGTACTCTTGGAATGCTAATTCCTTAGGCTACAGGCAAGAAGGTATTACTTGATAGTAAAAGATACTGCAAGAAGAGTTGTTTATAGGTATGGCTCTTAGTCGACACGTGACACTGCAGAAAGTGCTATCTAAACTGCCTTGACCTTCTGAAGCACAAAAATCAGTCAGCGGTGTGTCCATGTTCAGTTACCCCGAGATGAGTCTTACCCTGCAAATCTGACCCAGGATAATGATTTAATAATCTTAATTCCTAACGAATTAGAAGTGTTAAGTCTTGTATTTTGCCATCCAGACCGGCAAGCTTAAAACTTAACAGAATTTTCTCCTCTGTTTTCTCATTCATATTATGCTCCTTGACACAAGCACGGATTGCCAAATACGCACACCAGGAAGGAAAGCAGCAGACCCAGGCAGGAATCACACCACAAGAATTACGATGGCCTGTAACATCTACATCTGTCATACCAATATACTGAAGTTAACAAAGAGGCTTTCACTTGGGTATGCTAATCTTTCTGCAGAATTCACAACTCCTCACAAGCAAACACCATAAACAACAGCATCAAACCTGTGATTTAAGCTTTCTAGTTAGATTCTGAGGTAGTTTCATTTGTAACAGTCTCAGAAGAGAAGGTGGTCCACTAAAACAGTAATTCTAGATGCTGTAAAGTACACACAAAGGAGCTTAGTCCAATAAAAAGAAGAGGATTAATCAGGGAGAGAGAACAGGGAGAGAGAGTCCTTTCTGTGCTTAAATCAACTTACTGGTTGAATTGCCTTGCATCTGGATGATACATTTGGATTCCTTGCTGGTTTCTCGAGAGTTGAAGGGCCGGACCCGGACAGCCACCTTCACAGAAGCCCCAGACATTCTGCTGCCTGCTGTGCAGTCGAGATGTGACGTGAAAGAGGTGACAGTCCTTCAGCTTTACCTTCTTGCTGGCGTTTTCTAAAAAGAAAAAAGCCATTTGGTTATTTACAACTCCTGCCTTCACCGTGCTGATAAAAAAAGGGTTATACAGAATTGTTGGACTTTAACTCCTCCCTGCAAACACCCTTCCCATGCAACAAGCTGCTACTTCAAAGCCGTAACTGGAAATACACTTAACAGCACCTGCATGCTGTCTCCCTGTTCAAAAGTTTCTGTCATCCAAGGCAGCTCTTTTGAAGCATATAAGCAGATTTGTTTTCATTGCTTGGTTTTCTTCCCAGAAAGAAGGGGCGCTAATACCAAAAAGAAGATCTGGTTGCAACATGTGTTAGGCTTAACCTAACAAAGATAATTTTAGCAGTAAAGATACAGCTGCTTAGATTTCAGAATGAGCTAGCTGCCATCTACTACATAGCTACGTTCCCTAGCTGTCAGCTCTTGCTGCCACAAAGCATTAGCAGTATGAGTAAAACTGACACAAGTGTGATGAGACGTCCCACGCTGACTTTAATACACCCCAATCCAGACAAAAGGGTGCAGCTATCAACCTTAAAGAACCCTCTGCTCTGCTGGGAAACTCCTTTTCCCAACGGAAAAAAAAAGGAACTCATTAACTACTTGTATATCTAGTGATTAAGGGCTATTCCATAGGGATGAAGAGGAATCAGAAATTATTGCCTTCAGGTAAATATTACTATCTCTGTCTCCCACAAATGTTCACCACTGAGTTCATCTTCATTCACTATCAAAGCACTTGTTCAAATGCTGCCCGCCACATCTCAGTGTGGAAGCACTTCAGTAGGTAGCAAACTATTCATCACACCCACAACCCCAACCTCAAGGCATGTCCCTCTGATACAGCATTGCAATGCAGAGATGATAACGCTTGGTTCAATTGCATTGCACCCACACAACCCTTCCCAGAAGAAAGTTTTCCATGTAGTCTACCATTAAGAAGTCTGACATAATGCCACATGATACTGTGAGTATTGAAGTTTAAGGCTCAAGAACCAAAAAGATTTCAAAAAGAAGCCATCAAGATCTAGTAAAAAGCAAAGCCACCATCGAGGCTAGGAAAGTCTCCATGCCACAGCCTGGATCCTGGAAGGCTACATTGAGAAGGCACGATGATACAGTTGGTTTACCCATATATTCTAAAGATCTGCCACTGCTGAAGAAAGGACTGAGGGATTGGGGGAATCTGGTCATACTTAACAGAGCCATCTCTACCTGGAACCCGAGTTAACGCTGACAGAACTCTACTCTGCACTAGTCAGCATACAAGGCCTTGGAAACCTGAAAGCTTGCTTCATGGCTTGCTGTACTCCACACATCCAAAGGATCATCCATGTCATGTAATCACAACGCTACAAGATCAAAGAGCACTAGCAGACCAAAAACAGGAGCTTTTCAGCTCTGCAGCTCTCCAGCCGGTAGGTAAGTGCCCAACTCAAGCAATGACATCCTCACACAGGACAAGATTTTAATAAAACTGCATTACTTCATTAATGCCATCACATGGTGAAGATGGAAATTAAGTTACTCCACCAAGCAGAAGCAGCAGAAGAAAGCATTCCTTATTCCAGCAGGTACTGGAGGTCTCAGCAGACTACAGGGTTTGGAACACGCTAACACAACTTAGTGATAGTGCAGTGATACAGCAGAGTGGTGCAGTGAGCAGTTTGAGGCAGACACAGTCAGTTATTACAGTTCTGCATTAGCAACAGATGAAGAAGTTGCACTACAAACTTAAACACAGACTACAGCAAAGAGGAAATGGGAATGAAGTGCACGATTTGCAAAGTTTAAAGGAGATTCTGTGGGTGTTTCACAGAGGCTAAGTATTACCAAGTGTGTGTGTGTCAAGTTTACACCTTCATTATCACCTTCTCCTGATTATCTCCCAAGTGGACATGATGCTCTCCCTTCCTAATTCGACCCCATGTAAGTACCCGTGCCCTCGGGAGAGCTAAGCGACAGACTAATCTGGATACAGCCCGGCAGCATTACTCAACTGACCCTGAGAACTGCTGCTAGAGCACAGGAGCGTTGCCACACACGGCCACCTCAACACTGCTTCCAAAACACAAGTCGAGAATCCTCTCAAATGCAGCCTCTATTAGCGCCAAGCTCACAGCACTGTGACCAACTTCAAGCTCAGGGCTTTCTTCACCAGGCTGCAGAAAGGGAAGAGGCTGCAGTTTCCCTGGGGCGTGGGACACCACGGGACAGCAGAAAACCAGTGACTGATTTCTCAGGGCTTACATTATGGAAACGCCACCCAACACGGGCTGGGCGGGTGGTTCTCATCTTCCTTTCCCCCGCCTACCAATATGAACATGAAACCCATGACGAGGACCAGTAAATGGAAGTAAGGGCAATAATGAAGAGATGTGTAAACAACACAACGTGCTCTTATAACAGCATTTATGAAATTTAAGGATTTTCCCTTCATACTGAAAGTCCCACATTCAAAGCTTTTTGTATTACCCTTCCACAGATATTTCTCTTAGAGTACTGCTATCTCTACAGATAACCAGCACACGTGGGAAGCTGGGAAACAGGATGGAGTGGAAGAGTCATCTGCTTTTCAAGAAGTTGTGTGTGCCTCAGGACCACAGCTCGGCTCTGCTGGACTAAGAGCTGCAAGCAGCTGCTTTGTAAAGAGAAAACATTTACAGCCAAACACGACAGAAGGCGTCCCTGAGAAACGCCCGGTCTACGAGATGCACTTGGCTAAAGCAGAAATGGGAACTGGGGATCCAGAGGAGCTGTATCCATCAGGGATACCTTTGAGACATCATCGATTTAACTGCTCAGCAAAAGGAAGAACTAAGGTTGTAAACATATATACAGCATATAAAAAGCTCTTAGTGGAAGGCACAACCGTATCTGCTATTTAAATGCTATCCTATAACCACCTCGCAGGGCACCATCCAGCTCTCACCCATAAAAACCAGCCGAGGGAGCCGTGAGAGCAGCACAGTGCCATGGGGAGGCCCTGCAAAGAAACCAGGAGCGAGCGGAGCTCTCACCTCACACAAACTGCTGTTTTCAAAAGGCAATCAAGGGAAAAGTAAAACCATTTTTATCATCCACTGCTGGAGTAAGCAAAATTAAAAGATGCAATCAGGCACTTTGCACTTACACACAACAGAACACATTATGGAAAACAAAGCTCCTGGTAATACAAGGCCATGTAATGCTAGTTACCTCCAACAGCATTAACTGCCAGAACTGCTTTCCAAAGCGCCTGGCAGCAGAGGGAAACTGCAGCTCCAGGAACGCATCCTGCTGCATGATAAGCAGCTGACTGACCTGGAGGTTTGCTGTGCAAATCCTTTGTCTTGCACAATAGCCATCTTGGACCTCTCCTCTTCTACCATACCTTCAAAATTACCCATCAAACAACAGAAAAGGAGCTTACAATATACATACATTAGGCTAGATCTGTACAATATTGAATCAAAAGCTTCTCCCTTCTACTGTTTTTTTTTAACCCTTCAGACTACCAGAAGCAGTCACAGAACAGTCAGGGATGGCATCAGAACAGGATTCTTTAGCACAGCAATGCAGTGCCAGAGCAGCACAGGTCACCAGCAGGAGCAGCCTCAGCACCAGCAGGACTTTCCCCAGGCGCCATCCCCGCTCCTGTCAAACAGCAGCTGGAGAACAACACGCTGATTGTGGAAGCCAAACGTCCTCTCGGAGCGCCTTAAGCAACCTGACTGTGGTGTCACTTCAGCCCACAAAAACCAGCGCTCCCAACAAACCGCACACCGAAAGCATGGGGAACTAATTCCATGAGTAAACACCACATTCACAGCAAGAAAACATGAGAAGGACATCACCAGAGGCTCCACACGCACCGGCTAAATGACAGCCTTGTTCCTAGCAGCTGTGAAGAAGCACAGAGCAGCTCACAAAACCAATGGCACTAAAACACCAAAACCAACGGCAGACTTCCGAAGGTACCAACCCTCTCCTTTATGCTCCTCTAAAACGACACCACATTCACTTCTGTCTCACCCACAGTTCTACCCCTTCTCACAGCTGGAGCAAAATGCCTACTTGCAGATGCCCATGGATTCTGATGCTCACCAGAACACCTCACTATGCAAGGTTTAGCTTCAATTAATAAGACATGCATTTTTCCAGGCTTCCCATAAATCCATTTTTTTTTCTTTTAAAGTTTACTAACTGGTCATGACATTTTATAAAGGCCTTCACCACACAGAATGATACAACAAGGCAAAACAAGACCACGCTGTGCAGCATCGCAGGAGCTAGAAATAAACTGCAACTGGTTTTTCAAGGTTCCCGTTTCCCAGAAGTACCACTGAGTACTACAGAAGAGCAGTGAGAGGAGATACAACTTCAGCAGTAAGTGAAGATGTGTAACACAGCCCGTGGGACAGATTTAGAAGAACAACCTTAAGAAAATGAAGCTGTCTTGCATACGTTCCTTCCAGGCTTCGAAGGCCGCCGTTTGCGGCGGAATGAATCATTCTGCATCTTGAAAAGGATCTACCAGTTGTGTAGCTTTCAGTGTTTGCTCTGCATGAATCCAACTGAGGATCAAGAAAGGAGCTGTACGAGTGCTTGGTGCAATACACCACTGGCACTACCCACGCATCTGGTGAGCTCTGTCAGCACAAAAGCAAAGCCTACATATTAATTTTACACCAGACTATTACTAAATGATATCCACCACCCACCAAGTCCTACAAGTCACGCACCGAGGTTTTATTATTAAAACGTATCATTAAACAAGTCACCTGGATCCCTTGTCTGTTTTCTGCTATTCACACTGCCAAACCCAGCCATGTTGGTCAATCACCACTTATGATCTCAAAACACCTGCAACTACACTTGGGCCTCCACCCAAACGCATAAATAAACAAGCTGTTCATTGGAGCCTGGAGCCTTGGATGCATTCTGAAGTTCTGATAAATCAATTCAGAACGTATTGTTCTTTTCTGAGATTGTTACAAGCAAAATAGGTTTAAAGGGTCAAAATTTTATTTACATCTTCAAATGTTTGAAACCAATCCAAAGCGGTTACAAAAACAAGGTTCACACACACAAGAGAAGTATTGCTTTTATTCAACAGTCATCCACTGAGTCCTATCCGGGCAAGAAACAACATGAGATGCCTACCAGAGAATGCACCAACTTTTAAGCAAAAAAATTGCTTCCTACGTGTGTAACTTTACCACACAGCAGCTCTAAAGAAAGGAAAGGAACAGGCCCAGAGATCAGTATGTGGAAAGTGAGCAAAACAGCTGTTCAGAGCAGCACTGCCAGCAGGGGGGCGGTGGGGGATCCAAATTTAGGTCCCCCTCTGAGGATCGGGTAGTGCCGATGGTCTGACATATCAGCTGAACTCACACACCACAAATTGCTGTCCTGGGACTTAGCTATAGAGCGGCAATGCCGGACAAAAGAGGCGCAGAATCTGGCAGTGCCCTGAGAGTCAGATGGTATAAACATGTGGGTATTTACCAACGCACCACTGTACTGGGCTGTACAATAACAAAAATACAGTTGAGGAAATAGAAATGAGTAGAATACTCTAAAAAAAAAAATTAAACAGCACAGATGTCTTTCAGCACTTGATTCTGCGATTCAGAGAGCAGACAGAAAGCCGCCATCAGCACCCAGTGAATGTCGCTCTCTGCTTAATCCCCCAGTTCTGCCCACGACGCCGAGGTGCCAGGCCCGGCACTCCGCCTCGGCTCTGAGCGCCGGCAGCTCCCCATCCCAACATGGCTGCCTCGAACCGCGCCGCGCTGCAGCCAGGGGCAGAGCCCACTACCTGGCGCTGCTCAGACACAAGGCGGGCGCCTTGGAAGCGCCATCCATCCATGCATCCACCCATCCATCCCTCCGGCTGCGCACACCCCGCGGCCGGCATAAGAGCCGCGCCTGCATCCCGAGTAGAGACGCTCGCCCCGAAGGACGGCGAACCGCGGTGACACCCGAGGCCGCGGTGCGGGCGTGGAAAAGGCCGCACCACCAGGGACGGAAGCGTGGCCGGGACAGAATGCTCACACCAGACAGAGGCGAGGCCGGGCCGAGGCAGGGCCTTGCGTCGCTGCCCCGAGAGCACCGGGCCCCGCGCCCGCCCCGCTCCCCGAGCCGCAGCCCACCCGCGGCGGCCCCCGCTCCCCCCACCGGGCAGCGCGTAAACAAATGGCCTCCCCTCCGCATTACGGCAGCCGGCACAGAGCTCTTCCCCGCCCGCCGTATCCCCCTGCAGCCATTGGGCCGCGCTCCCTCGGCGCCGAGCGCCCCTCACCTGGGGACGGCCGCGGGGGTCCGAGGGCCGCGGCGATGCAGGGCCGCCGGCGCTGTCAGCGGCTGGGGCCGGCGAAGGAGCGCAGCGTTGGGCGGGGGAAAGGAAAGAAAGCGGCCTCCCCCATCACACTTCGCCGCCTCCGCCGAGAGGCCCGCCCGCCGCCAGGAGAGAGCAAGAAGGCAGCGGGAAAGGAGAAGAAGGGAAAGAGGGAGGGGACAAGGGGAGGGAGGAGAGAAAGGCCGCGGCGGGGAGAAGCGGCACAGCGGTCCACTCCCAACCGCGCCGCTCCCACACTGACAGAATCGCGGCTCTCTGCACACGGCCCCGCCTCCGAGGGGGAGGGTGAAACGTCCTCCCAGCCAATAGCCGCTCTTCGCTGCCCCCGCTGCTCTCTTGCTGACCAATCGCCACGCTCAAAACCAGCGCCTGCCCGCCCCTCTAGCTGCCAATCATCGGCCTGACACAGCCGCGAGCCAATCGCAGCTCAGGAATACCCGTCCTCAATGGAAGGCTCCGCCTCCCGAGTCAATCCCTCCGCGAGCCTCGGGACGAGCGGGATCGGCTCCTGTGCCGCATCACCAATCACAGCTCGGGGCGGAATCCGCCTCCGCCCTCTTTTAATCCGTAAAGAGCGCCGTGAGGGCGCGCCCCCGCCGCTGAGGCAGTGCCCGCCATGAGGGGCCGCGCGCCGCCCCAGGGCGAGGCCTCAGGGCAGTCCGCCAGCACCGGGCGGGGTTTCCCATTCCCACCATTATAACATTTTCTGAGGTATTCAGTGCACATCGCTCTTCTTTAATGCAAGTAGTTAAATTAAGTAATATTCTCACATCCTGCTATTAGGAGCTGCCAGAAGCAAACAGCTGACTCAGACATAAATGTTGCCATTACCTCAGTGTAAGTTGTGATACAAGAATCAATTGCACTGCATTGTATCTCTGTCAGCACCAGAACTCATCCCAGCAATGTCTCTAACCGCAAAACCAGAGAGCAAAGTAGAGTCAAGAGATGCAAATTTGTAACTATATTCTCCAAGAAAAGCCACATTTTGCAAGGTTTATCTAAGTTAGCTCTGGGTGCGACGAGCTGAAAGTTACTCAGATTCTGCAGATAGATGTAAATACCAACCACCTCATCCTGGGCATTGTCAGTATTCTCCATATTAGGTCTCCTCACCTTATTGTAATAAGGTTAGGGTTTGATGGAAGAAGGGAATTCATACCTTTCAAATATGAGTTCTCCCAATAAAGTTTTAGCTACTTAATGTTAACCTTAATCTCTTGTGTAATATCTACATGGATACATTTTGTATCAGTGATATAAATACTATAAATGTATCTCAAAGTCAGAAACTCGAAAGCAGCCGAATAAGGCCCTGTGCTATTTATATTCCTCAGGTCAGGATCTGTTACAATAGCAGAGTAACCATAAATTCAGAATCTGAAGGACCTTGTCTTGAATAACATATCCTATGCCATATGTAAATACTTCTATTTCTTCCTGTTATAGAAGGTTAAAGGAAACATCCTGAATTTCTTCAAACAAGCCTTTTATCTGGAACAATGGAATATTTAATACACTTCAATTTAAGTACACTAAAAACAATTTCACATTTACCTGCAGAGCTAATCTCTTACTGAACATCTGAACATTCATGAGTCTCTTTTTCATGCAAAAAAAAATCATTACCTCTTCATTAAAAAAGAAAAAAAGCCTAGTGAAAAAGTATAGCTTGCTATACCACCCTAACACATAATAAACCCTGATGGATTTGGATGCTGAATAACAGCTGGCAAATGAAAGCATAGCTGGCTTTGTCCCGTGACTTGGAGGGGAAGAAGAGAGAGATGTGAATTTGTGGAAGGGGTGTGTATTAGGGAACTAAAATAATCATAAAACACATTTCTCTGCTCCAACAGGCCACGGAGATGGAAACTTTGGAATGCTCAGCGCATCCTTGGGAAAAAAAAAAAATAATAATTTCACTTAAAATTCCAAACCCACAGCATGGGATATGCACAACCTAACCAAAACTTCCCCCGAGACCTTGTCACCAATGGTCACATGGCCAAGATTCAGCCTATTAGGAAAATTCATTAATTTGAAGTACTGCTAACACTTGTGTTCATTTTTCCACATCGAGATGTTCTTATCTGCAATCTAACAATCAGTAAGCATGAGTGAAGCCACCCAAACATCTGTATTTCTGCTGCTCCCACTGACCCAAAGGAATGATGGACAAAGGAAACACCTTCTGCGAGTGTGTATCATCATTTATTGTAGTTCAAGAGTCAGGAACTGAACAGAGGACACAGCGAAAAACAAATAAAAGAAAAACAACCTTTTTTTTACAGACTTAATTTTAAAACACTGTGGTTTCAAATCCTTTTTAAAAAGGAAATTCAAGTATCATAAGCAGGGGGCAGTAATACAAAAATGTTTGTGAATGTTTTTAATCTCTTTTCTTAAAAAAAAGAAAGAAAGAAAGAAAGAAAAGAAAAAAAACATAATCCTACATTTCCTGCACCCTTTTTGCTTTGGTAAGGCCAAGCCATGGATACAAACTGGTAAGCAACATAAAAAATGACCCCTGCCCCCAAAAATGCAGCCTCAGAATAAAAGGATCTGCTCTCTGCAGACAAGCTGTAATGGCTCAGAACTGTCACTTAGCATATATTATATCTGCAGCGTTAAAAGAATGGATTTTCTTTGTTGAAAAAGTCACTGAAATCCTCCTATTCTCAAGCATCTAATTCTTGGCAGCTGCTGTAATGTATCTCAGTATCAAGGCCTTTTAAAAATACCAGAGCATCTTGATCAGCATAGCGGGACATCTCAGATAACAGAACTTAAAATTCACATGTCAAATCTTTGCCTTTTGCAAATTATCCTCATGTCTTCTAACACCAATTAAAAAAACCAAATATGTGAATATGCATAATATAAAAATACGATCCCAAGATTAACACTTTGTTGCAGGCACAGTTATCGCACGGAGTAGATTCTTTTGAGGGCAGGGGAATGATTTTGTTTCTTCACGGGGATTTTTTTTCTGCATTAAAAAAAAAAGACAGCAGTGCAGGTCTGATAGTTGGAAGAAGGGAGGGAAAGAGGAAAAAGTTATTTTAGCAGCAAAATGTCCAAGGTTCTAACCACAATCAAATTAACGGATATCCGGCTGTAAAAAGTAAGGTTGAAGGGATGCTGCCCTGATCCATTCATCATTGCTAAAATAATTCAGCTGTAAAAACTCCAAAACGTGACATACTGAAGGACAGTTTTGTAACATAAGCAACTTCCTAATTTGTCCTCCGTGTTATTGACCATCGTTATCACTTAAATATATGTACAAGATTTAAGCTGCTTTTCTTCTCGTCCACATGCTTCTGGTCGCTACAGCAAGTTATGCCAGTGGGCGTGCTAATCCCATCAGCAGCTTTCCAAGTGTAACTGCCCCACTGTCAGCCAACAGCCCACGCCCTGCTCTTCCCACTGGTATTGGCGTGCACTGCAAGGGAACTCTTAATGGTCAGCATTCTGCTTGTCTCTCATCCAGGCTTGGATTTGCTCTTTAAGTTCTGGCACTAATAAGGCAAAGAAGAGGAAAAAAAAATAATTAACTTGGTAGTTCAATTATTTAATAACACTGCTTCTCATGACTAATAGCAAGTCGTTTTCTAGAAACCCAATCAGGAATATCTACTACTATTTTCTCATGTCAATGGATTTTCTGCACAGCTTTAAGTAAATGAATTACTCATTTACCTATCATAACAATATCCATTAGCCCAGTAGTTACGAACTCAAGGGTGGTTCAATTATATTTTCAGAAAAAGGAGAAACAAGGAATTAAGTATTCCATGCAAGCTGAGATTCAAGAACTGTTAGTTCTACTGAGGCCTCAGTGCTATCTTCTGAAATTATAAGGAACAGAAAATGCACACACATTGCTTCCCCCACACCAACAGGTCCATCACTGACTTAGAAGCAAGGATACCTGGTTCCAGCATATTTTCTGTCAGTGTCTGACGATTGAAGGGATCAGTGGAAGAATTCAACAGATGCCTCAGGATGATGGACCTGTCCATAATAGTTCCAGACGGCAACCTCACAGGATCAGTCATCAGGGTGTCCATGAGCGGATCTGAGGACACAATCACCACATTGAAAACAACAGATGGAAGCTTCACCTGAACAGAGACCTCCTGCACAGAACTGATGCTCAGAGTCTCCAATCAGCTCTATTGCTGAAGTTACAGAAAACAAATGAAAGCAGCAGCAAGTTAAAATGAGCAGTGGATTTAGTCCTAATACAGAAAAGGAAAAACAATACAAAGGTTAAGCATTAGCCATTTTCACCATATTTCAGATTGTTTTTTCCTTACTGTTTTGAAGTACATGCAGTGAAGACAAGGCTAGGATTGGACAATGCAATTCCAGGGGAAAAAAAAACAAAAAGCCACGCTAATTGAAATGGAGAAGGATGTAAGTCTCCATAAACACAGTCTCTACTAATACATAATCATACTTAGAAACAAAATAACAAAACCAGTCTGTCTTGACCTAACAATTCAGTATTTAAACTTGCCTCTGAATTCATCCGGAGCATCGCTGTAATCGATTTCTGCACGGGCATTCTTGGCAACGATCTCTTCCACTTTCTCTGCCAGCAGTTTGAATTTTTCTATTGCTATGGTTGACTTGATTCCAGCCTTTCTCATCTTTGATATGACCTCCTCAAAGAGCTCTTTGCTGTAGGACCTCTACAAGCAAAGCACAAAACTTTGCTGAGCTGCAGTATCCCGATACGCCGCAAACATTCTACAGACCTTCTAATGCTTTTTAAAAACTTCAGAAGAAGGGATCAATAAAACCTCAAATTACGTGAGACAGAAAATCGTAATGTACAGAACACTTCATCTCACACAAAAATATCAGCTTTGGGTTACACTTGTGCTTTTGTACTGGTCGTTACTACTGTAGAACTGTTTGGTAGAAAAAAATACAGTAGAAGACAATACCAACTAATCAAAATAATGGAGGCATTCAGAGAGGCTGACTGTAGTTATTAGCACTGTTCCCTAGATTAAATATCTGTCTTGTAACATCTGTCCATATTCTTGACCTCACCGGTCTTGGCCAAAAATATCACAAAAGCTTTTTTTAAACCCTAGTTCTCCGACCACTGTAGGTGAAGGCAGCGAAAGAACTGCTCTTTACACCAGCAGAAACACCCTCTCAGCACCTCTTGGGGATCTTCAGGATCATTAACATCCCACTCCATCCTGGCTGTTAAGAGAATACCATAGTCAAAAAAGACTGATGCAACAGCTTTCAGGATTTAACGTTCAAGGAGCAGAGGTTACATATTTCATATGCATCTTTCCCCTGAAAGCTGCACTGTTGATTATTCTCAAAAACAAATTCAGACACACAGAGCAGAAGCAGTGCATTTCAGTCTTTCGTTGTGGTTGGTAGGAAACAACTCAGCTGACGTACTGCTAAAGGTGTGGCTCTGTATCCCTTGATTTACATTCACGTACTTGGAAAAAAATGAAGCCTCAACTTAAAACAGCTTGAAAACAACAGCTAAGAATGTGATTATACAGCCCTTCAATGGTATAACTGAACAGTGAAGTACATCTTACAACAAATATGCTGTTACAAGCTAACTCATACCATGCAGTTTGTTAGATACTGATGATCTCTTTAAGTTCTCTGATAATGCACAATGTTAAAAAAAAAGCACCAGCTCCTCCTAACATGGAAAACAGCCCTGCTGCCAAACTAGTAAGACGACTCCTTCAAGCACCAAATACTCGCTTGCCAACTGGTGCAGCATGCAGCACTCTGCAGGAACTGCCTGCTGCTCGCAGCTCACAGCTACGTAGCACAAAACACAGAGAAACAACTGCACATCCTGTGGTTTCGACTGAAACAAACATTGCTTTCATCTAACTAAATAACTAAAAAAATCAAATAGCCAAGGTTCTGAAAGCTGCTTATGTTCTACAGCATCACTTGCTTTTAACTTCACAATGCCGTGTTTTGATTGCCTTTTAATAGTCTAGACAATGTTCTTTTAATAAGAATTGTTATTCACACTGCAGCACAAGGGTGAGTTCGATGATGAAATGTAACGCAGTGGGACTCGCAGGTTCCCACTTTCTTTGGGAAAGGAGACTCTGCCACCTGGCTCCAAGAAATACCACTCTCTACTTAGGACACGCGGCGCCCACCCAAACTCCTCACCGGCTCACAGAGAACAGAACTCTGGCAATCAGCCTGGGGCTCTGTCAATGTTTTCAGATTCCTGCTAATACGTGCTAAGATTTGAAATGGGAGACTCATCAAAATACTTTTGAGAGATGCTGCCACGATCAAGCAGTTTTCTATCTGTTTATTAAGCTTTAAATGGCAGCAGTTGTATGTTTCCTCAACATTTCCTGTCACTGACAGTTTCCAAGAAACTAGTCACTCCTCCCCTTCAATAACTGAGTGGCCCTTCATAAAAAGTGGGTATATGATTTGGAAACTTAGTCCACGAATGACTTTTGGATTGTTAAAAAAGGCTCTTGCTCTTAGCATCAGCTCTACCTTTGTGTGTGTTCTCAGTGAGGAAGCAGAGGGAGCAGTCAGAACTCTGCACTTCAATTTTCCCACTTGCAAAATCAAGGCTGGGTACCTCTGCTGCTTTACAATGGGGCTGCAGCTGATAAGCAACTAAGGCTTGGGAATCTGCCTGTGTGAAGTACTATGGAAGTCTGTGGCTCTGCAACTTCCAAAACCCTTTGGAAATACACCAATCTACCAAGAGCAGAGAGAATACAAACAAAGATGAATTGCAAAGAAAATAAGTTGCCAACACATACGATGGAAACCGAGTGGCAGCATGCAAGTAAAATGAAACTCTTCCAGAGTATTCTGCAAAGCCCTGTTTGTGCACAATGCTGTCACCCACACCCCCTCATCTTTTTGGAGCTCACCTGATCATCAGCAATCGCTTTAGCAAAACGAGCACAATCCAGCTGTAGATAAATATCGGTCAGCTGGTCCAACAGCTTCTTTGGTTCAAACCCGTATTTCTCAGGGTTTTCAACTTTCAGGTCACGGCACTTCGGGCCGCAGAGCTGCTGCAAGTTAAAGTTCAACATAGCAGCCAATCGTGGTCCAAGTTCCTACAAGAGCAAAGGAAAACAGGCCGTAGCACAAAGGCAGTAATAACGCAGATTATCATCAGATTTGTATACAGCAAGATCAGGAATTATTAACCAATTGTCATTCTGTAGGCTTGCATAAAGTGCCTTTTCTCTCCATTAAAAAATACAAGCAATGCAAACAGCTCTTGTCTAGAAGAATCACAGCACCTCAGTGACTCAAGTAATAACTAAGTAACTTCAAGAGCAAATAGATTTCAATAGAGTTGGAACTGGAGAAAGAGGAGGAGAAGGGAGACAAAGGGCCACCAAACATTTCTAAGACATTACCCAAGAGAAGAGCTGTTAAGAGAAGCTAGGAACTAAGCTAAATCTGAGTAGGACTTACAGGTCTGAGAAAAGGCTTTTGAACCTGCTTGGTAAGGATATGGAACATATCAACAGTTTCTGTTGCCAGGGCAAGATATGAACGAGAGACACGCTCATCCTGAGCCAGCTGCGACTGCCGAGCCTGCTGCTGATCCTAGAAAACAAATATTCAGTGGTTACAAGGTTAAATTCATAGAATTTCCTTCCTTGTCACCAATCAAGAATCAAAACCTTAACAGCCACATTGCTAACATGATCTACGCAGGCAGAAGCACACACTGCAATTCAAATCAGCGTGATACCTTTTTAACTCGAAACACAGCTTACTTTTTGTACCTATTACTAGAGAAAAGGCTGCACTGATCCTTCAGAACTCTGCAACACTAAAGATGAATACCAGTGGTATTACAGAAGTCCAAGTTCTGTAAGTCTGCTTACATCCTGGAACCACTCCTCACAACTACAAAACCGGGTTACGTTTCCTTTCCATCCAAATGCCAATACTTGAAGAGCAGCTTGAAATCTGAGCCAAGTGAGGTTCTTCCTAGTTTGTGTACCACCGTAAGCAAACACATTGCACTGGAACAATCTGTAGATTATGTACCAGCTCATTTTGTCATGACAGGAATGGCTTTACCTCGCTAGCAGGCACCAACAGGAACAAAGGCTTCACAAGAACAAACCAGGATAAATGGAACAAACAAGATCTTTACATTTTCTTTTAAATCGATAACCTTAAAATAGAAATACCTGACATCGGTGAGTCAACACACACGATTATTGTTTAATCAGGCTAAAGTCTGAGCTGCAGTACTTTAATAGTCTGTGACAAAGCTACACAGGATCAATGCGTTAACAAAATAAAAGCATCATTTTCTTGTAGTCAATTCAACTTGCGAGCACCTTCCAAAACCTCCTTCAAAAACGTTTAAGTCTTAATTCCTCCATGTAGGTTTTTAAGTGCACATCAATTTAAAACTTCTTACTATTTCCACTTCACACAGCACTGTTTGCTAGCCACAATATAACTATGCAGAAGGATGGGGTTTTTTTTTGCAGAATGTCATCCAGAGTGACCACAGCCATACTGGCAGCAAGAAAAAGCATTCAGAACTGCTTCTCATGAGCAGCTCTTTGGTGCTGCCTCTTATTTAAAAAACAAAAACAAAAACCAATGGTCTTGTATTAAAAAATTAAAAAGAAGTAAAGGGCACTTTGAAAAACAGCTCTGTTCACCCTGGGCAGCAGGTCCCATTGATCTTTATTCTTCATCTCCTCTTGCACTTCATGGATACGTTTTAGGGATTCCAGACTCTCATCCAGCAAGAAAGTTGTGTCATTTATCAGCATGTTGATGTAGCGAACAAACTGCTTCCCAGAGCTGAAAACATTGAAACACAGTTATCACTGCAGAGTAGACGGGTGTGCAGAGCAGACTGCAACCCCAGCAACACACCTGCTGCACCGTATATTCTGAACCATGACCCCATTCCCCAAGCCAAGTAGATTGTGGTGTCCAGAGCTCAGCGTTTAGAAACACCAGTTCAAGTGGAAGCGCTGTCATTTAAAACACAATGGAAAGTGGCATCACCCATTCCCAATGGCAATGGCCTCCTCAGCAGTTTGCATGACAATAAGCAGCACCATTCACAATTTCTTACTCACTTGAACTCCTCCATAAAGGTACCATGGTGAGCTATATTCTGCCAGAGGCTTTTGAAAATGGTGCTGATGTGGTAGCGGATCGTAAACTTGTCGTAGAATTCACTAGTTGCTCCAGTATGCTCAACATCTGAAAAAGAAAACCCAATCCTAGAATGGAAGATTCTAGAACGGAAAATAAGCTTCCCACCAGGACTATCCTGCAACGTACTACATCTCTCTCCTACTGTTTCCAATGTGACAACCTTCAAACACCGAGCTTTAAGAGAGGAAATTTAATTCCTGTTCAGAAATTTCCACCTTAACATCTACTTACAGGATCGCTGCCCACCTCCTAATTAAGAACCAACCTAATCCTGAAGAAAAGCCACAGAAAACACACCTTCTGTTGTATTCAACTCCAACATTACAACAACAACAAAATGTTGCAGCTCTTTCTAGTGATGCAAAGCCATTCAGAAGCATACAAATTTACAGGACTTGCAAAACCACATTTATAAATCTCAATATTCCCTTACAAAACAGAGCATCTTTCCAGCCTGGAATCTAAATATCACACAAGCAGTAACCACATCAAGATACAGTGCTAAAGTTGGCAATGCACAGCGGCCTGTGGAGGGACTCCTGACTGCCGAGCAACAAAGCTATGTCTGTCCAAGATCCAAGACCTGTCTTGAGTTTGATTTTTTGTTTAAGAGGTCTCAACAACTAACACAGCTTTTTGCCTTATAATACTACTTACTGTACATTCACATCAGTGAATTGCTTACCTGTGTAAAATTTCATTAAGGAGGGGACTAACAATTTAGTGGAGAGAGGATGATTCTCAATCATTTCAAAGAACTTCTGTGTTCGGGGCTGCACAGCTGGATTGGTCATGAACATCACCTCCACCAGCTTGGCTACTAAATAAGGATTTCGGATGTAGTTCTGGTTGCACAGCATCACAACAAGGAACATCACTATGTCCTGAGTACAGGGCTCATAAAGCACCTGAGGAGCATATCTGAAAGGGTAGAGATGAGGAAAACAAGATGAAAAAACCCAGCCCTATATTCCAAACAGCATATTTACTGTGCATTTTCAGTCATCTCATTAACAACAGGAAAAGCTTAAGTCATTTTTATCATATTTTCCTGCCTTTCTCTATAGACACGACATTACTCTCCCAAGAAGTCTTGCCAACTGTCCGCTAGCAGCTGGATTTTGGCCCCAATTCCAAACATTCTCTTCTGAAACATGACCGAATCCTCTGCTGCACATTTGCTATGGAGTACTGCTACAACAGCACCTCAGGAAAGCAAAAGCAACCACTCATCTCCTCCTCTGCACCACAGCACAGGCTGAATTTTAAGGCACATTTTCAGGAAGAAAGCAATCAGCTTCAGAACTCCAGGATTACATCCAAATAGCATCCATGCCTGTCTGAACAACTAAAATTAAACAAATGCATTTCACCCCAGCAGATCTGTAATAGAGGCAATTTTGTACTACTTAAGCCATTATTATTATTTTTTTAAATATTCTAGTGATAATTAACCCTATCATAAAATTAAAAAATCTCAAGACCCAAATCATTAAGAAAACTCTTCAGGGCAAAACTGAAAGAGAAAACTCCTCAGCTTGCTTCCCTGAGAAGGCAGATCAATATCATGGAATAATTTAGATTAAAAGGAGGTCAGCTAGGCATTATATCAGCAATAATTCCTGCCAACACCATGATCTTACAAGTCATTAAACAGCATGACAACTACAAAACAGCTAACAAACCACATTCACACCCTAACTTATTCCTGTGGACACTCCCTGCCACGGGTAAAGGGTAGAACAGGCTTCCTTTAGAAATAATTTTTACTCACTGTACAATAAAAAATAAAAATTCAGCAACATCTTCCACGTAAAACTCTGGCAATGCTGCAAATACCTTCGGAACTTCAAGCGTTAAAGGCAGTTTTATGCTGCAGGATAAAAGATACAACAGAAAGGATGGTGAAATACCAGGGCTAAGTACAAAGCAATATGAGCTCCCTTATGGAGTTCGCCTATAAAAAACATCATAAAAGAAGTGACAGATTTTTTAGAAGGTCAATGCCAATGCTTCAGATCTACTAACCACATCTGTGGGGTGCTTCCCCAACACCCCACATCCCCCAGTTGAACCTTAAACTACAAATAGGGTATATTCTATGCAAGAGTGTATGTCACTGACAAAAATAATCAAAGGAACATTTACATAAGAACATAAAGACTAAAAAAACAGAACAGCTGAATTAAAGTAGCTAAATTCAGTAAATAATCTACCATGTCCTGAACTATCTTTGATGCAATTGACAGAGATAATCCCGACGCTCACTTGGGATAGGCGGGGTCGAGGATGCGAAGCATCAGCTGAATCACCATGCCGTAGAAATTCAGGCATCTCCTGAGAAAGTTCTCATCCAGCAAACCAGCATCTGCACAAGCCTTGCACCTCACCAGTTTCTGCAGGAGACGCAAACAAAAGCTAATCCAGGGCAGGACACATAATAGGATGGCCAATCTTACCCTAACTGACCAAAGTATTTGTGCATTACGGCAAGTGCACAAAGGCCTAGAGTTCTGTCACCATGCCTGGACTGTGCTCACAGCCCTGAACAAATCACAGTATTATACTAGTGCCTTATTGCTCAGGAATAACGGCTGAGCTAACCGTGGCATTATTTTGAGTTTCTAAGTCACAATTAATGTCAGACAGTATCACACACTCCATGAATGCAGTCACGACACACTTCAACAAGCTCACTTAGTGCACAGATTCAAAAGTCTCCATTTCGAGAAACTTCAATAGGAAGCTGCACCAAAACATCCAGAAAGAAACACACAGCTTAACAAAGACACTCAGCTGTGACCCAGACCACTCACAAACCTTCAGCTGTGTCTTGCAACGTTTTAGCATCTCTCTGTGTCTGGTAGCCAGAGGAGAATCCTTCCATTGACTTTCATTGTTTTTCAGATCTTCAACAGTCCTGAAAACCATACGCAGTGTTTGGTTATCATGACAGAGGGGCTATGAATTACCATCTGCAAGGCATTAAACCTACTTATCTGCTAACGAGAGAGGAAAGATTGAGAAAAGTGGGGAAAAAGGCTAATTATCCTCATAGAAGTTACTCATCATCACAAGACAAATAAATTGCTTTCACAAATGCAGACAGAACATCTGCACAGCGTGCATTCAAATATCCCCTATAAACTAACTCCAACATACATGCCTTCAAGAGCTCTTCAACACTGCAGCACTACATGGAGACTGCTGCATAGGCAGCATTCTCAACAATTCTAAATAAGGAAAAGAAGTAATTTCTTTTTCAAGCCAAATGTGTAGCTTATTTACAAATATAATTCAGCCCGTTTATTTGAAAATAGTTTTTTCTTTAAAGCACACTGACTCTTCCTGCCCTGCTTTCTGCAGCTTCTCAACGTCTTGGCCTGAGTGTGCTTTTAAAACAAAAAATGAAATCACTGTGAATGCAGTCCAAAAATCCTGTGATGAACACATGGTATCATTGCCAAGGAACATCTACCAAAACGCAGTGAGTGCAATTATAAACAATGGAAAATACTGATGATCCAAAAATCTGTTCTAATTTTAACAGAGTATTCTTCGAGGTTGAGCAAATATAAAAGTCTGTTTGGCCTTAAGCCAGGAGGAATGGAAAACAGCAGCATCTTCCTGTCAACATCTTAACTTCTGTTTATAATTTGTAAAATGGCAAACCGTGTGCTACAATACAGGTACATGGACAGCACTGAGAACTCACTGCTGAAGCCTTTTTACAGACTGTACAATTAGTCACTCCCTCCCCCAAAAGCCATGGGAACACCACATGCATCTTCTGGGACACAGAACACTGCACAAGCACGGCTAGTACAGTATTGTTTCCAGAACTGGAAGTCATCTACCTGCACTCCCTTATCAATTAAGTAAATTCCCACGCAGTCGCGCAGCTATGCTGAAGAGCTCAGAACACTGATGTCTACACACCATCAACCACACCCCAGATTCATAAGCAAAGTTTTGTCATAAATTCTAAGCGCTTTAAAGATCAATTCAATTCTCTTAAATAGAATGGTCTTCTCACCAGTTTGAGCTGCCTTGGGTAAGCAATAACCTCCCTGTCACTATTATTTGAATTCCTGATGCAAGCCACAGTCTCTTAATGTAAGCAATCTGTAACTGTCAAAAGCATCAGATTAGCAAACAGTTAAGATTTCTACTCAGCAACAGCTTTACTCAAATTGTCGTTGTAATTTCCATCAAGTTTGCAGGACCTACCATTGTGGTGAGAAAAAGACATTGCTGGATCAGCAGCGGACTCTCACACATACTACGTAAGAACAACTTCTAACCTGTTGAGCTCCCTGATGGCTCGCAGTCTACGTATGTACCGACGGCAGCTTGGCAGGATGGAGAGATGATGGGCATGAAGGGTTAAGAAGAAACATTCTGTTGGGAATTTCGGATCGGAAAATGGAGACGGATCCCTGTCTACAAAACAAGTAAACAAATCAACGGCACAAGTGAACAAATTAAAACTACGAACTGCCCTAAGGAGGGGAAAGACCTTAAACTCAACTTTTCTTTAAAGCAAATATGAGTAGACAGTATCAATAGTGCTCTATTAACACAGTACTCACAAAGCTCAGCAATCCAGGCTGTAACATCCTCCATTGTTGCTTTCACTCTTGTCTCATCTGTTGGGAGGTCAATACGACACCTGGGATGAAATATGTACATGGGATCAACCGTCTCCAGCTTGATCTTCATACTTAGTTGCTGCAGCACCCATAGGAAGTTGAGCATAAAACCATCTGTAGACACCAAGCGATCGTCTGTCTGCGGAGTAAGAAAGCAAACAGTTAAAGATGTAAGCTTAGAAGCACAAAGATATTTTCTGCTGCTTGAACAGTATTCAACATAAACAAAGCATAAAGTTCAAGAAAAAGAAGTGAGGAAGAATTTGGATCTGTAAGGAGGCCCTCCTGACAACTGGAAGGTCATTCAGTCACTTAATGAATTATCCTTCTCTATGGTTCATATTCAGTCATTCTCATTAACATTAGGACATGGCACCGCTAAGACAGAAAATAACACAAATTGATCAAGTAGATACCATAGAATCATTTCAGAATGGGAAACATACTTGAAGAGATGACTGATGGCTTCAGCTCATGCCCATTGCAGTATAAAAATCAAAATTCTTCTGTATATCATTCAAGAATCACCACTGAAGCAACCACCTACTGTTATTTACCCATTAACCAGATCCATAAATCACACAAAGAGCATTCCTTTATTTACCTGCATTTGTGCCTTTTTCATGTTGGCGTTGACCACAGCTGCCATGTAACCGAGAGCTGCCTCTCGAGTTTCACCATTCAGTAAAATACTGTGCAGAATCTTGAACAGCTCTTGCTGCAATTCCAAGTGAAAGTTCTGTTAGGTTGCACACATTTATCGTGTTCCTGCTTTCTGTTTTTCTATACTTTCATGCCTAACAAATTCCATTCTCAACAACTACTGCTACGACCTTATTTGTCAAGGTTATATGGATACATAGCTATGACAATAGTTACGTACAAGATGCATATGTAACACTAGTGCAACACAAACAACTAGAACAGCAGTTCAGTGGTTTATTTTTTAACTCATCCTTTAACATAAACTAAGATCTATAACTAAGTGTTGTAATACAGTCTGAACTGGCTTAGAACCTCAGAGAAAGGCTTACAGCACTCACCGACCTTTTCACCTAATTACCTTCAGCCATACCCTGGAAGATTTATTGTTTAATACAAAATCTAGATTTTTTTAGATGATATAATTAATTTTTGTTAAGACAAAAAAAAACCACAATGTTTTTGCAGTTCTTTAAATACAAGGGCACTTACCCTTGCTAGTTCCAGGTAATGCTGCAAGGACTGGCTAACAACTCGGGTGTTTTCAAGAGTGATGGCAGGTCCTGAGAAGTACTTTTCAACAACTTTGTTCTGAAAGTGGAATGAGTACTGGTGAACATATCAAACACTAAGAACAAAACATGCTGTCAGTATCCTTCTAGAACACTTACATCATCTTCAGCAAAGACAGAGAGACTGAAGAAGGCTCCAAGATAGGAAAGTCTCTGTAGCTCTCTTCCTGCACCTGTGCTTAAAGATTTAGGCAGCCACAAGGGCAAAGAGACAACCTAGAAAATAGGAGAAACAGCAAACTGATCACAAAGCTGCCATGTCAGCCATACTCCTTTACCTGCACTGTCACCTGTCAGTGTTCTACCACACACCCCCAATTCTTCAAAATTCCATTTAGATCACACTGTGATCTAAACATCTCCTCAGTATTTCAGAAATCTAAATCACCTTCAGCAGCTTTTCTACATTCTCAGGGAGAAAGGACTCCCATTACGAGACTACCTCAAGCTACCGTTGAGCATTAGCTATTATAGTAGCTCTTCTTTAGAATGATAAAGAACATCATCAACATGGAACACATTAATCAACAAAGTAAGCGTTACTTAGAAAAACCATTTTAGATACACTTACCAAACTGCACATGGGGTGTGTTTTTCCAAATTTGATTTCACAAAGTTCACATAATGCCTATAAGAAAATCGCAAGGAAAGATTACCTGTGTATAATTTGCAGACAGGTTACTTAAGAATAACAAGATGAACATAATAAACAGCTGGAAAAAAACAATATTAAAAAAAACATTTAAAAAAATCAAACCTTTTTCCCTTAACCAGTGGAAAAAATCCCATCAAATGGTGAAGAGGTCCAAGAAAAGCTAGAGCACACCCTGCTCCCCTGCTTAGTTTTTACATCTGTTCCGAAAAGTTTCCATCTGTCTCAAAAAAGCTAACGTCTCACACCATAATAAGTCATTGCACTTGTTGCACAATTAGCTGTGCAAATTATTTGCGTGATCAGAACATAACAACGTCTTTGCTGGAATCCTGAACTGCCACATAAAAGTCAGTAACAATAATAAATAGAGCAATTGTACTATACATACAGCAAGGCCTTTGTCTTTTGAGTCAGAGTGGAAAAATGTCAGATGAACACAGTAGCCAGAAACAAAGAATCCTATCCCAGATCTCTAACTCACTTTACACTGCAGCACAGAAAAAAGAAAGCAGTTATAACAGACAATTTTGCAAACACAAGAATACTGTAGGCTTTCACATATCCCACTTCTCCTGTTACATGTTCTCATACTTCAGTTACACCACAGCTGGTCACTACTACTCCATCCTTTTGGTGAACACTGTGCAACTAAAGATATCAAAATTGAGTATCATTTTCAAATAGTTCTCACTCTGCCCGACTGACAAATTTGCAGCAGTTTGCAATTTAAATGATTGAGAAGCAAATACCAGAACAACAGGAAAAACGAACAAGAGAAGATGGCTGCTTTTGCAGAAGTGCCCCATCACTTAGTTTGATTTCCAGCACATCCCAGTCGAGTTTATTTCCCCAGGTACCAGTGAAACCCAAGATATGAAGAATAGCCTTTTTTTGGCATGATTCACTGAAGATCTTAAGATCTGAAGGTGCGAGCTGACAACACTCAGCTCAGTCAAGAATTTAGCTTGCTCTTTTGTGGTCAAGCACGCTGCTCAAAAGATTTGTTTTGTCAATAAAAGCAGCAGGAGGGAAAGATCTAGGAACTAAAATATGCACTTAAAAGAAAAAACAACAAAACTTTCCAGCCAGGGAATATTACAGTATTTTCCTACAGCACACAGCCATCAATCCACATAATGTTGGTTTTAACACAATAGATTTTAACTTGCCACAAGAGCAACAAATATTGGTATGGATTATTCCTTATTTCCCAGACTTAAATTTGGAGAAGGTTGGCATCCACAGTGTTTAACCAGCATGCATGATGAAATCCATACATCTCATTTGTTTTACGTAAAGCAACTCAGATAAATATTTGAATAGCCCATTATACAAAGTCTGCTGTGCCTTAAATTCAGGTATTACGGGCATTACACCCACATTAAACTTCCAGCACGGAGTGTGAAATTAACCAAACGGAGTCCAAAAATGGTAAAGTACATTAATTATCTTGCATAGAATTTGCCTATTACCAGTAATCATTAAGAAAATCTACTAGAAAAGAACAGTCCTTACCATAAGGGGGTACTTAAAATTGTCACTATCAAGGGAGCACTCTTTGGATGCTATAGCCAGGCCTTGCAGGATGGGGATAAAGATCTGTGAAAACAAACAAAATAATTAAAAAATAACTCTAATGACCAAGTAACTCATGAAATGAACACTCATTCTTCAAATACTGCAAGCACACAACGGAAGACATTAAGATCTTCTCTCAGAATTTCTATCAGTTACGTCAAGTGACATTTCAGTGCCTGAATGCGTAAGGGTATCAATGCTAAAAATACCCACCTTTCAGCCAACTGTTTTGCTTAAAGCTCTGAAATAAGATCCCTGAATTGCATGTTAATTTGCACACGAACACGCAGAAGCACTGTGGAGGTCTCCAATGGTTTGGCAGCCCTCGGGGTAATTACCAGTTTGCCTGTATGCTTGGGGAAATCACATTGCTTGGATTTTCACGTGACGTGTACCAAGTTGGTTTTGTGCTGGGCAATTGTAATTGTGCCAAGAGTAACGATACCAAGCAGTAGTAATGGATTGTTAAGAGAGGAAAACATGGCAGCAGCTTACTAATAAAAGTAATGATACCCAGCCTTAAGCCCCAGTCACACCGCTCTGACAACTGCTCCCCCACAAAAAGGTAGTAACAGTTTTTTAGATAATAACAATTCCTTCTCAAAATATGAGAAATTGAATGCTATTCTGAAAGTCCCCCTGTCTTTATGGCTAAGTTGCACAATACTACTATGAAAGATTATTACCACCTTTCTGGCCTCCTGATTTAACTTTATACGGACCAGAAGCGTGCTAATTTTGTGGCTTCATTATCAGATGTATCAGTTCCAAATTTGCATCATCTCAGAGTACCACCCTGACACACAGAATAAGCTTAAGCTTTTCAATCAGCACCTCTGGAAAAGGCCTATGATATATAAAATGTTCTTAGCACCCAGATGCAAACTATTCAAGTTGCAAAGTATTGTAAAGATTGCAAGATACTAAAAATTAAAAAATAAAGATAATTACTGAAGTGTGTTGGCTTGCATATTTTTAACTTCACTTTTGTATTAAAACAGAAAGATGAAAAGTCAAGATCAACCCTGCAGTACAGATCAGCACTGTATGCAGGCATGCTCTGAGTTGGCACACTTCAACATCTACATAAGTGTGTGCAGCTTATTAACAAACACATTTTTAATAACTAGAATCATGAAATAGTGAAAGTCAATCTTTTCTCAACATTATAAATGAGTTTAAAAACAAACCCTGTTTCTTTAACAGTTCGTTAGCCCTTGAAATAACAGGCCTAGACCTGTGAGATGCAGAATAAACCTTTGAAAACGCACCCCTGGATATGGCAAGTAGTTAAGATCCTACAATTCCACTTATTTCCTTTGTTTTTCTTAATTAATGTCTTACCTGTTTGAACACCTCTTCATCTTGGTAAGTTGTTCTCACCAGTTCTTGGATGAAGCCAAATGGGAGATTCCTACACAGCATATATGGTACCAGCAAAGACTGCTGCTGCAACGACCTTTATTTGTGCAAAAGAAATCCAAAGCTATTGATTATATGCAGGAAAAACATCCAAGTCAGCACATCTGAAGATGTGCCAGAAAGCAGATCGTCAATATGCGGACACCTGCTCCTTTCAGAAGTAACCAGCCTTGCCTTCTCTAGTTACTTGTGTAGAGATAATTCTGAAGCAGATGCTGCTGCCAACATCACACTTTCATTTAATGAGGCCGGAAGAAAACAGCGGCTTCAGTGTAGTAATTGGTTCTCCCTTTACTCCCTTCTCATGAAAGGACCCTTTGTTACGCTCAACTAGTGAAAGAACAACATTTTTTGTTGTTGGACTAGCACTAAGAAAAGAACCTAAGGTTAGTCTTCTCTGAATTAATGCAGTCACTGCTTTTAACTGCTCCCCAAGTTTCTGAAGAAGTATCTTTTGTTCTTCATTACATACATAAAACTACTCCAGTATCAACATTGGTTCGTGTAAAGACAAAACTAGTCTCACAGCACAAAGGATAACTGGTGCAGCTTTCAAGATAATAGAAGCATCTGAAAACAAATCCAGAGTTACTTCTCTCCACCGAGGCATTAGTGGGAACAACACTATCCAGTGGTAACGCAGTAAATGATTCCTCTGGCACATACACGTATCCTGCTCCAAAAACTGATCTCAAGTTTTCTTACCTAATCTTCAGAAGAAAAAATAAATCTCAAAAGAGAACAATCTAACTTTCCTGTTCAACATCAGCTGTATTTACCTTGGTTGTGTTAAGGATCCCTGTAGCACCAAAGCAGCATGTGAAATGCACTGCGATCGTATGTTGCTCAGTAACTGACTCACTGTTGGCTGGCTACACATCTGACAAAATTAAAGTCATTTTAACACAAAATTCAGAGACAGAACAGGAAATATGATCAATTTCTCCATTTGTGCAGTATGAATACAATATGCAAGCTAAGATGAGCAGGATTACAGCTAAAAATCTTTCAGACCATACATAAAGAGTTGCATGTTTCTTTTCCCTTACAAGCAAAAGCTGACAGCAAAATACAGAAGCCTTGTAAGGAGCTGCTCTCACAGGAGCATGCTTTACGTGGAATAAATGCCAATAAAATGCAGCAGAAGGGTACCCTCCAAAGAGGAAGGGTAACTTCTAGCACCGCTTGCTTTAGATATGTAAAACATACAGAAGACTCAAAAATGATGTTCTTAAACATACCTTTGGTGCTTTTCTCTCCTCTATTCCAACCCGGTCGAAACACTCAATGAGGTAGTTCAGCATCTCTGTCTCCTTACAGTTTTCAATGGTGAAATGGTCACTGCAGGAATCGCAAACACTTGAGCTGCCAGAGCCTCCCACACTTCAAAACACACACATGAAAAAAAGAAATAGAGCGTAAGGTCCAGCTCTGTAGTGCTGCACAACCAAGTAACTCACGAGCTGCTGACCACCTGTCAGTTCTCTGAAGACTCCATTCCAACAGACACGCAGCCTTCTCAACAATTAAGACCATTTCTGTGACCTAAGAAGAGCTCTCCCTTTCAGGGAGTCAGTCAGCTGCACTGTAACACGACCAAAGAATCAATTACTCTGTTAAATGAATGAGGTATCAGGGTGGGCAATAAGGCACAAAAACTTAACGGGAATCAATCCTTTTATCACATAGCAACACTGGAAGTGAACAGCCTTTATGTAGTACTTGATGTCAGCACTGTTATAACCCCTGGAACATCACAACACTTCCATGCAGTGATGCACAGCTCCTACGGCCTCTGTCTATAACAAAGTCATGAACCTCCACCAACTCCCAAACTTGCCAAAAGAATGTGAAAGCCTCCAACCGTGAAGATGAGACCTTGGCTTACACATGAGGGCTACAAATAATCACGTTATGTATTCCAAGGAAGGAGAATCAAAAACAGGAGGCTATGTATCCAAGCAACTGTTTCATTTATCACTTCCACATTGGAGATTATTTCATTTCAACTCGGTTCACTCTGATTCCCCTATAGTAAGACAGGCCATGTTGGTAAGCAGCGCAGCTACAGGGGAAAAGATTAGAACAGCCATGTTGTGGATGGTCTACTGCTGTTCCTCACTGAAGAAAAGTGGTGCAAAATCAAGGTGGATTTAAATGAAGACCCCTTTACAAGTCCAAGACCTTAAACTGAGAAAATAATAGTATTTCTCCTTATATGCAGCTCTTAAAAAACATGTTCAGACTACGAAGTGTAACTTCCTATATGCTGTAAAATAATTCATGCTGTAATAATCAAGCTGTACAAAGCTATTGCACAAGCTTTGCAGTCCAACCCATAAATCACACGAAGGTTATTACTTGATAAACATTTGGCAGCTGAGCATGCTAACAAATTCTAGTAGCAACAGTTTCTTCTGCAGAGATAATTTGTTTTCAGTTCTGCAATTAACACTAACCCTTGTAAAATGCATCTCTAATGAGGCACTACTGGGTTACCATGAAACCATACCTCCATTTTTTATTGCTTCTTTCAGACCTGACTTCTCACATTCAGCTTTTAAGTTTCTCTTTTAAGAATACCAATCTGTATTAAAACTACTGCTTCTATAATTAGTCATTCTGTTAATGATTTCAGTGCAGCAGTAACTGAAATTATTCCAATGCAGAGCTCATACATCCTCCACACACATAATGAATGCCTTGCTATTTTCAGACTGCAAGTTGTTGCATAATTGTACAGTCACTGTGTTCATAACTTAACAACTCATTGCTGTCTGTAGAATGCCAGGACATAATAAAGAAACCAAGATTCCAGAAGCATAGCAACCTCAGAAATCCCTACCCAAGGCCGTGCAACTCAATCTAATATTAAGATAAAACTAAAAACTAACATTGTAGAGAATTAAACAAAACAGCGGTGAAAAACAAACCTAAATTCCAAGTATGCACACAAACAAAGCAGAAACCTTTGTTACCAAGTTCCCTCTTCTGAAATTAGATGGAAAGGAGAAAAAGGAGATGCCAGCAGAAGGTATTCCAGTTGACTGATTTTAGCTGTAGCGTCCCAACATGCCACAGGAATAATCACAGACAAACTCTGGAGGGGGAAGATTATCTCGTACCAAGTCTCTTAGGGCATTCCCGACATCCCAGAATAATTCCTGAAGTCTAGACCTAGTCTAAGGTCTTAAAAGGTTCAAGCAAATAGCTTTTCCCTGACTTTTGCTTTAACTAAAATACTTCACACAAGGGATTGAAAGCCTGAAATAAGTCCTTCCCTCCCAGTTGTTACCATGCACGTAGCGTTCATAACTCAGACTGTGCTGCCCTTAGACATTAGGAAACTGCCACTGGCTCTGCCTATTAGAACAAGGCAACGTGCCAGAGGGCACCTCCGAATTACTACCAGTCATAATCAGGAACCGGAATGTTCAGAGAAAACATTCTGGCTACCAGCAAGGCTACAGAAGTCTCATTTTTCAGGAAGTTTTCCCAAAACCCATGGTTTGGCACAAAACAGGTCCCCGCTCTCCTATCTGAGTTGATCCAAAAGAATCAGGCATTCCTTCAGAAGTTGCAGTGCATGTGATGGAGATGATGAGCGTCAGATTTTAAAGGGAAAAGAAAAACATTTTCATCAACAAAGAACACAAACCACTCGGACATGACAAACTGTCTTGAAGGAGGGCTGCCCTTACTTCACACCTCATATTTAACGGGAAAGCACTCCGTTTGAGCCAAGACATTGCAGGCTCACTCAGCAATGCGAGGTAAAACTAAAGAAGATCCTACCCCGTTCACATCTCCAAAAGCTTTGTTTTCCTTGGCACTCGCGGTGTTCTGCAGGCTGTGTTATTTTTGCAGCCTCCATACAGAACTAGGAATAACCCTCAGTTTGCTTCCATCTATCTCAGTCACACAAGTGGAAGGCTTGTGCTCTATGGCTCCCAAGCCTCTGTTTTACAGCAGAACACCCTGCTGCCCACCACAAACAGTCCCCAGGGGCTCCAACTTTCAGGTGTTTTCTTTATCAGACAGAGGAGAGATCTCAGCTGCCAAGCAATCTACAGCAGAACAACTCTCTTTGCATCAGCTGGCTTTTTTCCATTACATTTTAACCAACGTCCCCCTGTTCCAATTTTTGATAGAAGAATATGCAACATGATGTACCACTGGTTTTAAAATTACAACCATGGGTAAATAGTACTCCTCCTACTCACAGTCAATGAGGAGTTCAGCTCAAACAACATTTCAGAAACTGTGCTCATTAAACTTAAAAGGCAGCATGATTACCATTTCCTTAATCCCAGTCATCTCTTCAAAGGAAAAAAAAAAGCAAGCTGACTAACTAGCATTCATTACATGTGTTTATGTACCTTCTTACAAACAACCCTGGTCACCTGCTTGGCTTTACTCACTTCCCAAGTTACTTTGAAAAACACTTGGCACTACTCATACTGTTAGTTCCTACACAACCAGACATGCAGGTTACATTCTCTTGCTCCGATACCTGGACCCAAACTGGACACAAGAAAAATCATCATCTTCATTTTCTTCGTCACTACTGTCCTCAGACACATCAGAAACGCCAAGGAAGAGGAGGGAGAAAGGGTTGCCGTATATACTACCACAACAGAAATGGAAAAGGCCATCAGATTGTTTTTCTTTACACCAAAAGGAAAGAACACAACAGCATTTCTTTTAAGTCTGCCAAAAACTGTCTTCTCTAAGCATGCAGCCAGGCAGCTCAGATTAGTAAAAACTAAGACAATACTACCATGCTCCATGACACCACGAGTTATTCACACACCAAAACACCATACATTCACAACCAAAAAATGTAAAAATAATTTTGAAGATCTTATTATAAAATAAAAAAAAATTGGCCTAAGCTACTGAACTGTTTAGCAGTGACTCCAAAACCTTGCCTGTTCAATTCCCCCTCCTGCAGTGAACAGGGGCTCTAGGAGCAGCCAGAGATAGAATGCAGCAGTACCTGGCCTAGCCGACAGAAACAGACTAATCTGTAATTTAAATACATGCATTAGGGAATCAAACCTAACACAGTCCAGCATGTAACAGCTTTCAGCAAATCCACTACAGCCCTACTGAGAAAACTGATTTCAGAGCAGGATGTCTGCTTGGTTTACCATCCAGCTGAAGCAAATGAACAGAAAGCTAATAGCTTATCATAGAATCACAATAGTTTAAATGGGATGGATGTAAAACGAGCAGGAAACAGATACAATATTGTTACCTTTAAGGTAATTGCATTATTCCTCAAATGCTCACAGAGACAGCTTAAGGATTTTTGGCAAAGTGCATGTTAGCAAGTCAAAGTATTAGCACAAAATGAAAGAGAATCAACTCCAGGTGAGTAGGGTGAGCTCAGCACAAACACGAGTTCTTCCAAATCGCACCATCATGCCACACCCTGCACAGCACACATTAAATGCAGTCTTTTGTTCTTGTGAAATACCTAGAAGGAATCCTGTTCAGTAAAGATGAACGCCTGCGCAAGGTACTGGGTGAAGCAGTAAACAAAGGCGGACCCATGGTCGTGGGTCTCTGTCTGGGTGCAGTGAGCGGCATGGCTGGAGGGGTAGCAGCCATGACTGGAGGACTTGAACTAGCTGGGATGGAAACATTCAAGGAACGCGGGGTAGAAGCTGAAAAGCCTCCAGAATGGGCAACAGTATATGGCCGGTACCTCGGAGAGGAAGGCTGGGTCCAAGAAGGGCTGGATGCTGTGAGGTGAGAGCTGACAGTAATGGAAGGCACAGATGTGGTGGCAACTGAACTGGCTGGTGGGGTAAGAGATGAACCAGTCATTGGTACATAGCTTGTGAAATTGGTAGTAGGAGCTGGACTAGTCCCATAGAGACTAAACCAGTTACAGGGGAAAAAGAAAAAAAAAAAGCAATCATTTAGGATATGAAGAAAAAGGGTGAAAAAGATAAAATGAGCAGCAGATGCCCTTCCCCTTCAGATGACTCTTCAGTTCTGGTTCTGCAGCTCACACACATTAATCCTTTTTATTAATGCTAAATAAAACTATGTAGCAATTCAACTAAAGAGCCTCAGCCTTTGCTGATGTAAATTAGGGACACTTCTCAGAAGGAACCAGCTACACGGCTTTACCCTGTCAAATATGCTTCTTCTAGACATGGCAGTATAACCAAAAAGGGTGAGACTGCAGGGACATTCACAAGAAAAACAGTGAAAAACTTCTAAAATCTATTCTATTTATTGCTCTTAGGATATTTTTATGCCTCTCTAAGTCTACAAATCAATATTCAAGTGAGATCGATATTCAGTTAGAAGTCACCTGGATAATGAACTGGAACCAAAGGAGCCCGCATTACAGAACATAGGGCTGGTTCCTGGGTTGGAGCCCGTGTTTAAAATCAGGCTTCTGTCAGGAGACCGGGCAGTTGCAGCAATTGGCTGTGATGTAGCTGTCAGACTGGCAAATGGGTTTTCATCCCTTGACTGGGTGGACATCATCAGCACTTCCATCAAGATCTGTCCGATCAAGTCCTTAAAATCCGAAAACACTGTTAGGAATAAAAGAAGTGATTTAGTACTCCTGTTTACTGCCTTCAACTACATCTTAGTCAGAGATGTAAATATCAGATTTCAACTAAACAGGACAGTAATTTGCATGTGTGAACCAAGTGCTTCTCATAGCAAAAGCAACTGAAGCTTACAACTACTGCTGTCTGTATTAACTAGGTAGTGAAGATACAACTACACATAATCATAACTCTTGTGGAAAGATCGTAGGTGACCTGATGTTGTTACTGCTCACTATTAAAACTGCCTTGTCCATCTCTCAGATTTTCCCACTCTGCTGCTGCTTTGGGCAAGACATGCTGTGAAAGAGGAATGCACACAAACCCACATATGCCCAGATAAGCAAAGATTTGAATCTATAGCTGGCAAAATGTAACATTATATAACATAGTCCGAAATTCTTAGTTTATCACATGGACCATTAAATGTTGATCACGATTCAAGATAACCCATTAAGAGAGTAAAAGCTTTCTGAAAAAATCCAGCAACATTGCAGTAACATCACATTGGTGTAACAACAGAAGAAATAACCAGTGAGATCACAACCACTGACTACAACAGGAAACATGACCAATCTTTCCCATGATCCTCTCTGGTATCCCATCTCCTGCTACATCTGCTGGCACCGGATGAACTTTTCTCCTAACACTGAAATCAAGCAAAGAGACGAAAAGCTAAAGAACATGCCACCCAACTGAAACCACCTCAAACAGTGCTAACAGCTCAGATTCCTACCTTCTTTTGGGTTCTGCTTAAACTGAGCAGAGAGAGAATTCAGGAAGATAACATCTCTGTCTCGGTCCTTCCAAGAGACTCTGAAGATTTTACAGACCAGCTGCAAAGCTTGCTCCTCGGACACCTCAGACCCAGACAGAGGTTCCTCCGTTAGGGGAAAAAATAAAATAAAATAAACTTATTTGCATTAATCATAATTACACTGGTCAAGTCACAAATGTATCACACACAGGTCTTCCTTAAACAGCTTGTTAGAAGAAATGGGGAAGAATAAAATGTATGGTGATAAAAACGGGCAACACTGAGAAGTGTTTTCCCTTAGCTGGACATAACATAATTGTGACTAGGTAAGCCTTGACTGCACAGAGATTTCCAGCAACTATCAGCACCTTTTCAGATACTTTTCTTCACACCATTTCACAAACCATAGATGCTGAGTCATTAACACATTTTTATTTGACTTCATTACTCTACTGGTACTGTACAGCCTTTCATGTAATTCTACCTCTTGAACTTGCTTCTGCAGAGAAGGCTTTACTACTGATACCATTTCCAATGCAGATAACCAGGCAAGAAAATTTTTTGCTCATAAGTGAGGTCTATGCTGTCTCCTATTCTCTTATGTATTTGGAGGCATCAAAAAGCTACAAGGAAATGAGCCAAGTTGGCAGAGCTCTACTTTTCCACTGAGTCCCTCCCCACTGAAGATTGCCCTTGATTCCAAGCTGTTTATTTCACAGCAGCACAATGCAAGCTGTCCAGCTGCCTGCTTTGCAGCTAGGAGTTGACTGGAGAGGATTCTGCAGCAGGGTTACTGCTGGATGGCATGAAGCCAGGCTTCTCCCAACAGGGCTTTCTACTGACAGATTGGGAATAAACAAAGGCATCTAATGAGCACTGCAAGAACTGTAGAAACTTCCCTACCCCGATGTCCCATTTCTTTGGGGCTTTATTTCACATGGACCTTAAAATCAAATGACAAAGAGGACAATCTTACAAGTGAATTAAAGCTTTGTATCTGCTTTCTTCCTCTTTCTACTTAAAACAGTTCTACCTCCTGTCTAGACCTCAATAGCTAAACATTCTTATTTCCGTATAACATTAAGAAGAAAATCCTATTACACAGCATTACTTCAGCATACATAGTATATGAAGCAGTACTCGGTATGCTTCTAAAAGCTATATAAATAATCAGCAACATTCTTCAAAAGTATCTTAAGAAGCATTTATTCAGGCTTAGTGTATATTAAAGAAACAGATACGGACACAAATAGATGACTTTTGTAGGATATCAAATAAAGCATTTTCTTCAGTTTCCAAAAATCCGTAAGAAAGCTATTTCAGAGAAATTCCAAATACAGTTCTGATATTAGAGGTTCTGATTTTTTTTTTCCTTCCCATAATTCTTTATGAGGAAATTCAGTGAAGAAGTTTTTCCATAGCTGACATCCGAAAGCTCGCTCCAGCCTCTCAAAAGAGCACATTCAAAACAGAGAGGTTGCTGAACTCAGTGCAAGCTAATATTCTACATCAGCCCTCCATTCTAAATCCTTGCTCCTGTTCCAGTTTCACTGTTTGGGATACTTAGCCACAAACAGTTCTAGTAAAGAAGCTTTTCCATTTTGAGAAAGAAGAGAACACATGGCAAAACCAAGGAACGTCACAGGCTGCAAAGCTGCACTCAGGTAACAGCATGTCAATGTGGAAAAATGCAGCAAGGTAAAAAAAAGGCAGAATTTACACAGTCTGAGATGAAATCTTCATAAAATAAACACCAAATGAACTTTTATGTAATAGAAGCATACGCTACTGTAACGTATGAAAAAAGCTACCACACAGTTATACCCAAATGGCCTAATTTGAAGAGGTTTGCCATGAAATCCTGAAGACTGACGTTACAATAAACTACATACGTAATCTGGAAGAGAAAGGCCAACAGAAACAAGCTAACCTTATCAGTCAGACTCCTTTTCTCCCTGCGATCATTCTCATCCACTTCCATGTTCTCAATTCCTGAATCCACATCTACCTGGGACATACTGCAAGGGAAACAAGAGGAAAAGTCCATCAGCTTGCAGAAAGCTGCACAGTCCTCTGTAAGATGCTGACTGAAGGACTGTCATCTTACGCAGCAGAGAAAGAACCCATGCAGTAGGAACAGCCATACACACAAACAGCAATTAAAAGTCACAGGTTGATAAATACTTCTCAAATTACATTTATTCTGAATTCAAAAAACACAGTACTCGATTTCTTCAGCAGGCAGTACAAGCCACACAGCTATCACATTCCATAATGTACGCTCTTTTAAATGGAGCAGTCTAATCGTTCCCAACAGATATGCTCATCATTTAACATCTAAGATGACGTTTTGTCTTTCATCATTTTAGGTCAGGAGTTACCATGAAAGACAGACTAGCAACAGCATTACAATGGTCTAAACAGCATGCCATTTTTAAGCATTTAAACCTACAGTATTGACTTGGTTGGAGGTGAGAAACAGCAGAATGTTTTCTTGTTTAAGTGCTTTTGATGATTAGCAAGGTGCAGTATTTGCTAGCTTATACACGCTGATTTTTTTTCCATCATCATCATCATTTCTTTCAATTTTTACCTTTTTTCACAGGAGACACTATCAATATCCATACTCTGAGACCGAGAGAGAGACTGAGATTGTGTTTCAAGGCTGTTTGACGGAGAACTGCTGAGTGAACTCACTCCTTCGCTGCTCTGGCTTCGGTGGGCTACTCCTAAAAAAAGGCACCACCAAGGTTATTACCACAGAGATGAGAAGGCACGACACAGTTACATGGATGGAAAAGGTGAGGAAATGCTGGTTTTTAATCCTGCTGTTAAGCATTCTTAGTAACGCATCAGGAAATAAACGTTAATGAAGATCACATTTGCCTACAAAGAACTGTATTTTCTACCACTCTTTACAGTATCAATATAGAAATGCTTACCTGTATCATAACACAGAGAACAAAACGAATTTTGCATTAAGTGCTCAGAGACTCATCTCATAATAAATAGCACTAGAAAACCATTTGGTTTTAAAACCTGCATATAAAGCGTAGCTAAGTGAATGATGTCAGATTTGAGTAATACTTAAATTTGACTCCAACAAGTTAATCCATTAGCACGGATTTATAACAGTGCTCAGAAAGAAGCTAGACAGAAGATAAAGGAACACTGGGCCCTTTCACTCAACGTGTTTCCTCCCTTCTCCAGTCTCGTTAGTTCAGAAGAGTGCTTCAAATCCACACGCTAGAATGCGACATGCATGGAACTTCCAGTGGAGACCACTGGAGGGGCAAGTCGGCTCGCTGGGGGATCCTGAAGCACTTTTAATAAATGCATGAATAATATTTAAAAAAATAAAAATTGTTTTAAAAATGCAAAAAACCAGCAAAAATGACTGCCATGTTCCCAATTCCAGAAAGTCTGCAGGAAGGTTACAAACACGTAGCACCAACTGCCTCTGTACAGACACGCTACTCTTTCATTTTCATCTTTATCGCTGGAACCAAGTAATATTCTCGTCCTGCATCTCAGACCTGAGAAAGGCTGCTTACAGCTTTCTCCAAGCCCTTGGAGAAGCCTTGTCCTCCTGCATGCAAGACAAAGGGCTGAACTTGGTGGCCAACTGAGCTCTCCTGCAACTGCTTTGAGTGCAACCCTAAGACACTGCAAGTCAATCGCACCCAAACAGCGCCATCACAATGGGGTTACCTTGAGTGAGGATACAGGACAACTAATACGAATTCTGACAGTCTTCCCATTAGACAAATTCTCCCACAATTTACTGTCACTATTTTTCCTTCTCCACAAGAACAAAATAAGCATCCAACAAGTCCCAGCAACATGCACTATTAAGTGTAACGCCAACAAATGCACAGCAATATACAACATGGCTTTGGAGAATGGCTGACGAGCTTTAGGATACAAAGTCATGGATTCACTCTGCAATGAAGATTCTTTGGAGAAGCATTACAGATCAGAAAGGCATGAGGAAAGGCAGGCATAATTACAAGCAATGCAGAAAAAGCGCTGTGCTCAATAACACTGGAAGCTGAATGAGTCCTACAAGCATCTGAACGGAGAGGGCTCTTAAGTGAAGTCTATTCCTAAAATTTCTATCTAGTGACACTGGCTCAAGTTGTGTTCAATAATAAAACAGCATTAATTGAAAGATGCAGCCGTAGTCTCATCAATGTCGGGTATTTGCAAGTCAGCAGCCAAACTCCTTGAAGGAAAACCTCCAAGAAAGGCAGTATTTGTCTGCCTAAAAGGAGCGCAGCAGTGAATTTCACTCCTCTATGTTCCTCGCCTGCTGTTTACAAGACATTCCCTAAAGAGTATTAGGTTTCAGGTGGGAAGTGTAAGACCAGTTTCACAACCTATTTTTAAATTCCAGCACCAACTCTGTTTGTGTCACTACTGAGAAGCGCCAACTTGTCCCGCACTCACAGCAGCAACACACTCTGAATGCTTCCCAAAGCATTTCAGGATCCTGAAACAACTCATTCTACAGGAAAAAACAATGCAGAAGGAAAAAGTCATTTAGAAGACAGTTGGTGGAATTCAGCATGGGAGGTAGGAAAAGCAAAGTAGCTTCCCTGCACCACTCCAACTCATGCTCTACATTCCCGGGCATAGAAACAATTTATATTTAATTTCTCCTTGTATTAGATTGGGAATTAGTATATATAAACCCCTCAGATCTTCAGATAAAAAATGGAAAAAAATAATTTGCACCGGTATTCAGAAAGAATTTAACAAGCAGAATATTTAAACAGCCACATTCTGTAACTGGAGCCACCTAAAAGTACACTGCAGTACAGTAACACAACACGAAATGCACACCTAACTGGTGCCCACCACAAAATACTTGCTGAATTTGCATTTCACTGCTTTGTTCAAGGCTTCTCTGCTTTGTTTAGTATCTTCGAGGCTGTACCTGGGTATTATCCCTCATCCAAAAACAACATCCAAACAACATTCCTGAGCACATTAGTTTTTCTCTATGAAGAGGATGAGATGGGAGACAAGATCCTCCAAGAAAAGTTAATTATCACTTAACTACTTATATGCCAGTATTAAATGCCCGCAAAAGACTTCAACCCGGAAACAGGCAAATGTCAAGTCTATTTCTAAATGGACAACTATTTCCTCCAGTGCTGGAATTTTAGGGATGGATATTGCAGTTCTGACACGGGAAGTCTTTGCAGGAGTGGAAAATCCCCAAGGCCCAACACAATCTCTGCACGGAACCGAAGGATATAGAAACACCAAGCACAGCCTCTGGACGGAGTTCGATTGGGTTGCAAACTAAATAAAGGCAACTTTCGAAAGCAGAACTTCTGTGATGTCATTTCCCACAGATAACACCTAGCAGAAATACACTGCCCTTGGCAGGGGAAGGTTGGCTGCCGGTATTCCAGCACACCACTGATTTAAGATATCCCAGTCACAGCCTGGTTTTCCCTCAATACCTCACAGAGAAGGAGACAGTCCTCCATGAGTCTTGCCAAGGCACAAACCTCCCACCTCTTCCCAAACAGGTGGATAAAGGAACTAGAGCAAACAAGGTTTTATCATGGTGAAGAGAGTGTTGTTCTGCATTCTCTTGAGGTCTCACTCCCACTGCCAGGAAAATCAACTTGACCTGGAGCACTCATTAACAGGCCTCTTTAAGCCAACTGTCCACCTACCATCTTTTCACAATAAATCTTCCAGAATTTAACTGTATCTGAGCTGTGATGGATGAGGCGTACAATAAAACAACTGACACCTGAAGTTCCAGTTTTCCTTAAAAAAAGAAAAAAAAACAACCATAAATGCAAGCAGAATAGCATGCAGAAGTTATGAAGCTCACGGGCCCAGTATGTGGGGCTGTCATTGAAACACTATTTCTAGGATCTCCAAAGTATTTTAAAAATGCCACATGAAATAAGTGAGCACACATTCCATGAAATTGATGCATGAGTCTGATGCCATACAACTTCATATACAAATTGATGCTTGCAAGGACATTGTTCTGCTGGGGCTGCTTTCTGTATGTCCAAATAAATTAAAATCCTCTGCAGTCATTTTAGTCTACTACTGCAAAGGAACTCCTGCAAGGCACTCAGTGTTAGCCAAGTCCTCATTTACACTAAATAAATTCAGCAGATAATCAGTCGTGAACACTTTCTTCCTGATTTATTCCCCCAATTTAACCATATCCCTGATTGTGGTGTGCAAAGAAATACACATTATTGAATGGATGCAATGACTGGCACTATAGGAAACAAGCAATCCACCACCTAGATACCTTCTGTTTCTCGTGATCAGAGTTTTATCTGTGTAATTAGCAACTGTCCAATGCAGACAGATGAATCCATACAACAGGAGTCTCTAAGATCTTGACTGTACAACCACTTCAAACCACAATAAACCAGTCTGCCAGAATATGAACATTTCTACCTTCAGGTAAGTGCTTCCACACCTCCTGCTCTGTTGCCATTAGCACTTATACAATTGTGTATCTGCTTGAAAACTAACCATTAATTTTTTGTGGGTTAGTTTCCGCCTGGGTGAAGTCCTCACCACACATTTGCTGCTGACAGTAGGGGGAGAGGCAGACAGAAAGGCTCCTTTCAGCAAGAGTCAGACCTAAGAGGGATTAAAATAGTCCTGTAACCACAGGCTGAGTGAACATGGTAAGCAAAGTCCGTACTATCTGCAAAATAAATAAAGACATCTTTGCTTCTGGGTTGCTGTCCATGATCACAACGACAATACGCAGCCTTAAATTTCAACTGTACAAGATTTGCTCAGGAAATGCTTTTGGTAGCTTTTCTCTGGCCTGCTCTGGATACAAGGCAACAAAATACACAGAAAGCAGCCCCTTCCTGACACCCCAGACCCGCCCAATTTTGCATACTTTCTGCATTTGTCTGATTTGAATAGATAAGGAACTTCACATGGTCTGAAGTAACTGCTATTTGTAAATATCCTACTTGTCCTCAATGCAGTAAATTCTGGAATTGGGAAAACCTTCATCTTTTCAAACATCCTGCAACACAAACAAGAAAGCAAATACTTCATTCTCACATTGATAGTGCACAGTCACAGCCCACTACTTTTAATTGTGCCAAACGCAAGTAATGAAAGATCAGAAATGAACTTGGCACTGATTGCTAAAACGTACATAGGAGTCAATCAATAACAATTGTGCTGCAAGAATGAAATCACTTTTTATCAAGGAGAAAGGGGAGGCTGGCTTTCTTGTTGTACTGTTTGTCAATAGAAAAGTGCATTACATTCAACCAGCTTTGGTGAAGACTTCAAATATTATCCTTACTTTTACTGACGCCTGGAGAAGAATTTTAACAATCCATTTATATTTGGTAAAATGAAGACCTGAGTACCCTCAGTGACCAATTCAGAATGTTTCTTTCAGAAAGTTATTTTTATGACAGCAGAAATAGTGGCACTAACAGCATTCATGCTCAGAACGTGAGGGGTCGCGCAATAACGTCCGACACACAGGCAACAGTCATTGCTGCCCCAAAGGCCAGCCTACCTGATGCACCAATCGGAGAGGTAGCTGGGGTCATGCTGTGGACATTTAGGCCGAGGCTATGGGATGGCCCCGGGGTCGGAGCTGCTGCAGGTGGCCCAGGTGGGGTCTCTCTCTGCGGCGAGGTGAGCGGTGTGCTGGGCTGGGACGATGGTCCCCCTGCAAGCCGGGCAAGGCGCCTTCGACGGATCTGCACAAAGGACATCAAACAAACAGAAAAAGTCATTGGCACATACATACACACTCCATCGTTTTCCACCACTGGGTCTCCTAAATGGCACGGTATTGCCTCCTGCAACACTGCAAATACAGAAGGTTGCTTGCAAACCTACCATCTGCAGCTCTCTTATTGCCGTTTCTCTGCTCTGCACAACAAAACTTGATGTTCATTTATTAAGTATGTACTTGCTGCCTTGAAAAACCCATTTGCACTAGAGAATTCTGCGTCCATCCCTCCAACAGTTTAACATTTACTGTTCAGCAGTTTCAAAACCTCTAACGCACCTCCTGATTTACTGTGGTATTGGATGAAACAAACCACGTTAATCTGATAAAAGGGTTAAAAGGAACGTGACCTTTACCTTCATTTCACACCACGCAACACTAATAACAAAATTCTGCTTAAGAAGATCCAACTGAACTTTGTTAAGACAAGACTGTACGCAATACTATCTGAAACAGCTCTGCAACACTAGAAATCTACCTGTCACCTGCTGGGCAGGAGCGTCTCGAGAGGCAAATGAAGACAGCCAAGAGCAACCTGCCACTACCTGCAGCAGTCTGACCAAATGGAGTTCTGGAAATCAGTTTTCATGTTACTAGTAGGGCAGAGCAGTATTTGCCTTTGGAAAACTATTATGGACCTATTTATCAAAACTCGTTTGTGATCGCATAATGCTAATGCAAGATAAAGCTCACAAAACTCATATTTGAGAGCCACTTGAAGCAGAAAATGAAAAATATAGAAGAAATTATCCATAATTACAGGCTGCCTCAGAGAATCTGATACAAAAGCTTGTGGCACAAAGAAAACAAGCACAGAGTAAAAGCATCGTAGCTGAGGGTGTCCACTCCCCACACAAGCGAGCTGTTCACATTATTCCCTACTGGTACTGAGAATCCCCAAGCACTGCTGTAATTCCTCAGTTTGCATTTCTGCTCACAATCCTAAAGAACTGCTGGGGAAGTTAAAGAGTGAGGAAAAAGAGTGTCAAGTCCATGTCCGCGCGACATTGCTGCAGTCACATAATGGCCTGTGAAAACTACTCCGAGAGGAGAAAGAACAGATCAAATTAAATCAGACATCAGATTTGGAACTATATGGGGAGAGGCACAGGCAAATACACCCAAATGTTAATGTTAATCAAGAAATGTATACATTTATTCTCAAACACGGTCAAACCTTGATGACTCAATCAAGGCCACATGCCTCACAAGGTACGATTTGCACAGATCCTCTCTGCATCAAGCAGACAAGTGAGCTCTTTTGTGCCACCCCACACTTCTTCACCTACAGCAAGAGGCAACACCAACACCAGAGCTACGTCACAACCAGCTGTGGTCAGTATTATTCAAACAGGAGGTCGCTCATTTCACCCCTACCCCATTAAGCACTGACCTTTCATACAGGTCTTATGAGGAGCGGCTGAGGGAGCTGGGATTGTTCAGTCTGGAGAAGAGGAGGCTCAGGGGAGACCTTATTGCTCTCTATAACTACCTGAAGGGAGGTTGTAGTGAGCTGGGGGTCGGCCTCTTCTCTCGTGTAACTGGTGATAGGACTAGAGGGAATGGTTTCAAGCTGTGCCAGGGAAGATTCAGGCTGGATATTAGGAAATACTACTTCTCTGAAAGAGTGGTCAGGCACTGGAATGGGCTGCCCAGGGAGGTGGTGGAGTCACCGACCCTGGAGGTGTTCAAGGAACGTTTGGATGCTGTGATGAGGGATATGGTTTAGCGAGAACCATTGGTGATAGGTGGATGGTTGGACTAGATGATCTTATAGGTCCTTTCCAACCTTAGTGATTCTGTGATTCTGTGATTCATACAGACCAATGCTCCGGTCTGCAACCTGCCCTGAAGAAATTTCTGAAGAAGGGAACGTAACAAAGAAACCTGCCTGGACATTGGGATGCTTTTAGGTAAAATTCTGCAACTGAAACCAACTCAAGAATTTCCCTACCCATTTAAGGATGACAAATCATCAATCAACTCCAAGTATACTGAAAGAGACAGGTTTCTCAAAGGTGAGTGATAAAGAACCAGGTTTGGCTGCTCTGATGCCCCAAGTCATCATACTCCTCTAGGTTTACATAACATTTTCAAAGAAACTTGAAATTTGATCTGAAAATTAAAGACTTAAGGGGAAAAAAGGACAAAGAAACAACGATGCTATGCCAGAAAGACAAAGCTGCAGGCTGGAACGGGAGCATGCAAATACAGCATGGAACTGATGCACACCTTCTGTCCGGTTCATTCGCTTATGCCTGGACACTGCACGGGCCAGGATGTGGGCAGTGCGATGGGGACAGCACAGTGCCACGGGCCTCGTGCTGGGCCTGCAGGACGCAGTGTTTGCACTGCGCTGGGCTGCAGCCCGCTGCCTCCACGTAGCACAAAGAGCATGTCAGAGCTGCGGGAGTTCAAAGTCAAAGTGACCTGGCTTCAATTCGGACTGCATGACTAACCACACGGCCACGGAGCAACACGTGGGGCTTTTTTATATTAATTTATTAGGAGCGTTTACGATACCCTCAACAATGCCTAACCCTTGATTTCAGCAGCACCCCTTGCAACAGCAACCTATGACAAGCGCTGTGTCACCACATTGCCCAACAACAACAAGTTATTTGGTACCATTACTACATCAGCACTGTTTGTTCCATAACCTACCTTCCCTCCACCATAATACAGTTTAAAAGCTTAATGAAAAAAAATCTAATCGGTTGAATGGAAAAGGCATCGTGTTATTAATCAGCACAGTTCTTGCTGGATACATATGGTCTTGGATAGTAACTTTCAGAAATATATTTTTGATCTCAATGGGCTTCCAAAAAGCTGTTAGCTGGACATGTTGCGACAACCAATGTAAAAATAGCAGGCTGCTAAAGGCAGCTGATAACTGAAGCACACAGCAGAGCTGTAAGCATACAGGCAGGAGGACTGCTCCCTTGGGCTCAAGCACCTCAGCTAGATTTATACATAATTTCACAGCCAACATCTGTTTTAGTAGGAACTGCTTCATGAGCTTCTAAAGAAAATGTTTCTACTTCTGTAGTCAGAGAAGAAATCCCACCTTTGTACAATAAAGTGTAAATGGAATTCTTTGCAACTTGTAATTTGTATTCTTACAGCATGTTACCCAAGCTTAAGGCATGCTTCATTTCCTGGGGATGTTGCTCATGGTCCATAGGCAGACAGCACAACTCCAAGCTACTCAACAGCCGTACATGAAAGACACCAAATTCACCTCATTCTGTCCCACTTCATGTCGTACTTGGCTTGACTTCACTTTTTCCTACACAGTTCCCAATTCTCACGATGTTATCTAGCACTCACGCTAAAATTCACACCAAAAAGACGATTTTTGCTTCTCCCAGATCCCTGACAGTTTTGGTATGGGCTGTAACAAAAGACAACTTTGGTGCTTTCACAAAGTAAACACAGAGAAAACTTCAGTGAGAGACAGCGGTGGGAAACATCTTGAAGTTAACATACAACCTACAGTCCCAATGCCATTCACCGACTGTATTCATCTCTCCTCTTTGGAAGTTAAAATCTGTTACCTGCACATTTAATACAGTTCAGTATAAGGAGATAACCTCACCTACAGGAGCCTTGCAGCTAATTTCAAGTTCAGCTACTTTTCTCCCCTGCCAGATAAGGGGTTTTCGGACAGAACTCACACGCGATGTAAGACAGAAACACTTCAGTGAAAATGCTGTTTTCTGTACAGCCTAACTCCGATCCAGACTCCACCGCATTAAGAAACCGCAAAGCAGAGGTGTGAAGGAGTCCTGAGACAGACGGACTCCGGCTCTTCAATGGCAATAAGAAGCGACCGCGCGATTCCCTCAGCAGGCCCGGTTAGAGCGTGCAGCAGCGGATCGGCCTTAAAGCGCCGAAGGACTGCAACCAAGCGATGGTGAGAAAACAAAACGGCATCAGGCGCCCGGTCCGCACACGCACCTCGCTCCTCAGCGAGCGCTCTGACAAAGCGATATTTTAAGCGTTTAGCTACGGATAAAAGAAGGATTTGATCATCGTTTTGGAAATCACACCCAGGAGGCGCACGGAGCGCCGGCGCTCAGCACAAAGGCGCGCTCCGAACGAAGCGCCGAGGCGAGCAGCCGGGACAGCAGCACCGCAGGGCCCCGCGCCCCCCGGCACTCCGCCTCACCTCGTCCGCGCTCAGCTCCTCCATCGCCTTCCTCTTAATGGTGAACGCGAAGGGAGGGCGGGCGCCTTCCTCCGCCCCGCCGACGGGCAGCTCCGCGGAGCGCTCTCCGGCCGCCTCCGCGCCTCACAAGGGCATCGCCAGGGCGGCCTCGCCTCGCCCGCCGGCAGCCGACCCCTCCGCCGCCCCCG